>CM038223.1:11769960-12244284 GCA_021442155.1 Cymbidium sinense | reverse complement strand
TAAAACCTAAAGATGTTGGCTAACTTAACTTAAGGATGAAATAAGCTAAGTGCCAATGAAGAAAGATAGTCTTGGATTCATACAAAAGTACAAACCCACTAATACTTGGAATAATGATCATTTACCAAAGATGGAGAGAGGAACCATCCCTGAGTCAGAAAAATCTATGGTGAAATTTTATATATTTCTAAAGAAAAATATACTTCCATCTTCAATGTGGGATAAAATGAAGATAGAAATATACTTTCTTTTTTATGCATTTTGACACCACATGATCATATATGTTCTTATTGAGGGTGATGGGTATGACATTGAGGAGAGGTGTACTATCTCAAAGATAGAAGTCACCACCTACAATGGACCTAATCACCTCAATGGACTCTAAGGATAATGGGTGCATGTGTACCAAATATTCTTCCCCTACTTTACATGGAAAAGTAAAGTAGGGTTTATTTTAAATCGGTTCATTAAGTTCCTATGGGGTAAGCCCCATAGTTAATTACATCTAAGGAATGAGATCTTAGGAATACTCTCAATTAAGGTAAATGATCATTGTCTCCAAATATTTCAATAGGTAGGACTATCAATCGATTAGTTTATTTTGGAAGATCAAAATGGGATTGATCAAGAGAGAGAGTTATTATCAAGCCAAAAGGAAAATAAGCAGAGATGCTCACAATGCTAGGAAACCTAGCGAGCATCTCAAACTATCCTATGGTTGGGCTTTACATTTTTGAAGTTGAATTATTCATTTGAGTTCATTTTTATTAAAAGTTTAGGGCTTATGATTCCACAATACAAGGTTATGGAAATGCCTAAGAGGTGAGGGTTTATGCTTATGGCCCATAGAAGGGAGAAGCAACCTCAACCTAAATCTAGGAGCTTTGCAGGGGCCAAAAGCATGACCTAAATCTAAGGCAAAATGGGTATTTGGTTTGCCTCCATAGAGAGAGGACAAACCACTGACTTGGACTTACAACCACCTGGGGGTGGCCCCAAACTAACTCCTCCTATGATTTTAAATTCATGTAGGCAAGTCATATGCTTTATGCAAGATAGCTAGGCTATTATTTATTTAGAAAGAGACTAAGTCCTTAAACTCACTCCCTAAGAGACTAGATCATGTAAGGGCATGAAATGACCTAGATCTAATGCAAATCATATTACATTATTTTTATTTTTGGACAATCATTTGACTCGCTTATAGGATTCATATGCCTAATGCATGAGAGTAAGATTATTGGCCAAAATCAATGAGAAGGGAGGTGTGTTTCCACCATGGCTCTCAAAGGTCAAGCCAAGTTTCGCAAAGGTGGAAGCCCTCCAATCAAGAGTAAATAATATGCTTTTATGCATGATGTTATAAAAGAAATACTCATCCGCCTAAGGGTTGCTAATTCTTTTATCTTGATTTTAACTTAGCTTTAAATGAGGTTATGAGTTATTTATTTTAATTTTGAGTTGATTAATTTGGTAGAAGATTTATTTTTCCTAAGAGCCTAATCATCATCCAGCCATACATCAAGCAAGGAAGAAACTAGAAAACATCTTAATGCACAAGCTAAAAATCATCAAATCATTTTATAAGCTAACACAAAAGAATAGCCATTTGTGGTCGGCACCACCGCAGACAAACCAAAATAAATTGGGTAGCCAAGCTCTACCCTTATACAACTGGATTACAAATGAATTAATTTACAATTAAGCAAGGAAATTCATGTTATGGGGGTCTTCTTCTTCTTTCTTCTTCTCTTCTTCTTCTTCTTCTTCTTCTTCTTTGGTTCCTTCTTTTGGATGGTTGGAAGGTGGATTTCTAAAGGCTTCACATGGTATAAGATGAGTCTTATGACCAATGCTCATCCTAATCCCCATAACATTCATTCCAAAATCCTAATTGCAAAATACATGAAAAAGAAAAGTAAATCTAACTAACACCTGCAAAATAGAGATTAGCTAAACAAACCATACAAATCCCAAGCATGTATATTGGACTTAGCACCCCACACATGGGTAACCAAGTCCACTTGGCCTATTGGATTATGCTTAGGGGTATAAGCACCTACACAACAAAAGCATTTATATTTTTATTACAATGCCCCCTTAAGCACAATCTCAAAAATAATGATTAGACTAAATCATTCATTCATTCTACATTCACCCTAACATCTACTAAAATAAAAACATCATAAAAGCAAACATCAACCACATCCCCTAACCTAAAGCTAAGTGGTGACTTAGCCTAATGTGTGCTTTAAAGGTTTGTGTGGTATGCTTAGCTATGGCTTTTGATTTTCTAAGTGTGAAGATGTTCAACTTAGATGGGTGGTTTCATTTAAGTTTAGTTGATTGATTTTATTTTGATTTTTGTTTAGGTTTGAATGAATCCTATTAATTACTGTTTTAAAGAGAGGAAAAGAGAAGAGGACTTCTCTTTCCTTCCCTACCTTAAGTAATTTCTAAAGTGGATTCATGTTTAGTTTTGTTTAGTGAATGTTTTATTATGTGTTTTAATTAATACTAAGTTTAGATCATTTCTAAACAAACCTATTCAAAAAGAAAGGCATTTTAAGATTAAGTAAAGTGAACTAAATTCACAAAACACATCACTTCATTTCTTTCCCAACATGTATAACATGCATATGGATGATCCTAAGCATATCTATACATACAAATGAGAATGTTTAGCATAACTTTATGATGAATGCTAAGAGTTACTTAAGAAAATTTGAATGTTTTATGATGCATGATTTTCATTAAGTAGAAAAGAGGTTTTCTTATCCATTTTCACATGCACACATACATGTATGAAAGGCATAAGTGAGTATGACATTAACCATTGTTAAGGGTGTAAGGTACAAGACCTACTTAGGGCTACTTAAAGCCTCAAACTGGGTTGTCCAGACTAATATACCACTTTCCTTAAATACAAGTATACATAAAAGAAATGAATGGAAAGAAAGATGCAAAAGTTTGTATTTGTTTATTTGTTTATGCAATTTATATGTGTAAGTATAGATCCTTCTTAAGTATAACATGGAAGAATAATAATTTAGGCAAGTGTTATGTTCTTTAAAATGAACTATACACTTTGCCAAATCTTATTCAAATCCATATGCTAAGAGGAAAGAAAGGAAAAACATAGACACATTTTATATTCACATGCAAGCTTATAAATAATATAAGTAGCACACTTTCAGTTTTGATATTTGATTTATAGATTTTGAAAATAATTTTGAATTTAATAGTGATAATTCATATTTTACTTTAGCCAAAACATGCAATTTGACATAAAGAAAATATTTCATTTTAATTTGATTTTTGAAAAGCATGAATGAAATTCATATGACATACACATTTAGCATGTTAGGAAAGAACTAAAGTGATGAAAGCATGTAAACACATTCACCCTAATTAATTAAAGACAATCTTATGAAATAAGAAAGCTTAAAGTAAATCAAATTATTTTTAAAGAAGGTTTGATTTTATTTTGAGTTTGATTTAATTTGAGAAATGTGAGGTGAGTTTGCTATTCCTAACCCATTCCCACATATGTTGGTTATTTTAGTTTAATTTTTAGGTGATTAGATGATTTTATATGTTACTTAGGTTAAGGTATGAATTAAGCATGTTAATTACCTCTTACCTAGACCGCCTTAGCATAGTTAATCAAATAATTATGAGCCAATTAGATGACATAAAATCCCAAGGAATTTAAATCAGCAATGCACCTAAGAAAAGGGCCTAATGGCTCATGATTAATGATTAATTAAACTAAGGTTTAACTTAAGTAATTTCATAACCCCTCACACATTTTTTTTTAATTTTACTTAGTTAGGCTCTGAACACCCAAGCATCTACCCAAGATAGATTAATTGAGTTCTGAAAGTTTTAGAATTTTATGAAATTAATTAAGGGGTAATTAGTGAATTAACCCTTAATTAATGGATTAAAAGAAAAAGGGGTTTAGGAATATCTTAAGGAAAGTATCCCAAAATTATTCCTAAACCTCATTCACTTAATCAAAACTTAATTGACTCAATAGGGGTTAAACCACTAATTATACCTTAATTAGCTTAATTACATTAAGGGAGTGATTAATGAATGAATTAAAAATTCCCCTAATTATGCCACCAATAAATCCCAAGAAAATTTAGAGAGGTGAGTCATCCCACTAATTAAGCACAAGAAGTTTGGGATCAATTAGTGGAGTAATTAGAGGGTAATTAGCAAAATAATATTCCCAATATAAACCAAATTCAGAGAAAAATACTATTCAAATCCATTGAAATTAATTTTAGATATTCTATATTCAATTATCTATCCAATGCAATTTATTTCATAATTTTTTTTCATTTTTTTAGGCTTAAATATGAATTTTAGAAATTTCCATAATTAATTAGAATATTTAAATAAAATTAAATAATTTAATGCACCACGGCCATACACACATGCGCTTTCCATGGCATGGGATTGGGTACTTTAACTTGTCACATCATAGCATCATGTTAGTGATACATGCTGCTCCTCAACATCCATCAAGGATGACGATTAAAGTCATGGATCAAAAAGGGAAAATATGGGATACATGTTTTTTAATCCCGCCATCCAAAAAATGTGGATGGCCATGAGATTCATCCCTATTCCTTGAGAGGAGACCATCCATCCATATGATCTGCTCAATTGAGCTTGATTGATCAAATCAACCCACACCATCAACATGCAACCTAGATCACCTCTAATTCAAAATTGGATTAAACCTTCACAAAGCCACTCTGGCTTGATTAAACTTGAAAAAATGGCTTTACTTTCTGAGGTGAGATCCCATCACTCCCTTGAGAAGCTTTTGGCTTCAGTTGGAAAGTTTCAAGAGGCTTTGAGATGGGGTAGATTCAACCAACTCTACTTGTGACTTGGAGTATTTTGATCTAGGCACTCTCCCTTGCTTCAAGATTAAAAAGCTTAAGAAGCTCCTCCCTCTTGAGAGTGCCAAAGGGAATGGCTAATATTGAGTGTGGTGAAGTAATTTTGATTCCCTATTTTCAAACCATGGTGACCAAGAAAATGGGAATTTAAATCATTGAGAAATTTTGGGGAGGTGAACCCCTCATTTCCTTAGGGTTTAATCGAGACCATTGAAGGATTCATCCAAATTGGTAATTTGGCAATCGAATGATTGAGCAATGCTTTTCCATTTTGATTCAGTTGGGCATATTTGGTATGATAAGAAAATAGGTTTGGCCAAGTTTCATTGAATTTGGAGTTGGTTTGATATGATTTGGCTCATGTTGACCCATTTAGGTCAAAAATGGGTCAACTTGGGTCAAGTTGACCAATTGGTCAAATTGGGTCAAACCAAGGGTTGGGTCAAGTTCATATGACCATTTGAAATATTTTGGCGGATTTGGTTTGATTCAATTTGGTTTAGGTTTGAATTTGGTTCAATTGATTTCATTTAGGTCAAATCAAGTTGATTAAATTTGACCCATTTGACCTATTTGAGTCATGGGTTGGTTTTAGGGTCATATTAAATGGATTGGTATCTTTATTTCCAATCAATTTTGGTTTAAGTTTGAGTTTGGCTCAATATGACCTTTAGGTCAAGTTGGGTTCAAGGTCAATTTGGGCTAGGTTGGTCTAGTTGGCCAATTGAGGCTTTGGTCAAGTTCAACAAATTTTGGAATGAACTTGACCCATTGGTTTCAATCAATTTGGCTTAGATCAAGTTTTGACACATTTTGACTTTTTTAGGTCAAGTTAGGTCAACTTGGGTCAAGTGGCCAATTGGGCTAGGTTAGGCTCAAATGTTGACTTGGTCAAGTTCAAACATTGATCATGAATGAGTTTTGATCAATGGTTTCAATCAATTTGGCCTATGGTGGATTTTGGCTATGTTGGGTTTCATTTTTGGCTAAGTGTTGACTTGGTCAACCCTTAGGTTTGACTTGGTTTGACCCAATTTGAGTGATTGATCATCTCATGATGATTGTTGATCATGATGAGAGGCTTAGGTGGGCTTAGTTCAATCCAATTTGGTTAGGATTAGAATTTGGCTCATAAAGGGTACTTTAGGTCACTTTGGGTCAAGTGAGCCTTAGGTCATAACTTGGTCAAAGCTTGATTTGAGTTTGATTGAACTCATATATGGACTTATAATTGAAATATAAATCCATTTGCAAGTGGTTTGAAGTCAAATGAGCTTTGATTCGTTTGATAATTTTAAGTTCAAGGGGTGAACATGAGTTTGATTTGGGTATGATTTTTGAATTGAGTTCTGATTTGGTGATTGAAGTTTATGTTTATATTTGGAATCATGATTGAAAGATTGATTGAATCATGAAGAAAAATCAAGACTTTGGCTTGATTTGAAACTCATTTGGCTAAGTTCAAGATTTTGACTTGAAAGGCTTAGGTTGGATTTTGATTGAATTTGAGTTTGATTTTTGGAGTTGGTTTTGGTTGTTTGAATTTATATTTCATTTATATATGTGAATATAAATGAGAATATAAATTATGAGAAAATTTTAAGGATTTGAAGTGATTTAAACTTGATTTGAGCTAAGTCCTTAAGAGGAATCAAAGGACTTAGGAAAGATTTTTTGATTTGGATTTGAATTTTGGGTAGTTTGATTGATTTGAATTTATATTTCATTTATATATGTGAATATAAATGAGAATATAAATGGGTATGAGAAAATTTCATGAATTTGAATTGATTTGATGATTTAGCTAAGTCCAGGGAATTAAAGGACTTAGGAATATTTTGAACTTGGAATTTTCATAGCTTCAATCAAGTTTCAATCATGGGTTTCAATCATATGACATTGATTTGAGTTTGGAGAAAATCAATTAGGCTAGAATTGATTTAGGTTTGATGTTGATTTAGAGTTTGACTTGAAGGAAGGAAGTAAGGAATGTGGTTCAAGCTATAGGGTAGGCAAATTTTCCTAACACCCCTAGGCATAACCTATTCTTATGGCTAACTCTTCTAAGTTTCTAGGACTAGGTTGAGTGTCCACCTAATCATTAGATGTGTCTTAAGACTAAGGATCTCTTAAAGTCTAAGAGAGTCTATATCTAAGATGGAGGGGTTGAGAGCTCATCTTAAAATCGAGGTCAACAAAGGGCGCCCAATAGGTGTGGTGTGACTGACAAGGAACACCGCATAGTGTTGACAAATGATCAACAACGATCACAGCACAAAGATGATCCTCTAACCCAAGGTGTAGAAGGAATCCAGAGCTTAGTGCAATGTGGCTCTACTTATGTCAAGGACATAAGAGAGGGAAGGAGGAATCCACTAGGGATAGTATGTGAACCTTCCACTAGAGCAGTTCAAGTCATCCACAAGGGATGAGAGGTTTGATTTGATTTGAGTCTCACTAGGAGAAATTTGATTTGTTTAATTAAGTTTCCTTGGGGAAGAGGGTTGAATTTATTTCAATTTTTATTTAATTGTGTTTATTTTGACTCCGAGGATACAAGTGAACTCTCCACTAGGAGGCAAGTTCAAGTCATCCATAAGGAGGAAGGTTGTGAAATCCATTGAGGGATTAGAATTCTAGATCACTAGAAAGATTTGCATCTCAGGAGAAGCAAGATTTGATTTGATTGATTGATTATTTTGTTTTGTTTATTTATTTTGAATTTTGATTTTGAAATGGACCCTTGGTTTGTAATGGATCATCTTGTAGAACCATGGAGGCCTAACTCAATTACCAATCAAAGGGGTAGTCTACTAAACATAGTAGGACTAAACCAAAGGGATGCCGGTATGCATCAATTACTAGAAGAAAGCATAGTAGACTTACATCCTCCAAAGTAGGGACAGGTTCTAGGGTGACCCATTGGCAAACATTGAACCCAACTAGGCTATTGAGTGAATGCTACTGGGAGACTTAGATCAACTCAAAGAAAGTCAAGATTAATTTTATTTTTTAGTTTATTTTGATGGATCCCATCAGTTTTGATGGATGCGAGTAGGGGCCATGAGGCTTAGACCTAACTGATTTCTCCAAAGGGGTAGTCTACCAACCACAAGGTAGGACTATCCAACAAAGGATGCCTTTCGGTTTGCAATGGTCAAGTCTTAAGAAGAAAGTGTGGGGACTCACATCTTCTAGAAATAAGAAACCACTGGGGTGATCGGTTGCTTTGGGCAATCTCGACCTAGGCTATTGATTGAATGCTCACGGGGACTTAAATTAGCTCAAAGATAGTCAAATTAATTTTATTTTTAGTTTTGATGATTCCATTGGTTTGTGATGGATCATGCGAGAAAGCTTATATCGACTGACTCTCAGATTTACTAAACCAAAGGGGTAGCTTCGATGGGAGAACTATCGAGGAATGCCTTTCGGGCAATGATCAATTTAAGGAAGAAACCTGGGGACTCATATCTTCCACTACACCTTTGGGGTGATTAGTTGCTTTGGGCAACAAATCAAAATAAGACTAGTCGTCGATTTATGATAGTCATATAGAAAGAATGAATAATTTACATATTCAGCGGAATGTATGGGGTAACCTTTGTCGCAAAGATAGGATGCACCTTGGGAAGAGGCCCTTTGGGGCTTGAATTCTAATCCACAAGCAAATTAATTTGTTTGTTTGTTTGTTTATTTATCATGGACCCTATTAGTTTGAGGATCAACAAAGAAGGAGCTTATATCGGCTAGACTATCTCAATTTCTTGAACCAAGGAGAATCTGCATCCTTGAACAAATTCTCCAACCATAGGTGGCTACTAGGAAAGGGGACTTTAATCCAAAGGTAACCAGGGTAGTGTCTAAATGGGGTCACAAAGGATGTGATCCAAATAGAATGGCAGGGAGAGGGGCTAAGGGCTTAATCCAAAACCACGAGAAGATGACATGGCTAGTCATATATCAAATAGGTATTTATGGCAACTCAAGGAGAAAGTGGGGACTCACATATGCCAAGAGTGGTGTATCCCGGGTGAGTCATTGTGCATAAAACATCAACCAACCTAAGTGCCTCGGTTTGCAATTAGGAAGAAAGCTCGGACTCACATCCTCCTATACGATTGCAGGATAGTCTCTCTTGGCTCGGTGCCATCCACTAGGGGTGACTCTTGAGTGAATGCCACTGGGACTTATATCAACTCAAATGTAGTCAGAGGAAAGGAGCCTCGGGGACTTATCCTAAACCTCATATATACTCGACCTAGTTAGATCATGATGATTAGTTCAAGAAGAAAGCTTGGGGACTCACATCTTCTTAAACAAAATCAACATGAGGTAGCTTACTTGAAGCGGTATACCATACTAACAAGGCACTCATTGGTTTAATGGTCAAGTTAGAAAGAAAGCCGGGACTCATATCTTCCAATAATGACCAGGTGACATACTAGCGAGGTATGTATACCCAACCTAGAGCGACTAATGAGTGAGTGCCATGGGCTTGCTCCCACATCAAAGTAGCCTAAGACAAAATATATGTGTTTGTTTTTGTGCATGTGTTAAAAGGAATATGACACCTCTTGGGTTCTCTGGTAACTACCTTAAACAAGCTTGGAGATTTTAATGAAATGGTGCCACGGATGGCACACAAGAATTTCCCACTAAGAAGGGATGCCACTTGGCTTCTCTCACACCTAACTTAGTTGTACTAATCGAAATAGGATGCCTTTTGGATTCTCTCACACCTATTCTAATAGTCTTAGGAGATTGTGTTTGATTATGTTTGTGTTGTGATAGAGGGATAGGATGCCACTGGGGGACTCTTACACCCACCCTAAACACGTCATGGCGAATCCACAAGACAAGAAAATAGTGCTTCAAAGAAAAGAAGATTTTGATGAAATGGAATCAATTTTTTTTATTTATTGATATAATTATTTTCAAACATGATTTTTATGGGTAATATTTCTTCAAATAGAGCCCATTAATTGGAAGCATCAGGTGTTCCCCTTTACAATCAATAAGCTAATAAGATCCTCCTTGGTAGGCCTTCTCTATGACATAGGGGCCTTCCCAAGTGGGTTCAAACTTGCCTCCCATCTTTTGATGGGCAACAATTGGTCTCCTTAGGACTAACACAAGTTCTCCTACTTGAAAGACCTAGGGACCGACTTGTTGTGAGCTTGAATCATTTTGGCCTTGTACAACTTAGGTTGCAGCTTGTGACTCTCCTCCAAACCTTCTTGAGCTCTTCTAACTTTGCATTTTTCTAGTGATCTTGCTACCTAATGCTATCCTTAGTAATGGGAGTTGAACTTCTAAAGGTAGAACGACTTTAGACCCATACACTAAGGAAAATAGGGTAGACTGAGTTAGAGTTCGGTATGTGGTGTGGTAGGCAAACAAGGCTTCAACTTCATTCTATGACTTATTATTGTCAAGAGTCTTCTTTAGTATTTGGATGAGAGTTTTGTTGAATGCTTCTACTAAGCCATTTGCTCTAGGGTAGTAGATGGTGGAGTATCTCCAATCTATACCATGTCTTCTGGCAAAGCTGTTGATCTTGGTGCTTTTGAATGCAGTACCATTATTGGATATAATTCATCGAGGCACCCGAACTTATATACAACATGGTTCCTGAAAAAATGAAGCACATGTTGAGCTGTGACCTCTCTGAGTTATTGCCTCGCCCACTTGGAAAAAAGTAATTGGTGGTTAAGATGACCGATAACCCTTGGAAGAAGGAGGATCAATCAGACCCACAATATCGGTACCCCACATTGAATGGCCATGAGGCCAATGTAGGGTGAATATTGGGTGGTGATGACCACAAATGTACGACATTGATGGCATCTCTAGCTACATCCATGTAATAATCATCAAGGTATAGTATCTAATCTTTTTCTTCATCTTCATCTTGGAATGATTGATGTGCTCCACATAGACTAAATGTACCTTTAGTTATAATGCCACATGGGCTTCATGTTTATCTAAAACAACATAATCATTTGGTCAAAGGATCGATAGTGCCATCAAAGAGCATAGGAAAGCTCTCTATTTCACTGGGCTTGTGACTTTTCTTGAGGTAGTTTGCGGTGTTCAAATAGTCTATGAATGGTTGCCTCCAATCAGTCCTTGTCCTTTATGAATGCAACCTCCCCTTCAAGATAAAGTCTCTCGATGAGTTCAACATCAATAAGGGATAGGACTTGTCTATTTTGGACCCTTATTGGAATGGACTCATCTTCTGACATGCCAATTCTTTGGCAAGTTTGGCCAAAGCATCTACTACTGCGTTCTCTACTCGAGGAACCTTGTAGATGGTGACTTCAAGAATTTGGGCCAACAACTTCATGGTATACTCATGGTAATGATGAAGCTTGGGTTTGAGAACCTTGTAGGACCTGGCAATATGGTTGATGACCAATTGAGAATCCCCAAAGATGTTGATGCTCTTGACACTTATTGTGATGGCTAACTCTAGACCAAAAATCAAAGCCTCATACTCGGCTTTATTGTTGGTGTAGGGGTTGGAAAGATAGTATGAGAATCTCATCACATCATGTCTGGAGTTAGAAGAACTATTCTTACCCCTGCCTTTCCTGGAAGAGTAGATTGTGGTG
The DNA here is from genome assembly GCA_021442155.1 of Cymbidium sinense. Classification (NCBI taxonomy): domain Eukaryota; kingdom Viridiplantae; phylum Streptophyta; class Magnoliopsida; order Asparagales; family Orchidaceae; genus Cymbidium; species Cymbidium sinense. The sequence goes on along the minus strand of CM038223.1, from coordinate 12,232,742 downwards.
CTTCCCCTTTATGAAAAGAAGCTGCACCATCAAAATACATCTCCCATCGGTTGGTTGTCAACCTCTCCTAAGTTCATGATTTTTTCATTAGGGAGATCTTCACTAAGCAGAGAATCAGTAGGAAGTGGTGTGCTATTAAGAAATCTGTTAGTGTTTATCCTTTTATCGCATAGAGGAGTATGAATGTGATATCAAACTATGAGAGAATCAAGGACCATCATGCTAAACATCCAGATAGCATTGGCTGTGTCATGAGATACTGTAGTGGATTGGTTCTGGAGATCAAGCTCACTTATGAGAAAGCATATAGTGATGTAGCTTTTGGGAGGCAATGATCAAAGCTAGGCAATGTTTCTCAGTAGGTTGGTAGTTTGCTTTAGTAGGAATCAGATGATGGCTAAGGTAGTAGAGAGCACTCTCCTTCCCTTCATCATTGGCTTGGGCCAATAAAGCATCAAGAGAGTCATCCAATGCAGTAGTGTAGAGGATGAGTGGCTCTTGGGATAGACCTACTTCACCAAATACTTGCTTGATATCTTCAAAGGCATGTAAACTTGGCATCCTTTTGACAAGTGTCTAAAGAAACTTGCATCTCCAATAGGTTGGAAATAAAGCATCTAAATATGCCAACCATCCTTGAAAAGATGAGTTGAGTTAAACTCTTAGGAGGTGGCATTTCTAAGATAATCTTTTCAATATCTATTTCTATTCCCGGTGACAACAAACCCAAGAATTTCCTGAAGCTACTCGAATGCACACTTCAAGATTCATTTTGAGGTTATATTATCTTAACCATTGAAAACTACTCTCAAGTCAAAGAGATGGTCTTCCTTTTTCTCGCTCTTGACTACTAGATCATCAACATAACACTCAACGATGATGGATGAGTTCATTGAAGATGAGTCATGGCATTAGTATGTAGACATTTTAAGGTCAAGGCATGACCCTATAATAAAGATTCGTTGGGGTTTTGAAAAGTGTTTCTTTCATCTTAAGACATCTTGATTTGGTTAGCGATGACCCATCCATGAAAGGAAAACTATGAGATGAGGCGATGTCCACCATTAATTGTATAGGAAGAAACTCATCCTTAGGACATGCCTTATTTAAGTCCCAAATCGATATATAAATTTGGCCATTCTTCTTCTTAATTGGGATGACACTGCTAACGGGTAGGATATTTTCTTTCCGATGAAAGCATCATCAATTTCTTGACTTCAAAATGACCTATTGTTCAATTTATAATCGAGTGCGTCTAGGAGCTTGCTTGATAGGGTTAGCTTTAGAGTCTATTGCTAGCTTGTGGAATGTTATGTTAGGACATAATCTAATCTCTTCATAACTCCATGTAGCAGTACTTAAACTCAGTCAATAGCATAACTAAGTCATTAGTTTCTTCTTCATTCAATGATGTACTGTCATGATTTTCTTCTATCTAAGGTTGATTTCTTTAAGCTTGTCAATTATTGAATGGATCTCCTCTTTTCGGTGGTGCATCTTTGATTTGAGATCATCTAGATCATCAGGTTTATAAACACACATCCTCATAAGAGTTGGTGTAGTGTGAAAAGAACCTATCAGACTCCAAATGATTGGTAACAACTAAGCAGTAATCATCATCATTGACTGGACCACTATCGAATCCTAGTCTTGCTCTTGATTGTGCTTCCTACTTATATTGTTCCATAGCTTTCTCAAAATACTCTCATTGCTTGGACCATGTATGAGAACCAAACCTTTCTATAAGATTATGAACACAAAAGTAAAAGTCAAATGGTAATTCCATTAATTCTTTAAATGAATTCTCCAAGTTCTACATCAACTTCGGGACTTGAGGATGATGATCCCAAAAAGAATCTCTTCGGCTTCATATCACTGGAAGACTTAGGGGCTTCCTTAACTACCAAACCTTCAACTTTTTGGGGTGAAAGTGAGGTTAGAGCTAAGGTTCTCAACTATAACCTGATAATTTTACATGCGTCTAATTTGAATACTTTGCTTTATCGGTGGCCGTCTTCATCAGTTATTGAAAGTGTCACCTCCAATGAAACCTAGGGGTTGGGTATGCTAATCACATTAGACTCATCCTCAACTGGATTCCAAGTCTATGTGAATAGTAGGGTACTCCTATGAATTGGAACATAACCCTGTTGGTGATGGCCAACCAGGGTCTTCCACCTCTGGAACTACCTCTATTTCTACCTCAATCTCTGCTGGTGGAGGTTGAGTCATCCTACCCACATGTTCATATGAAGGAATGAACTGTGGGTGGAATGTGATATGCGGCTCTATTTCTTTTTCAATTTCCCTTCCTTGTTCACTTGAATTTTTACTTTTCTTTTCTTTTTCTTTTTCCTTTTCTATTTCTTCATTTCTTTTTTGCTTTTGAATTTGAATTTTGTCCAAGTTCATAAGAAATGGTGTTTTGAGGAAGATAGTAGGTCGCATCCTCATATATCTCAACCTCTCTAACTGAAAATGGCTTTTCATGTCCTTTGACATATACTCAATCCCATCCTTCCGAACTTGATGCACATGGAGGAGGATGGAATTATCTTATTTTGATGTATCAAGGCCTACCAGAAAATAGTGAATGAAGTATTCAAATTGATGTAAAACTTGGCTTTCTTCAGTCACCTATCTCCAAAGGTAACACTATGGAACCTAAAGCCCACTCACCTTGTTCATTGAATCCTCTCAACATCATCCATCTCCTGAGTGTGGAGATGGATCCTCAAATAGGCAAGTCTTTAGACTCATAATGATGCACCTAGATCATGAGAACTCGGCAGTCATCACATGTCCTATAATGTAGAGGGATGGTTGTGCTCCATGTCCCCAGAAGAAGGTCTTCATCTATGAAAGTGATCCCAGCTTCTTTGGAATAATGTGCCTCTCTCAATAATATTCTAAGCATATCTCAGATCAAGGAGAGCCTTGATTAATTCTCTCATCTCTTTGGATAAGACAAGGGCATCATATATGCTTAGCTTAGATGGACAACTTTCTTAGATGAGAGACATTGTAGTCCACCTTGGGCTGATCCTCCAAGCATATCCAAGGGTGGAGCATCTATGGAGGGCTTCTCAATCTTTAAACCAATGACTTGTTTCCCTCTATCTTGAGGTGCGCCTAGAGGTAGAACCTTGCCACTATGAGGTTGACTTGTGATCTCTTATGGCGTAGGTAATGGAAGGTTTACTTACACATGTCGCTCACCAATAGCTTCTCCTATGGGACCCTCTTGGATGATTCCAAGTCTATCTCAAGAGGTGAACTCATAGTATTGAGTAGGAAAATCCAACTCTCGAATTAAAGAGGAAGATCAAAATTATTATAGTTATTGTTTGACTTGAAGAGTTATTAGGAATAGATTCAACCCATCAGTGAGTGTAATTTAAGCAAGCTTTATTCTTCAATTTCTTGGATTTGATAGGAGGTACAAAGTAGAAATAAAGTAAAATAAGAGGGGTGAGGGATTTGATGCCCTCATATGATGATATAAGATGTTTACTATCAGAAGAAGAACTAGCTGAAGTAGCGGTAGTCACTAATGTGGTATGTGAATTTGGAGACTGGTCGATTCTGGTTTACACTCTTGGGCTATCCGGTTGGCACACTCTTTAGAGCTCCCCTTTGAGTTGGCTCTAGCAACTTGCAAACCTTCCTTGATGTTGGAGGTTTGAGGACTCAAGCATACAGAAAGTTTCTTGATCTTCTGAATAATCTTTCATAGGTTTTGGATAAGGAGATATCTCAACCTTCTTTGGTTTTAGAGAGATAGCAAGTATCCCCAAGGATTACCCTAATGGAACTGGATGGTTGTTCCATAAGGTATTCCTTAAGGATGACTATAGCACTGGTCTTGAAGCTATGTTCAAGCTAGTCCTTAAATGTAAAGCAATCCTCCAAAATATGACTTAGCATATGGTGGTAGGGACAAAAGTAAAGATCATGGCTTTGTCCACTTCCTCCGATCTCCTAGGTTCAGGTAGCAAAAAATCAGACTTCTTTAAGAGATTCTTAAAGATCTTCCTAATTACCTCTTTCTTAAATGAATAAGGCTTATTAAGTTTATCCAAAAGAGTAGGTGGTCATAGCTACCTGGCGGTGGGTATGTGTACCACTGCTACTGATGATGTGACTGAGGAGGAGGTGGAGTAGGCCATGGAGGTTGCTGCGGTGGTCGATAGGGCTACCTCGATGGTGGTAGAGGAGGAAGCATCGACTGCTGTGCACGGGTCTCTCAAACTACTCTCTGGCTGGCTGTTTTCCCTTATCCACTGCTATCACTACCCCTGGGCTTCTTCTTGTATACCTTCTGCAGCTTTGGCTTTGATGGTACATCTAGAGAAGGTAACTGTTTGGCTTCTCCTTGCAAACTAGCCTCCTTGTTGATTAATTTCTCAAAGGATTTGATGGTGAAGCCATTAACCATGAAGGCAACCTAACCATGGATATTCTTCTGAAGAATCTCAGTGGCATGCTATTCAGACAACTACGATTCTCATTTCATACTCAGGTTACACTACCTGAGAATGTAGTTAATAAGGGACTCACCTGGGTGTTGTTGTGCTACAACGAGATTACCAACAGTGACCCTTTGTTGAGCTCCAGTAAATCTCTTGATAAAGAGTTGCTCCAACTCAGCAAAAGTCTTTACTGAACTATTGGAAAGTTTAGCATAGCAATCAAAAGCTATCCCTTCTAGGCTACTAGCGAAGAGACGGAACAGTAAAGTGTCACTATCACTAGCGTTGCAATAACTATCCCTTCTAGGCTACTAACGAAGAGTCGGGTTTCCATTGCCATCAAAACTCTTGAAGGATGGTGGCACAAAACCTTTAGGATATTGGATTGCATTGAATTCCTCCAAGTAGGGTCTACCATTTGGAACTAATGATCCTCCTCGGGCTTGAGCCAATGCTCCCTTCACCTACAGCTCAACCAAGGACTTGACATCTTTTTTCTGTATGGAGGTACTATCCACTACCTTCCTATACATGCTAGTGCTACCTTGCTCTACTGGAGGTAAAGTCTTGGTTGGGTCCAAGACATGCACCAACTCTGGCTAACTAATCTCAATTGTGGTAGGATGAACTGTTGGGGCTTGGTTCTATAATGCTAAGATAGCTACTAGATCCTTGAGCCGCTTCTCCATCCTATCTTTTCATCCTTCTGCTTTATTTGTTCTAGGAGGTATTAGACTGAGTGGGCTGTGTCTTCCTGCTCATCCTCAACACCTTCCATAGCCTGATGCTCTCCGAGGAGCGATCCTCTAGTATCTATCATGCAAACTCCTGCCGAGTCTCCTAACAAATCATCTTCATTAGGATCAAAGCTGATCTTCTCCTCATCAAACTTACCATATCCTAGGATCTTTTTCTTTTCCATGAAATAGTGAGCTACTATGTCATCTAAAGAATGATCTATTAGAACTGACATAAATTATTTCAGCTTACCTATGGTGGGATCAACATTATGTACTATGAGGCACCAGACCTCCCCTACTACTGAGAATTAACTCTGTGAGGGCTGTATTCACTGAAAGATATACACTCCTGACTGCCATTGACTCAGGGTGACACTCCTAGAAGGTTCTATGATCATAGATGCAATTGGGTTGCCACCTTCTCCCTCTACAACCACCATAACCATCTCCATGTCCTGCTGTGGTGGTGATGATGAAGGGATGACCACTATGCTTCGGTGTCACCATTCCTTCCACACCCAAAGGCGGGAGAGTCGAAAATAGAGATGCTGAAAAGGGTGATGGTGGATGGGGTGGATATTCACCGATGTCTTTGAATGTCTTTCATGGTGATGGGTAGTCTAAGTAGAATACTTCTGTGAGATGGGTAGCACATCAAAAAATCAAAGAGAGGTCGACAATGCCCAAACCTCAAACCTCTTCTAGTGAGTGATATGAAAAGGGACCTCTCGCCCTCCTATAGATGCTTCCCCATGCCGGGAATAAATCTCAAATTGAGCCCAAGACTCAAAACATCAGAGTCTCCCTAGAGGCAGAGCCAAGATATGACCTCCTATTCTAACTGACTGTAGGCTGAAATTGAACTACTGGTGGAGGTGAAGTAGGGATCCTCCTGGCATCCTCTCTATCAGACCCAGAGAGAGGATGAAATGGGTTCATGTAACTAGCGGGGAAGTCAAAATGGGCAACCCCTCAACAATTGATTGTGTAGCTGGCTCCATATCCATGGCGATGCGTGTATGGTACCTCTTTATCATGCAATTTTTGTTCTTCCTCTGAGTCTTGATGCGGTGAGCTGAGGAAGAGCTAGACCCAACCTCAAAAGTAGGGGAGATAATCCCTGGGATCAGGGGAGCCTTCCCCTTGGAAGGTGCTAATGAGTGGGTTCTAGCCCTCATTGGGGCATAACGGGAAACAACCGGGCACACTGGTGCTATCACAAGCACTGGTACTGCACTATGTAGGAACCACCATTCCTTCCTTTGAGGGAATATCGAGTTTGAGGGCATATCAACTGAATGACCGTTCTCGCCTGGCCACTGTTCTACTAATAGTGAGGGGAGTGCCCTCAAGAAATTCTTGCCCTAAAACCTCATCCAAAATGAATGAGAGTAATCGAATGGGGAAGGTCGGCCTAATAGTCCATCCGTTGGGAAAGGTGAAAACATATTTGGTACCATTTCAACCAAAAAACCGAACTAAACTAAAACTATCTCTGAACGAGAGTCCGCAATGTTGAAAAATACATTTGAATCAGATTTCTATTTATTTTGAATTTTTAATTTAGAATTTGAACCCATACTAAACATTTTGAAAATGTTAAGTCAAGTTCAAATGATTTAGAATAGATTTTGAGATTTTCTTGGAAAGAGGAATTGTTTGGATATAGAATCCACTTTCAACAAATTTGGATATGTTGAAAATGGATTCAAATATTTTTGTTTAAAGGGATGCATCCATAGGTTCATATTTGAGTTTTTGATTTTGATTTTAAGGACCCTTTACTTAATAAATTTGGGTATGTTAAAGTAAAGGGTCAATTTGTTTTTTAATTTGGATTTGAGATTTTTGAATTTGTTCACTTAGCAAATTTGGGTATGCTAAGTGAGATGTTTGAAAACAAATTTTTTTTTGTTTCTTTGTTTGCTTTGTTTTGTGAATTATTTTTGTGAATTGAAATTGGAATTCTCATTTAGCAAATTTGGGTATGCTAAATGGGAAAATCCAAGTGTGTTTTATTTTTGGAAATTTTTTAAAATAGGATTCTCAGCAAATTTAAGTATGCTAAGAAAATCCTAATGTATTTCTTTTAATTTTGATTTATTTTTGAAAAGTAAGATATTTATCAAATTTAAGTATGCTAAGGGATTCCTAATGTGTTTCTTTTTTTATTTGATTTTGAAAAGTAGGATCCTTAGCAAATTTAAGTATGCTAAGGGAATCCTAATGTGTTTCTCTTGGTTTTGATTTGATTTGAAAAAGAGGATCCTTAGCAAATTTAAGTATGCTAAGGGAATCCTAATGTGTTTCTTTTGGTTTTGATTTAATTTTTAAAAGTAGGATCCTTAGCAAATTTAAGTATGCTAAGGGAATCCTAATGTGTTTCTTTCAGTTTTGATTTAATTTTGAATGAAAATGGAGACTTCACTTTAGCAAATATGGTATGCTAAAAGGAAGTTCCAAAAGTGTTTATTAAAAATTTTGTGAAATGGAAATTCCACTTAGCAAATTTGAGTATGCTAAATGAAATTTCAAAAAGGTGTTTAAAATTTTTTTGTGTTCTAATTTTATTTTGAAAATTGGAGACTTCACTTTAGCAAATATAGTATGCTAAAGAATGAAGTTCCAAAAGTGTTTTTGAAAATTTTGTGAAATGGAAATTTCATAGCAAATTTGAGTATGGTAAATGAAATTCCAAAATGTGTTTAAAAAAATTTTGTGTTTTGATTTTATTTTGGAAATAAAGACTTCATTTTAGCAAATATGGTATGCTAAAGAATGAATGTCTAAAAGTGTTTTTAAAAATTTTGTGAAATGAAAGTTTCACTTTACAAATTTGAGTATGCTAAATGAAATTCCAAAAAGGTGTTTAAAATTTTTGTTTTGATTTTGAAAAGGGGAGATTTCACTTTAGTAAATGGGCTATGCTAAATTGAAGTTCCAAATGTGTTTTGAAAAATTTTATTTTTGTTGACTTTTTTTTGAAAAGGATATTTTCATTTAACAAATTTGGGTATGTAAGATGGTAATCAATTATGTTTCATTTTCCAAAGGTGTATATTTTGTGTGTGATTATTACTTTTTGAAAGAGGAAATCCCAACCTAATCATATATGAAATATGTTAAGTGGCATTTCAAAATAATGTTACTTCATTTGGAAATGAAATTTCCATTCAATAAATTTGGGTGTATTGAATGGAGATATTCATATGTGCTTTCTGAAAGCTTATTTTTGATTTTGTTTGAAAATAAAACCTTCATTCAATAAATGTGGGTATATTGAATGGAGAGGTCCCATATGTGCTTTTTTTTTGAAAATGTGAAAATTCTAACCTAACACATGTGGAATGTGTTGAGTGGAATTTAAAGTTATGACTTTGCTTGAAGATGTAATATCCATTCAACACATTTGGATGTATTGAATGGAAAGGTCCATCTTCAAATTTTATGCTTTTGAAAACATGATTGTTGGAATTTTTTTTTTTTTGAAAATGAGGTCTTCACCGAAAATGAATTGAGTGAAGAAGCTCATTTATGTAAAATTTTATTGTTTTTGTAAAGATGATCCTACATATAATAATCATGAAGATTGTTAGATGAAGGTAATTTAGAAAAAAATTTTTGCAAAATATTTTATTATGTGCATTTTTGAAAGAGTGCTTTTTGAAAAGCAAGATTTTTATGAAGGATTCATTTTGTCTTTATTATTTTAGAATGAACCTTTCCTTAACATGAAAATGATAAGGAGGAAGTCTTTAATTAATTATTTTTTATTAAATTTTATTTTCACCCATCGGGGAACCCAACAGGCATTTTAAGACTGACACGGGTGAGATCCTAAAACCTAAAGATGTTGTCTAGGTTAACTTAAGGATGAAATAAGCTAAGTGCCAATGAAAAGAAAGATAGTATTGTATTCATACCAAAGTACAAACCCACTATCGATACTTGGAGACAATGATCATTTACCAAAGATAGAGAGAGGAACCTTCCCCAGCTGAGTCGCTCGAAAAATTTGTGGTGAAATTTTTATATATTTCTAATAGAATGTATATTTCCATCTTCACTATATGCGGGATAAAATGAAGATAGAAATATACTTCTTTTAATGCATTTTTGGACACCATATAGATTCACAGATGTTCTTATTAAGGGTGATCAGGTGCAACATTGAGGAGAGGTGTACTATCTCGAAAGATAGAAGTCACCACCCTACAATGGACCTAATCACCTCAACAAGGACTTCTAAGGACAATGGGTCTGCATAGGTACCAAGGATTCTTCCCCTACTTTACATGAAAAAGTAAAATAGGGTTTATTTTAAATTGGGTTTGTTAAGTTCCCTACAGGGGCAAGCCCCCATAGTTAATTACATCCTAAGGAAGGGGGTTCCTTAGGAATACTCTCGATTAAGGTAAATGATCATTGTCTCCAAAGATTTCAATAGGTAGGACTATCAATCGATTAGTTTATTTTGGAAGATCAAATGAGATTGATCAAAAGAGAGAGAGTTATTATCGAAGCCAAAGGAAGATAAGTAGGAGATGCTCATGATGTTAGGAAAACCTAACATATCAAACTATCTTATGGTTGGGCTTTATGTTTTTGAAATTGAATTATTTATTTGAGTTAAATTTTTATTAGAAGTTTAAGGTTTATAATTCCACAATATAAGGTCATGAAAATGCCTAAGAGGTGAGGATTTTTTCTCACAGCCTTGAAGGGAAATAGCAACCTCAAAACCTAAATCTAGGGGGCTTTATCGAGGGCCAAGGCATGACCTAAATCTAAGGAGAAAATGGGCATTTTATTTGCCTCCACAAGAGAGGGCAAATCACCCGACTGCTTGGACTTACAACCGCCCGGGGGTGATTGCCAACTAACTCCTGCTATGATTTTAAATTCATGTAGGCAAGTCATATGCTTTATGCAAGATAGTTAGGCTGTTATTTATTTTAGAAAGAGACTAAGTCATTAAACTCACTCCCTAAGATACTAAATCATGTAAGCGCATGAAAAATGACCTAGATATAATGCAAAATATATTACATTTTACTTTCATTTTTGGACAGTCATGTGACTCAGGCTTATAGGATTCGTATGCCTAATGCATGAGAAATAAGATTATGGGCCAAAATCAGCAAGAAGGGGGGAGGTGTGTTTACACCATGGCTCTCAAAGGTCAAGCCAAGTTTGGTTGCAAAGGTGGAAGCCCTCCAATCAAGAGAGAAACATTATGCTTTTATGCATGATGTTATAAAAGAAATACTCATCCAGCTAAGGGGTAGTTAATTATTTTATCTTAATTTTTAACTTAGGCTTTAAATGAGGTTATGAGTTATTTATTTTAAATTTTGAGTTGATTAATTTGGTAGAAGATTTATTTATCCCTAAGAGCCTAACTGTCATCCAGGTCATAGATCAAGCAAGGAAGAAACTAGGAAAATATGTCATCTTAATGCACAAGCTAAACAAAACATTAAATATTTTATAAAGCTAGCGCAAAAGAATAAAAGGCCATTTGTGGTCGGGCACTGCCACACAAACCAGAAAACAAATTGGGTAGCCAAACTCTACCCTTATACAACTCAGATTAAAAATGAATTAATTTATAATCAAGTAAGGAAATTCATGTTATGGGGGTCTTCATTTCTTTATTTCTTTTTTTCTTCTTTCTTCTTTTGGTTCCTTCTTTTGGATGGTTGGAAAGTGGTTTCTCCAAAGGCGTCACATGGTACATAAGATGTAATCTTATGACCAATGCAAATCCTAATCTCTCATAACATTCATTCCAAAATCCTAATTGCAAAAATATGAAGAGGTAAAGTAAATCTAACTAATACGTACAAAGCAGAGATTAGATAAACAAACCATACAAATCTCAAGCATGTATATCAAGTCCAGTTGGCCAATTTGATTATGCTTAGGGGTATAACTACCTGCATAGGGAAATCATTTATATTTTTCTTATTATGCCCCTTAAGCACAATCCCCTGCAAAAAATAATGATTAGACTAAATTATCCTACCATTCATTCTATGCACATTCACCCTAACATCTAGACTACAGATAATACATCACAAAAAAAAGAAAACATCAAGCCATGCACCACCCTAACCTAAAGCTAGAAGTGGTGACTTAACCTAATATGTGTGCTTTAAAAAGTTTGTGTGGTATGCTTAGCTATGGCTTTAAGGTTTAAATTTTCTATGTGTGAAGATGTTCAACTTAGATGGGTGATTTCATTTAACTTGTTTAGTTGATTTGGGTCAATTTTATTTGATGATTTATTTTAGTTTTTCTTAATTACTAAGTTGTAAAGGGAAGGAAAAGAGAAGAGAACTTCTCTTTCCTTCCCTACCCTAAGTAATTTCTAAAGTGGATTCGTATTTGATTTTGTTTAGTATGTTTTATTATGTGTTTTAATTAATCCTAAGTTTAGATTTTCCTTAAACAAACCTATTCAAAAAAAGTTATTTTTTGATTAAATAAAGTGAATTAATATCACAAAACACACATCACTTCATTTCTTTTCCAACGTGTATAACATGCATATGAATGAATCATGAGCATATCTATACATGAAAATGAAAATATTTAGCACACGTTATGATGAATGCTAGGAAATGTTACTTAAGAAAATTGGAATGCTTTATGATGCATGATTGTCATTAGGTTGAAAGGAGGGGTTTCTTTTATCCATTATTCACATGCACATGTATATGTATAAAAGGCATAAGTTAGTATGATGTCATTGTTAGCACCAAGGGTGTAAGGTACAAGACCTAACCCTGGGGTTGTCAGAAAAATATACTACTTTCCTTAAATACAAACACATGTACAAAAGAATTGAATGAAAGAAAAGAAAGATGCAAAAAGTTTGTATTTGTTTGTTTATTTTATTTACGCAATTTATATGTACAAGTGTGGATGTCCTTCTTAGATAATTTCATAGGAATGGATAGGAATGTGGTTAGGCAAGTGTTGTGTTCTTTTCAATTGAACTATACACTTTGCCAAATCTTATTCAAAATTATGCTGAAAGGAAAGCGAAGGAAAGCTACACTATGCACATTTTCATATTTATATCCACATGCAAGCTTATCAATAATTACAAGTAGCACACTTTCAATTTTAGATGTTTGATTTATAGATTTTAAAAATGGTTTTGAATTTAATAGTGATAATATCCATTCATATTTTTTACTTTAGCCAAAACATGCAATTTGACATAAAGAAAATATTTCATTTTTAATTTGATTTTTGAAAAGCATGAATGCATGAAATTCATATGACATACAGATTTAGCATGTTAGAAAGAACTAAAGTGATGAAAGCATGTAAACACATTCACCCTAATTAATTCCTAAATTTAATCTTATGAAATTAGAAAGCTTAAAGCAAATCAATTTATTTTTAAGGAAGGTTTGATTTTGTTTTGAGGTTGATTTAATTTGAGAAACATGATGTGAGTTTTCTACTCCTAACCCATTCCCACATATGCTTATTGATTTAGTTTGTTCTTAGGATTATTAGATGATTTTTATATGTTGCTTAGGTTAAGGTATGAATTAAGTGTGTTAATTACTACTTTACCTACACCACCTTAGCATAGTTAATAAAATAATTATGAGCCAATGATATGATATAAAACCACACAAGAAATTTAAATCAGCAATGCACCTAGGCAAGAAAGGTACCTAATGCAATTGGCTCATGATTAAAGATTAAATAAGCTAAGGGGTTTATTTTAAGTAATTTCATAACACCTCCCACACATATGAGTTGAGTTTTTTTTCTTAATTGTACTTAGGTTATTGAACACCTAAGCATCTACCCAAGATAGATTAATTGAGTTCTAGAAAGTTTTAGAATTTTATAAAATTAATGAAGGGGTAATTAGTGAATTAACCCTTAATTGGGTTAGATTAAGGAAGAAATCAGATTTAAGGAATATCTTAAGAAAAGTATGCCAAAATTATTCCCTAAACCTCACATTCACTTAAGAAAAGCTTAATTAACTCAATCAGAGGCTTAGACCACTAATTATACCCTTAATTAAGCATAATTACATTTTGGGATTGATTAAGGAATGACCTAGCAAAATCCTCTAATTAAACCAACAATAAATCCCCAAAAACTTAGGGGAGGTAGGAGTCAACCCACTAACTATGCACAAGAAGTTTGGGGATTAATAGGGTAATTAAAAATAATATTCCCAATAAAATACACTATTCAAAATCTATTGAAATTATTTTTAAAATATTCTATGTTCAATTATCTATCTAATGCAATTTATTTCATATCTTCTAATTTTTTTAGGCTTAGATATGAATTTAAGAAGTTTTCATGATTAATTAGGTAATTTAATAGCCTAATTAAATAAATATCCACCCATTGGACCGGCGTGGCATGCTTTTCTGCGGCATGATGAGATTCAATATTTAAGTTGTCACATCATAGTGCCGCATTAGTGGTGGTGCTACGCGCTTTCTCCTCATCCGTCGATCAAGGATCGGATGGCTGAGGTTAAAGTCGTGGTTCTAAAGGGATTAAAACATGGATACTTGTCTTTGATCATGGCTGTCCATCCAAAATATGCTGATGGATGATCCATGATCCTTCCCTATTCTTCTCTATGAGAAATGGACACCGTCCATCTTCTAGGAGAAGATGCGAGCTCGATTGAGCTTGGATTGGATTGAAACTCAACCTACACCATCTAAAGATAAAGGGGATCACATCTAATGGCTAGAATCTCATGGGGTGATACTTTACTTCATAAATGACCAGACCACATTGAAATTATGCTTGGTTTAATGGCATACCTCATTAGTGGTGATCACCGGCACTTGATTCCCTTAGAGAAGCTTTGTTTAGTGGAGACGAAGCTTTGCTAAAGTTTTAAGGCTTTGAAATTGAATGGATCTTTCTAGAGCCAACTCCACCTTCACTTTACCTCGGTCTTGGTCAAGGTATCACCTCCCTTACCTTTGGAGCCTAGAAAATAGCTTGGGTGAATTTGATTTGGTCCTTTATTGAAGCTTAGAGGAGGAATTGGCTTGATTTGAAGTGTGGAGTAAATTGGCTTTTCACTTGAGCTCCCTTATTTTCAGTCTAAGGAAACTAAAAATGAAGAAGTTCAAGTTGCTTGAGAGATCTTGGGGAGAGTTCCAAATGCTTTCTCTGGGTTCCCTAAGTTCAATCGAGTGTGAGAGATTGAAGATTTAATGGAATTAGGGGGAGTATATCTCCCCCTTGAAGGATCAGACAGTCGTGCCTTCACTTACCATTTTGATCCAATTGACCCTATTTAATGGGTTGTTTGAGCTATTTAATGAGGCATGACATTCAATTTTGGCCGAGGAGGAGTGGGTGAAATGGCCATGTGCTCAAACAAGGTGGAGGGAGGATTTCATGTGGCCATTTTCAAAGGAGGTGGTCGATTTTGTGTTTAGGTTGGGTTTGGCTGACCCAAATCCATTGGGTCATGTGCACTAGGTCCATTAATCACCATTTGGTCCACTAAGAGGATGCCAAGTGTCCATGAAAAGGAATTAACCAAATTCCAAGTGGTTTGGCCAAAATTTACCCTATGGCCTAGGGGTAAAATGGTCATTTAGCTTGGATTTCATTTTGAATATGTTCGGTATGTTTGAAAAATGGGTTAGGCCAAGTTTCATTATATTTGGAATTGGTTTGATGTGATTTGGCTCATGTTGACCCATTTAGGTCAAACTGGGTCAACTTGGGTCAAGTTGATCAATTGGTCAGATTTGTTCAAACCACGGGTTGGGTCAAGTTTAAATGACCATTTGAAATATTTTAGTGGCTTTGGTTTGATTCAATTTGGCTTATATTTGGTTTTGGTTCAATTGAGTTCATTTAGGTCAAATGGGCCAAGTTGACCAAATTGACCCATTTGACCTATTTGGGTTAGGTCATGGGTTGGCTCATGTTAGGTTGGTCATATGAAATGGATTAGTATCTCTGTTTCCAATAAATTTGGTTTATATTTGAGTTTGGCTCAATTTGACCTTTTAGGACAAGTTGGGTTCATGGTCAATTGGGCTAGGTTAGGTTTAGTTGGCCAATTGAGGCTTTGGTCAAGTTCAACAATCATTTTGGAATGAACTTGACCCATTGGTTTCAATCAATTTAGCTTAGATCAAGTTTTGACACATTTTGACTTTTTTAGGTCAAGTTGGGTCAACTTGGGTCAAGTGGCCAATTAGGCTAGGTTAGGCTCAAATGTTGACTTGGTCAAGTTCAAACATTGATTATGAATTCAATCAATTTAGCCTATGATAGATTTTGGCTATGTTGGGTTTCATTTTGGCTAAGTGTTGACTTGGTCAACCCTTGAGTTTGACTTGGTTTGACCCAATTTGAGTGATTGATCATCTCATGATGATTGTTGATCATGATGAGAGGCTTAAGTAGGCTTAACTCAATCCAATTTGGTTTGGATTAGAATTTAGCTCATAAGGGTACTTTAGGTCACTTTGGGTAAAGTGAGGCTAAGTAGGTCAAATGGCTTGGTCAAAGCTTGATTTGAGTTTGATTGAACTAACATATGGACTTATGATTGAAATATAAATCCATTTGCAAGTGGTTTGAAGTCAAATGGGTTTTGATTCAATTGACAATTTTAAGTTCAAGGGGTGAACATGAGTTTGACTTGGGTTTGATTTTTGAATTGAGTTTTGATTTGGTGATTGAAGTTTATGTTTATATTTGGATTCATGATTGAAGGATTGATTGAATCATGAAGAAAAATCAAGAGTTTGGCTTGATTTGAAATTAATTTGGATAAGTTCAAGATTTTGACTTGGAAGGCTTAGGTTGGATTTGATTGAATTTGTGTTTGAATTTTGTAGTTGGTTTTGGTTGTTTGAATTTATATTTCATTTATATATGTGAATATAAATGAGAATATAAATGGGTTATGAGAAAATTTCAAGGATTTGAAGTGGTTTGAACTTGATTTAGGCTAAGTCCTTAAGAGGGAAATAAAGGACTTAGGAAATATTTTTGATTTGGATTTGAGTTTGGATTTAGTTTCATTGATTTGAATTTATATTTCATTTATATATGTGAATATAAATATAAATAGTGAGAAAATTTCATGACTTTAAGATGGTTTGAATTTGATTTGGGCTAAGTCCTTAAGAGGGAATTAAAGGACTTAGGAAAGATTTTGAACTTGGAATTTCAATCATAAGCTTTAATCATAAGTTTCTATTATGGGTTTCAATCATTCAACATTGATTTTAGTTTGGAGAAAATCAATTCAGCTGGAATTGATTTAGGTTTGATGTTGATTTGATTTGGAGTTTGACTTGAAGGAAGGAAGTAAGGAATGTGGTTTAAGCTATAGGGTAAGCAAATTCTCCTAACACCCCTAAGGCATGACATATTCCTATGGCTAACTCTTTTAAGTCTCTAGGGCTAGGTTGAGTGTCCACCTAATCACTAGAAGTGTCTTAAGACTAAGGATCTCTTAAAGCCTAAGAGGAGTCCTATATCTAAGATGTAGGGGTTGAGAGCTCATCCTAAAAATGAGGTCAACAATACATAGTAGAATCTAGTTAAGTAAGAGGGGTGAAGGATTTGATGCCCTCATCCACCGATACAAGATGTCTACTAGAAGAAGTGCTAGCTGAACTAAAAGTGTCTGCTAATGTAATTGCTGCAATGGTGGAATAAAGACTAGGCTGGTTGATTATGCTACTTGGCTATCTCAGCTAGTGTGGACTTTGTTGTTCTTTGCTACTAAGCTTCTACCTTTCCCAAGTTGTCTTTGGCAACTTGTAAATCTTCCTTGATGTTGGAGGTTCGAGCTACCTCAGGCACCTGCATGGAAAGTTTCTTGATTTTTGAAATAATCTTTTTAGAGGTTCAGGATAAGGAGATATCCTAACCTTCTTTGGTTTTGAGAGGATCGCAGGTATCCAGAAGGATTAGCCTAATAGAACTAGATGATTGTTCCACAAGGTATTCCTTTGGAATAACTATGGCACCTATCTTGTAGCTATGCTCAAGCTAGTCCTTGAATGCAAAGCAATCCTCTAAAAGATGGCCTAGCATACGATGATAGGGATAAAAGTTAGGATCATTGCTCTTGCCCACTTCCTCCAGCCTTCTAGGCTTGGGTAGCTAAAAATCAGGTTTCTTTAAGATGTTCATTAAGATCCCTCTTAAATGAATAAGATTTGTTAAGTTTGTCTAAAAGAGTAGGTGGATGCTAGCTACCTGGTAATGGGTATGTAACTCATTTGTGAATATAGGGATCTGGCGAAGGCGTGGAGCTCTTTGTGGTGGATAATAGGTATGGAAGTGGAGATTGATGGCCATTTTATGCTCACTTTCTCTAATATCGCTTCTCCTTCTAAGCTATCCACCTTGTTAATTAGCTTCTCAAATGTCTTGATGGTCAAACCTTTAAACATGAAGGCGACCGAGCCATGAATATTTTTTAGTAGAATTTCAATGGCGTGCTATTCAAACAGTTGTGATTCACATTTCATACTTAAATTATGACATCTGAGAATATAATCAATGAGGGAATCACTAAGGTGTTGTTGTCCCACAACAAGATCACCTACAATCACCCTTTGCTGAGCTCTAGCAAATCTCTTAATGAAGACTTCCTCCAACTCAGCAAAAGTCTTCATTGAATTGTTGGGGAGTTTAGCGTACCAATCAAAGGCTATATCTGCTAAGCTACTGACAAAAGATGAAATAGTAA
The DNA here is from genome assembly GCA_021442155.1 of Cymbidium sinense. Taxonomy (NCBI): domain Eukaryota; kingdom Viridiplantae; phylum Streptophyta; class Magnoliopsida; order Asparagales; family Orchidaceae; genus Cymbidium; species Cymbidium sinense. The sequence goes on along the minus strand of CM038223.1, from coordinate 12,214,779 downwards.
TGCATCACTACCACCAACATTGCAACAGCTAGCTCTAAAGTGCGCTATGTGCTGCCATGGGTTTCCACTACCATCAAAGCTCTTAAGAGAAGGTGACACGAAACCCTTAGGATACTGGATGACATCAAATTCCTCAAGGTAGGGTCTACCTTTTGGAACCGATGATCCTCCGGGCTTGTGCAAATGCTTCTCTCACTTATTGCTTAACCATGATTTTAATGTCTTTTCTTGTACGTAAGAACTATCCACAACCTTCCTATACAAGCTGGTCCTGCCCTACTCTACTAGAGGTGAAGTCTTGGCTTGATCCAAGACATGCAACAACTCAGACCTATTTCTGTAATAGTAGGATGCACTGCCGCGGCTTGGTTTTGAAAGGCCAAAACTGCTACTAGCAAGTCTTCAAACCTCTTTCCAATCGTATCTATTTGTTCATCCTTCAATTTTAATTGTTGAAGGAGGTGTTGGGTCAAGTAGGCCATATCTTCCTTTCGGTGTGCACCAAACTCAAACGATCACAAAGAGAAACCCCGGTGTACCATATGTACCCTCGAATCCTCCACTAGATCATCTTCCTTGGGATCAAAATTGACCTTCTCATCCTCTAAATCAGATCAGACCAGGCATACCCTAGAATTTCCTTCTTTTCAACTAAATACTGAGCTACAATGCCATCTAGGGATCAATTCAACTAAACAGGTACAAAAGATTGAGGATGGCCGGTAGAAGGATCACAATCATGAATAGATAGACATCTAACCTCCCCTACTACTGGAGAACTAATCTTGTGAGGACTACTCTCACTGGAAGATAGATGCTCTTGATTGCCACTAGATCTGGGTGGAGTGGTACTCTTAGGAGGATCTATCGCCATAGGGACAATAGTACTATCTCCTTCTCACTCTACTGCTACTATCTCCATAGTCTACTGCAGTGATGGTGGTGATGGCACAACTACAATGCTCCGTGATTGCCATTCCCTCTTCACCACAACTGGGGTAGGAGGTCGAGCAGGAGAGCTCAGCCTCATCCCAGTCATCGATAAAGATGGAATGGGATCTCTTGGCCATAGTCGGATCACCAGTGGGGGTCTTTTTTCTCCAGATGCTGCCTTCATGGCCTTTCCTGGAACAATGGATGATGAAACTTGTACTAGAGATGGTGGGCATGGAGTAGAGTGATGTGGTGGAGGCACCACCGGCTCTCTCTAGGTAGGAGCTCCTCTCCTGTGATGGGTAGTTCCTGTCAGTAGAATACTATCAGTATGATCGGCACAGGTAGTGCGCCAATCAGGAAAATCCATGAGGGTGGAGGCAGCTGACTATCTAGCGTACCTATGCCTCTCCCTAGTCACTATGCGATACTGGGCCTCCACGGCCCTCTCACTCGATGTGCCCTTTGAGGATGATGAGAATGTAAATCAAATTGAGCCCCAGACTCTAATCTTTCACAAGCTTTGCCAACTTAGCATACAACTAATCTAAGGCTAGTATGACCTTCTCCTGTCACTGATAGGAGCTTCAAAATCAACTACTTATGGAGATGAACTGAGATCCTCCTAATGTTTTCCTCTCCATCAGAATCAGGGAGGGGGGTGAAACTTATTCTCTATGATAAGAGGAGACACTATCCTAGGTAAGTCCTCTACTACAGATTGAGTAGCTACCTCTATCTCCTTGGTTATGCGGTTATGATGCCACTTGATCTTGCAGCGCCGGTTATGGCGCTGGGTCTTAGTGGGATGAGCAGTATGTGAACTAGACCCTACCTCGTAGATGGGGGAGACTATCCCTGAAGATAAGGGAGCCTTCCCCTTGGAAAGAGCCAATGAGTGGGTGCTAGCCCCTTCGGGAGAAGGGGAACCAGCACACGGCCTTTGGAACTACAACTCTGTGGGCGCCACAACCTTCTTCTTCAGTGAGGGAAACTCTAAGTCAGATGACATGTCAACCTAGATGATCGGCTTGTGCCCGGTCACCACACTCTCTTGATGATGTGAGGTGGTCCCTCTGGTAATCCTAGCCCCCTCAAAACCTCAGCCAAAATGAATGAGGTGGGCAAAGTCAGTCTATGGGATGCAATCCTGATCCAAGGATAAATCCATCACAAAAGGAAAAGTAAACACATACTTATGGGTTGCCATTTAGAACTACACTGAACTGAACTGAAAGTGCTTGAGACTGGGTTGAACTACTACAATTTTGGAAAACAAACTTGAATTAGATTTATTACTTTAATCTATTTTTTTTAGAATTTGAACCCGCACTCAACAATTTGGATATGTTAAGTGGGGCTCTTTGAATTTTAAGAGAGATTTTGAGTTTAGAATTTGAAAGGAGATTTTTGAATGTAAAATCCATTTTCAATAAATTTGTGTATGTTGAAAATGGGTTCAAATATTTTTGACGAGATTGATGCCTCCATAGGTTCATATTTGATTTTAATTTTTGTGTTTGGGGACCCTTTACTTAACAAATTTGATTATGTTAAAGTAAAGGGTCAATTGATTTTATTTTGATTTTGATTTTGGAATTTACTCACTTAGCAAATTTGGGTATGCTAGGTGAGGTGTTTGAAAAAATTTTCTTCTTTTGTTTACTTCTTTTGTAAATTATGTGATTTGAGAATGGAATCTTCACTTAGCAAATTTGGGTATGCTAAATGAAAAATCCAAATGTTTTGTTATTTTTGAAAAGAGGATCTTTACTTAGCAAATTTAGTTATGCTAAATAAAGGATCCAAATGTGTTTTATTTTGATTTTTGAAAAGAGGATTCTTTACTTAGAAAATTTAGGTATCCTAAATAAAAGACATCCAAATGTGTTTTGTTCTGATGATTTTGAAAAGAGGATTCTTAGCAAATTTAGGTATGCTAAAGAAATCCAAATGTGTTTTGTTTAGATGATTTTGCAAAGTGGATTCTTAGCAAATTTAGGTATGTTAAAGAAATCCAAAAGTGTTTTATTTTGGTTTTTGAAAAGATGATTCTTTACTTAGAAAATTTAGGTATGATAAATAAAGGATCCATGTGTGTTTTTATTTTTTATTTTTGAAAAGATAATTCTTTATTTAGCAAATTTAGGTATCCTAAATTTAGGTATGCTAACTTGGCGTAGAACTGAACGGAGGCTGGCATATGACCTCCTACTCTGGTTAACTGTGAGCTAAAATTGAACTGGTGGTGGAGGTGAAGTAGGGATCCACCTAGCATCCTCTCTGTCAGACTTAGAGAGAGGATGAAATGGGTTCTCTACAACTAGCGGGAAATGAGAGTGGCCAACTCCTCCATAACTGACCATGTAGTAGCCTCCATCTCCCTGGCGATGCATGTATGGTACTGCTTAATCATGCAATTTTGTTCCTCCTCTGAGTCTTGGTAGGGTAAGTGGAGTAAGAGCTTGACCCAACCTCAAAAGCTGGGGAGACAATCTATGGGATCATAGGAGCCCTACCCATTGAGGGTGCTAATTAGTGGTTAGCCACTGGCGACGGAAATGACCGGGTACTAGCACTCAGGCACTCTGTGAAAGCACGCTTTCTTCTTTAGTGAGGGGATATTAGAGTTTGATGGAAAGTCAATCTGAATGATCGGCTTCTGCCAGACTACTGCAATCCTGCTAACATTTGTGAGGGGAGTGCCCTCACAGGTAATCCTCACCCCCTCAAAACCTCTACTGAAATGATTGAGGTGGGCATAATCAGCACGGGAAAGGCTAGTCTCAAGTCCATGTCGTAAGGGAAGATAAACACATACTTCTGACAAGCCATAACAATCAAGCATGGCGAAAAATTGAGGAGTTGCCGAGACGATGTTGAATGAGAGTCTGCATTATTGAAAATAAACTTGGATCAGATTTCTATCTTGTTGATTTATGAATTTGAATTTAAAAATTGAACCCACATCCAACATATTGGAAGTGTTAAGTGGGGTTCAAATGAATTTAGAGAAGATTTAGAGATTTGATTGGAAAGAGGAATTTTTGAATATAAATTCACTTTCAACAAATTTTTGTATGTTGAAAATGGGTTCAAATATTTTTAGAAAGATGCTTCATAAGTTCATGTTTGAAATTAGATTTTGATTTGAGGACACTTTCCTTTAATAAATTTGAGTATGTTAAAGTAAGGGTCAATCTGGTTTGTTTTGGATTTGTATTTTTGGAATTTGCTCACTTAGCAAATTTGGGTATGCTAAGTGAGGTGTTTGAAAATAATTATTTCTTTTTCTTTGTTTGTTTGCTCTGCCTTATGAATCATTTATGATTTTGAAAAATGGAATCTTCATTTAGCAAATTTAGGTATACTAAAATGAAGGATCCAAGTGTGTTTTTCTTTTGAAAAAGTTTTGAAAATAGATTCTTAGCAAATTTGAGTATGCTAAGAAATCATAATATGTTTCTTTTGATTTTAATTTTTTTTTGAAAATAAGATTCTTAGCAAATTTGGTATGTTAAGGAAATCCTAATGTGTTTCTTTTTTATTTTGATTTTGAAAAGTTAGATCCTTAGCAAATTTGGGTATGTTAAGAAAATCCTAATGTGTTTCTTTTTTTTTTTGAACATTTGATTTTGAAAAGTAGGATCCTTAGCAAATTTGGGTATGCTAAGGAAATCCTAATGTGTTTCTTTTTGGAAATTTTGATTTTGAAAAGTAGGTCCTTAGCAAATTTGGGTATGCTAAGGAAATCCTAATGTGTTTCTTTTTTTTTAAATTTAAATTTTGAAAAGTAGGATCCTTAGCAAATTTGGGTATGCTAAGGAAATCCTAATGTGTTTCTTTTTTGAAAATTTTGATTTTGAAAAGTAGGACCCTTAGCAAATTTGGGTATGCTAAGGAAATCCTAATGTGTTTTCTTTTTGAAAATTTTGATTTTGGTTTTGAAATAGGGAGACTTCACTTTAGCAAATATGGAATGCCAAAATGAGGTTCCAAATATGTTTTGAAAAGTTTTGTGAAATGGAGATTTCACTTAGCAAATTTCAGTATGCTAAATGAAATTCCAAAGGTGTTTCAAATTTTTGTTTTGAAAAGGGAGACTTCACTTTAGCAAATAGATCATGCTAGAATGAAGTCCCGAATGAGTTTTGAAGATTTTTGTGAAATGGAAATTTCATTAGAAAATTTGAGTATGCTAAATGAAATTCCAAAGATGTTTCAAACTTTTTTGTATTTTGGATTTTGAAAGGGGAGACTTCACTTTAGCAAATAGTGTATGCTAGAATGAAGTTCCAAATGTGTTTTGAAAACTTTTGTTTTTATTGATTTTGAAAAGATAGATTTCCATTTAACAAATTTGGGTATTTGAGATGGAAATCAATTTTTGAAAGAGGAAATCTCAACTTAATCATATATGGAATATGTTAAGTGATTTCAAAGTAATGTCATTTTATTTGAAAATGAAAGCTTCATTCAATAAATTTGGGTATATTGAATGGAAATATTCATATGTGCTTTTGAAAAATTTATTTTTGATTTTGTTTAAAATTAAAACATCCATTCAATAAATGTGAGTATATTGAATGGAGGTGTTTCACATGTGCTTTTGAAAATTTTGGTTTTGTTTGAAAATGAAACTTCCATTCAATAAGTGTGGGTATATTGAATTGAGAGGTTCATATGTGCTTTTGAAAAATGAAACCCACTATTGATACTTAGAGACAATGATCATTTACTAAAGATGGAGAGAGGAACCATCCCCAGCAGAGTTGCTAGAAAAATCTGTTGTGAAAATTTTCATTTTCTAAAAGAAATGTTTACTTCCATCTTCAATCTATGCGGAATAAAATGAAGGTAGAAATATACTTTCTTTTTATGCATTTGGACACCACGTAGATTAGTAGATGTTCTTATTAAGGTGATCGGATATGACATTGTGGAGAAGTGTACTATCTCGAAAGATCAAAGTCACTACCCTACAATGGACCTAATCACATGAATAAGGACTCCTAAGGACAATGGGTCTGTATGTGTACCAGAGATTCTTCCCCTACTTTACATAGAAAAGTAAAGTAGGATTTATTTTAAACCAGGTTTATTAAGTTCCCTACAAGAGCAAGCCCCCATAGTTAATTACATTCTAAGAAAGAGGATTCCATAGGAATAATCTCGATTAAGGTAAATGCTCGTTGTCTCTAAAGCTTTCAATAAGTAGGACTATCAATCGATTAGTTTATTTTAGAAGATCAAATGGGATTGATCAAAGAGAGAGAGAGAGTTATTATCAAAGCCAAAGAAAGATAAGTAGGAGATGCTCACGATGCTAGGAAACCTAGCGAGTATTTTAAACTATCCTATGGTTGGGCTTTACATTTTTGAAATTGATTTAATTTATTTGAGTTGAATTTTTTTTTAGAAATTTAGGGCTTATGATTCCACAACACAAGATTATGGAAATACCTATGAGGTGAGGATTTATACTTATAGCTCATAAAAGGGAGAAATAATAATAGAACGTAAATCTATGGAGCTTTGGCAAAGGCCAAAAGCACAGCCTAAATCAAAGGCAAAAATGGGTATTTGGTTTGCCTCTACAAGAGAGGACAAACCACCCAACTGCTTGGAATTACAACCACCTGGGGGTGGCCAACTAACTCCTCCTAAGATTTTAAATTCATGTAAACAAGTCTTATGCTTTATACAAGATATCTAGGCTATTATTTATTTAGAAAGAGACTAAGTCCTTAAACTCACTCCCTAAGAGACTAGATCATGTAAGTATATGAAAAATGACCTAGATCAAATGAAAATCATATTATATTTTTATTTTTATTTTTTAGACAATCATTTTATTTGTTATAATTCATATATGCATGAGAAGTAAGATTATTGGCCAAAATCAGAGAAGGGAGGAGGTGTATTTCCACCATGGCTCTCAAAAGTCAAGCCAAGTTTCTCTGGCAAGGGAAGCCCTCCAATCAAGAGTGAAACAAGATGCTTTTGTGTATGATGTTATAAAAGAAATACTCATCCAGCCAAGGGATTGCTAATTCTTTTATCTTTATTTTTAACTTAGGCTTTAAATGAGGTTATGAGTTCTTTATTTTTAATTTTGAGTTGATTAATTTGGTAAAAGATTTATTTTTCTCCTAAGAGCCTAATCATCATCCAGGCCATACATCAAACAAGGAAGAAACTAGGAAAATATGTCATCTTAATGCACAAGCTAAACAAAACATCACACATTTTATAAAGCTAACGTAAAAGAATAAAAATGCCATTTGTGATCAGGCACCACCACACAAACCCAAAAATTAAATTGGGTAGCCAAGCTCTACCCTTATACAACCCGTATTACAAATGAATTAATTTACAATAAAGCAAGGAAATTCATGTTATGGAGGTCTTCATTCTTCATTTCTTCTTTCTTCTTTCTTCTTTCTTCTTTCTTCCTTTCTTCTTTCTTCTTTTTGTTCCTTCTTTTGGATGATTGGAATGTGGATACTCCAAAGGCTTCACATCATACATAAGATGATATCTTATGACTAATGCTCATCCTAATCCCCTTTAACATTCATTCCAAAAATCCTTATTGCAAAAATTACATGAAAAGGAAAAGTAAATCTAACTAACACCTACAAAATAGAGATTAGCTAAACAAACCATACAAATCCCAAGCATGTATATTGGACTTAACACTCCACACATGGGTGACTAAGTCCTCCAAACCTATTGGATTATGCTTAGGGGTATAAGCACCTGCACAACAAAAATATTTATATTTTTATTTATTATAGCGCCCCTTAAGCACAATCCCCTACAAAAGATAATGGTTAGACTAAGGTTGCCCTACCATTCAGTCTTGGCACATACACCCTAACATCTAGACTAAAATAGAACATCACAAAATAAAAGAAAATATCAAGCCATGCATCGCCCTAACCTAAAGCTAGAAGTGGTGAGTTAGCCCAATGTGTGTGCTTTAGAAGGTTTGTGTGGTATGCTTAGCTATGGCTTTAAGATTTGGATTTTCTAAGTGTGAAGATGTTCAACTTAGATCGGATTATTTCATTTAACTATTTAGTCTATTTGGACTAATTTTATTTGATGATTTATTTAGGTTTGAATGAATCCTATAATTAATTATTAAGTGTTGTAAGAGAGGGAAAAGAGAAGAGAATTTCTCTTTCCTTCCCTACCCAAAGTAATTTCTAAAGTGGATTCATATTTGATTTTGTTTAGTGAATGTTTTAATTAATCCTAAGTTTAGATTTTCCCTAAACAAACCTATTCAAAAAGAAAGGCATTTTAAGATTAAATAAAGTGAATTAATATCACAAAACACACATAACTTCATTTCTTTCCCAATATGTATAAATGCATATGAATGAATCCTAAGCATATCTATGCATACAAATGGAAATGTTTAGCATACTTTATGATGAATGCTAAGTGAGTTACTTAAGAAAATTTGAATGCTTTATGATGCATGAGTTTCATTAAGTAGAAAAGAGGTTTTCTTATCCATTTTTCACATGCACACATGAATGTATGAAAGGCATAAGTGAGTATGGCACCATTATTAGCACCAGGGGTGTAAGGTACAAGACCTAGTTAGGGCTACTTAAAGCCTCAAAATCCTGGGGTTGTCCAGACTAATATACCACTTTCCTTAAATACAAGCATATGTACAAAAGAAATGAATGGAAAAGAAAGATGCAAAAGTTTATCTTTGTTTGTTTGATTTGTTTATGCAATTTATATGTGTAAGTGTGGATATCATTCTTGATTAATAGCATAAGAATGAATAGGAATAGGATTAGGCAAGTGTTGTGTTCTTTTTAAATGAACTATAGACTTTGCCAAAATCTTATTCAAAACTATGCTAAAAGAAGGGGAAGGAGAGCCACACTATGTACATCTTCATATTTATATCCACATGCAAGCTTATAAATAATTATAAGTAGCACACTTTTAGTTTTAGGTGTTTGATTTATAGATTTTGAAAATGGCTTTGGATTTAGTAGTGATAATAGCCATTCATATTTTACTTTAACCAAAACATGTAGTTTGACATAAAGAAAACATTTCATTTTTGAATTTGATTTTTGAAAAGCATGAGTGCATGAAATTTATATTACATACACATTTAGCATGTTAGGAAAGAACTAAAGTGATGAAAGCATGTAAACACATTCAACCTAATTAATTCCTAAAGACAATCTAATGAAATAAGAAAGCTTAAAGTAAATCAAATTGTTTTTTAAAGAAAGTTTGATTTTATTTTGAGTTAGATTTAATTTGAGAAATGTGAGGTGAGTTTGCTATTCCTAACCAATTCCCACATGTGTATGATATTTAAGTTTAAATTTTAGATGATTATATCCATTTTATATTTTGATTAGGTTACGGTATGAGTTAAGTGTGTTAATTCTCCCTAACCTACACAAGCTTAGCATACTTAATCAAATAATTATGAGCTAATGAGATGACATAAAACCACACAAGGAATTTAAATCAACAATGCACATAGTAAGAAAAGGACCTAATGCATTTAGCTCATAATTAAAGATTAATTAAGCTAAGGGGTTTAACTTAAGTACTCTACATGTGAGTTGGATTTTGATTTTATTCATTGTACTTAGGCTCTTAAACACCTAAGAATCTACCCTAAATAGATTAATTAAGTTCTGGAAAGTTTTAGAATTTTATGTAATTAATTAAGGGGTAATTATTGAATTAACCCATAATTATGGTTAGATTAAGGAGAAAGGAGTTTAAGCAATATCTTAAGGAAATTATTCCCAAAATCTCATATTCACTTAATTAAAGCTTAATTGACTCAATCAAAGGGTTAAACCACTAATTATATCCTTAATTTATCTTAATTACATTAAGGGAGTGATTAAGGAATGAAGTAGAAATTCCTCTAATTAAGCCACCAATAAATCCCAAGAAAATTAAGGGAGGCAAGGATCATCCCACTAATTAAGCACAAGAAGTTTGGGATTAGTGGAGTAATTAGAGGGTAATTAGCAAAATAACATTCTCAATAAAACCCAAATTTAGAGAAAAGCACTATTCAAAATCCATTGAAATCAATTTAATAATATTCTATATTCAATTATCTATCGAATTCAATTTATTTCTATTTTTTTAACTTTTCTAGGCTTAGATATGAATTTAGGAAGTTTTCATGATTAATTAGAACATTTAAAAGATTAATTAAATGTTTAATCCCGTCGATGCCATGTGGGTCGCTGACGTGGCATGCGCTTTCCACATGGTGTGATGGGATTGGATATTAAAGTAGTCACATCATAGGGCCATGTTAGTGATGGCACTACGTGCTTTCTCCTCATCTGTCCGATCAAAGATTGGATGGTTGAGGTTAAAGACACAGATCTAAGGGATTAAATGTGAGATCATACGTATTTTAATCACAGCCGTCCATCCAAAAGGTGTGGATGAATGGCCTGTGATCCTTCACTGTTCTTCTTTTTGAGGAATGGACACTGTCCATCTTCTAGGAGAAGATCGAGCTCGATTGAGCTCAGATTGGATTGAAATTCAACCCACACCATATAGGCATAATGATAAGCACATCTAATAGCTATAATTCTATGGGATTAAAATTTCTTTCACAAAGCTCCAAATCACATTGAATTTAAGCTCAAAAAATGGCTAACCTCATCAGAGGTGATCACCAATGCTCGATTCCCTTGGAGAAGCTTTGTCAAGTGGAGATGAAGCTTTGCTGAAGTTTGGAGGCTCTGAGATTGGGTAGATCTTCTTATGGGCCAACTCCTCTTGCACTTGAGCTCAGTTATGATTGAAGTAAATCCTCCCTTGCCTCAAGAGCTTGGATGAAGACTTGGGTGAGTTTGAACGAGCTCCCTAAGGGTGCTTGCAAAGGGAATTGGGTTAATTTTGAGTGTGGAGTAAGTTTGGTTTTTGGTGGAGCTCCCTTATTTTCAAGCTGTGAAAACCGAGAAGAAGAGATTTTAAACTCTCTCTAGGAAGCTTCGAAAGACTAGCTAGGTCTTGCTTTAAGTTCCTATGCTTCATTCTAATTAGGGAGAGTGTTGATTGAATTGAATTAGGGGGAGTATATCTTCCCCAAGGGCAATCATACGGCCGTAAGCCTCCTTACCATTTTGATCCAATTGACCACCTTGAGTGGGTTTGTTAGGCCATTTAGGGTGTCCTTGCAATCAGTTTGGCCAGAGAAGTGGAATGGTGAAGCTCCCATGTGCCTAAATCAAGTGGAGGAGGAATTTCATGTGGCTACTTTCAAGCACATGGTCGATTTTGGGTGCATGAATTTATATATCATTTATAGATGTGAATATAAATGAGAATATAAATGGGTTATGATAAAATTACATGAATTTGAATTGATTTTGGCTAAGTCCATAAGAGGGAAATCAAAGTAGTAGGAAATATTTGGAATTTGACCATAGATTTTTGATTTGATTTTTGGATTTAGTTTAATTGATTTGAATTTATATTTTATTTATATATGTGAAAATAAAAGAGAATATAAATGAGTTGTGAGAAAATTTTATGAGTTTGAATTGATTTAGATTTGATTTAGGCTAAGTCCTTAAGAGGGAATCAAAGGACTTAGGAAATATTTCAAACTTGGAATTTCAATCATGAGTTTCAATCATGGGTTTCAATCATGGATTTCAATCATATGGAATTGATTTGAGTTTAGAGAAAATCAATTAGGCTAGAATTGATTTAAGTTTGATGTTGATTTGATTTGGAGTTTGATTTTCAGGAAGGAAGTGAGGAATGCGGTTCAAGCTATAGGGTAGGGAAATGTTCCTAACACCCCTAAATTATGATCTATTCCTATGGCTAACTCTTCTAAGTCTTTAGGGCTTGGTTTAGTGTCCACCTAATCACTAGATACATCTTACGACTAAGGAACTCTTAAAGTCTAAGAGGAATCCTATGTCTAAGATGGAGGGGTTAAGAGATCATCCTAAACACGAGTCAACAATGATTGATTAGAAGCATTGGTTTTAAACAATTTGGTCTAGGATATAATTTGGTCCAATTTAGCCATTTAGGTCAAATTGGGTCAAGGTGAAATTGACTTAATTAGGTTCAATTGGTTTCAATTAATGGTTAAGTTTTGTTCAATATTCAATTTTGGTTGATGAGAGTCATTAGTTGCAATTAATTTGGCTTAGCACATGATTTGGCCTAATTTGGCTCTATAAGCCACTTTGGGTCAACTTGGGTTAAGGGTCCTAATTGTCTTGGTTAGGTTTAATTGATTGCAATGGAGTGTTCAATAGCTACCTATAATCATCAATGAGAAGATTAGATAGCTTGGTTTGATCCAATGAAAGTTTCATAGAAGTATAGTCTAATTGGGTCTTTTAGGTCACTTTGGGTTAAGTTATTTGGTTAAGATGATTTGGACTAATTGAGGCTATGGATGGTTAGAATATATTCAATGATGAGTGTGGTGAAAATGTTATATATCTTCGCCTTCATCTATCCCCCTTTGTAGAAAAGAGGATGAATGAAAATAGAAATATATAAAATACGCCTTCTCAGGATGCCACGCAGATCCGCAGATGTTCTTATTAGGATGATTGGGTATGACATTAAGGAGAGGTGTACTATCTCAAAAGATAGAAGTCACAACTTTACAATGGTCCTAATCACCTCAATAAGGACTCCTAAGGATTATGAGTCTTTAAAATGTACCAGAGATTCTTCTCCTACTTTACATGGAAAAGTAAAGCCGAGTTTATTTTAAATCGGGTTCGTTAAGTTTCCTATAGAGGCAAGCCTCAAGTTAATTACATCCTAAGGAACAAGATTTGTTAGGAATACTCTCGATTTAGATAAATGATCATTGTCTCCAAATATTTTAAAGGTAGGACTATCAATCGATTGGTTTATTTTTAGAAAGACAAGTGAGATCGATCAAAAAGAGATCAAAGCCAAATGAAGATAAGTAGGGGATTCTTAGGATATTAGGAGGCCTAGTAAGCACCCCAAATTATCATATGGTTGGGCTTTACATTTTTGAAATTGAATTGATTTATTTGAGTTAAATTTTTATTAGAAAATTAGGGCTTATAATTTCATAATACAAGATCATGAAAAACACCTAAAATGTGAGGATTTATGCTCATGGCCCGCAAAGGGAAGTAGCAACCTGAGAACCTAAATCTAGGGAGCTTTGGTGAGGGTAAAAAGCATGACCTAAATCTAAGGCAAAAATGGGTATTTGGTTTACCTCCACAAGAGAGGATAAACCACTAGACTATTAGACCTACAATCGCCTGGGGGTGCCCGCCAACTAACTCCTTCTATGATTTTAAATTCATGTAGGCAATTCATATGTGTATGCAAGATAGTAAGGTTGTTATTTATTTAGAAAGGAGAATAAGTCTTTAAACACACTCCCTAAGAGACTAGATCATGTAGAGCATGATTTTAATGACTTAAATCTAATGTAAATTTTGTTACATTTTATTTTCATTTTGGACAATCAATTTGATACAGGCTTTAGGATTCATATACCAAATGCATGAGAAATTAGATTATGGGCCAAAATCAGCAAGATAAGGAGGTGTGTTTCCACCATCACTCTCAAAGGTCAAGCCAAGTTCTCTATCAAAGGTAGAAGCCCTCCAATCAAGAGTGAAATAATATGCTTTTCATGCATGTGTGAGAAACGTAATACAACATCCAACTAAGGGGTTGCTAATTCTTCTATCTTAATTTATAACCTAAGCTTAAATGAGGTTAAGAGTTATTTATTTTTTAGGTTGAATTAATTTTGTTGAATAGAAATTTTATTTTCCTAAGAGCCTAATCATCATCCAGAACATACATCAAAGCAAGGAAGAAACTAGGAAAGAATGCCATCTTAATGCACAAGCTAAACAAACATCAATCAATTTATAAAGCTAGCGCTAAAGAATAGAAGGCAATTTATGGTTGGGTTCCATTGCAAACCAAAAAATAAATTAGGCATCCGAGCTCTACCCTTATATAACCACATTACAAATGAATAAATTACAATCAAGAAGGAATTCATTGTTATAGGTGTGGGCTCCAAAAATTCACCATCGACCTCTCGACAACTTGAATTGAAGAGAGTATAGCTTAAGGTGTCAGTGTAATTTTCAGAAGGCAGATGGAAAAGTAGATAAGACACTACCCAGAGATTTTGCCCTAATTTTATGAGGACCTTAGATCTAGTTCCAGCTTTTCTATTGGTCCAAGCCCCTATAGTTAATTACACTTCCCAATAAGTGAGAAAGAACTATTAATTAAGGCTAGTCATTAGATCGCTTAATCTATAGCGTATAGTAGCAGCATATGGAGTTTTAGAATTTAAGATTATGAAATTCATCATTTTAACTTAAATTGGATGGTTGGGGGAATGATGAGATGCACGATCTAGATCCCATGGTTCCATCATCCCAGGCTGTTGTGGCCCCTAGTCTACTTAGTCAGAGGAGGTAGTTGATCTAACCTGATTGAATGATCTTTATCAGCAATACATGGGTTACGTCATCCAAGAAATTCCTATAGATCTAGGTGGTGTTTGTCTAAGGAGATAGGCTTATGTCTATCTTAACTAACAGAGGGTATTTTGCCTTATCAAGTATACCCTATGATTCACAACTCAAAGGGCAGAGCCATTAGAGAGCATACGGGTTATGATCATTATTGTAATATAATAGAGCCTTATTAGCCAAACCACCTGATCAAAGGACTCTAGTAGTAATTGCATTATCTGTGGAACCTACTGGCCAAGCCACGTAGTCAGAGAACATGAGCCACATCCTTACTAGCAAGAGATTGATTGAGAGTGAACATAGCAGAACACTTGATTTGACATTGGCTCCTTTGTTAGCTAAAGTTTTCTTAATTTGTCACCTCCTACAAATAGTTATGAAAGGTGGATAGATTGAGTTTTGCATTAAGATTTTATTGATTAAATTTCATTTGAGCAATTTTTTAGATTGATGTTTAATTTGAGTTAATTTGATTTAAAATTAGAGAAATATTTTGATGGAAGTATCTCCTCCAATTGAAATCACCATTCAACACAGCCATCATCGGGATAGTTAATTGATTGACTTGAATATATTTGAGATCTTTAGATCTCTTCAACTCTGTTTAGCTCTGAGAGAGGATCAGATCTATTATCACATGACATAATTAGCCTCTCAAATATTTACTAAGTTTAAATCATTACAATGGATTTTTAGGTTTTGTTAACCTGAACCTAGTCCTAAGACTAAACTGGGAAGCAACCCACGCAACATCCTTAGACACTTGAATATGAACATTCAACATAGTGTCAGGGCCCATGCAGGTGTATTTGAGAATGCCTTAACTAACGCTTTCTTTTCGCTTGTACGATGTGTTGAGAATCTGGTGGCATATGTTTCAAATTTATGTTTTTGATTCAAAGTAGTGCAACTTTGCTTATACTTAACTTGATGAAAAAAATAGAATGGTTATTTTGCTTATACATATTGTTGGATTTTACATCTTTGCTAATCCTCATGTTCAACTTTCATTCTCACCCATAGACAAGATAGCATATCTCTTTCAACTTAGCTTATTAAATATAAGCCTTGTTGCCTAGGCTATGCTTGAATTGCATTTGTATTTGAACACTAGCTTTCAAGTTTACTATAAGCATCTAGTGATTTTGATTATGTATCCAATTATATTTTTGGTCACTTAAAGTGACACATTATAAGAATTATATTCGTGGTAATTAATTATGTATCAAATTCTTTGTGTATCTCACTTAAACTTTCTCACCACTTTTCAACTAGCACGGAAGTAACCAATCAAGCTTCGTATAAGTTCTCCATATTTAATTGTGTTCAATTGAAATCATTTTTAATTCACATGGAATAAGTTACAATAACTTTAATGTTTATTGTGTGATTCATTTAATTTGTGCTTGCAAGTGGATTATAATTCCTTTTTAATTATTTCAATGTTTGAATGTTCATTGAAAGGTTTCATAGGAATTTGGTGAATTTCTAAAATCATTTCAACCTTGACTTAAGATTTCTAAGCCATTCAGTTTAATTAGTGAGATGAAAAATTACATTCAGGCGATCACTAAAGGTTATATCTGTGCTCATTGAAAGGTTGTATGGTTGTGTTTATAAGCAAACTATCAAACTCCCTATAACCACTTGTATTTATTTTATGCATTTGTAACTTCACATTTGTTATGTTCAAAATTTTGATTTAAGTCTTTTATTTAATTCTATTTAAACTCTTTGATTATCTCTTTTTCATTTTATTTTATAAGTCTAAAAATTTGACAAAATTTCGATAGCCTCCCGGCGTCATCCCCGCATAGGGGGCTACATCGGGAGTGTTTTAGCTTTCTCGGTATGCCTAATGAGCATAGCGAGTGGTGTCTTGTGACACCATAGCTGATTTCCATCTCATCACCCCCTAATGAGTTGATGAGGCCTTTAAACCTAAAAGAAGACAAATGCAATGCAATATATATTCAGTCCTTTGTTCTCTAAGTTAATTCATTCAAAATTTCAGTAAATTTTGCTAGGGGGTGTGACATCTAACAAATGTTAGCTTACTCGGCATGCCCTAATGAGCATAATGAGCAATGTCTTACAATATTACAGCCAATTTTTCATCTCGTCATGCCCCAATGAGCATGATGAGGCCTTCAAACTTGCAAAGAAACACAAGCACAATATACACAATCACATATTGATCCCATATGTTTTGACTCATTTCTTTTGCGCATTGCAATGATCGGCAAAGGGATGGAATGGACGATGCCAGAAACCAAAAGAAGAACCTGGCTATGACGATGTTCCTCTCGGTTGCGACAAAATAGAATTGGAAATGGAGATGAAAAGGGGCGATGCTCGGAAGAAGGACACGCCTAATGATGGTGTTCTTCTTTGATTACGACAAAGCTAATTTAGAAAAAGTGATGGAAAGGGGCGATGCTGAAAATCGGAAGAAGGACCCACCTAATGACGGTGTTCTTCTCTGATTGCAGCAAAGCGAATTTAGAAAGGGCGATGGAAAGGGGAGATGCCAGAAACCGGAAGAAGGACCTTCCTAATGACGGTGTTCTTCTCTGGTTGCGATAAAATGGAATAGGAAATTTGGATTAGGGAAATGAGGGCATTTGTGGGTTTAAAAGATGAGAGGAAATTAGGAAAGGAAGAGGGAAGAAATGAGGGAAATTCCATGGAATTCTCAAATTAGGGAGGGAAAGGGAGATGAAATTTTGGCTAGGGTTTGAAGGAGGATCTGAATTCATGCGTTTGCTCAAGTAAGCGAAGGAGGAAGAGAGCGAAGTGAGAGAGAAAGGGTTTTCTTAATTTTGGAGAGGGGAAGGAAATAGAAAATGGAAGAAAGAGGAAGAAGAAGAAGGAAGAACTTCTCTTTTGATTTGGAGAGGAATCAAAAAAATCCTCTTTGCATGCGGTTGAAGAGGGGAAGAAGGCCTCAATTGAGTGGGAGTGGTTGGAGGAGCCATTCGCGTGGTCGAATGAAAGAAAGGGGAGACCGAATTTAGCTCTTTCATGTGAAAGGGAGATCTAAGCATGGAGATCTTTGTGAGTGAAGTAAAAGGTGTTGCATGCTCAACTCTCGTGCGACTCGACCATTGGGTTCAGGTCGCATGGCATAGGGCCGGTCTGAATAGGAATAGGGTGATTTAGGTTAGGTTTTATTATTAAATTGATCTTTTAAGTTGATTAATCGACTTTAATGTGAACTTTATGCTCATAAAATCACCTAGTAAATATATATACATATATATATATATATCAATCTTAGCTTGTTTTGATGTTTTGAGCATAGCGGTCGGTGTTTCATAATCAGAGGCCGTTTGGTTCAAGTCGGCGTCAAATTGGGTCAATTTCAACTCAAAATGCGCATCACCGCTTTTGACCACTTGATTTTCACACAGACTTATCCAAATTGAGTGTGAATAGTCTTACTTGATAGATATAGATGTTTCAAAACTAATGGTGCAATCAATTTCATGAGCGGAGGTCATTTGGTCTACATCAGTGCCTCCTGAATTTGATATATGTGCTGGCGCATTGATGACTCGATCGCTTGATCGATTGATCATCAAGTTGTGCAATATTTATATTCTAACCAGTTTCAATATTTTGAACATGATGGAAAAGTCTGTTCATCGATCGAGGGTTATTTGGGTTAATTTTGGCGATGTTCAGTGTACTTCGACCTCGATTTGTGCACTGTCATTTTTATTATTTAATATTTGCACAAACTTATTTGAATTGAGTGTGAACAATCTCATTTGATAGTTTTTGGCATTTCAAAGCTAACAACATGATCAGTTTTATGAAAGGAGGTTGATTGGACAACGTTTAAGCTTCTCGACTTGATATGTGTGCTAACACATTGATAGCTAGATCACTTGATCGGTTGCTCTTTAGATTATGCAATATTTATATTTTGATCAATTTTGATATTTTGAATGTGATGGCGAAGTCTGTTCATCTATTGGAGATCATTTCAATATTTTCAATTACATTTAGTGCATTTTGAGCCCTTGATTTACGCACTATCACCTCCAAAGTCCGTCGAATTCAACTTGTGGGCTTGACTCGACTTATGATACATATATGGAGGTCAACAAATGCCCCTCCCCGAACAAATATGATTCTCGCATGGAGCATGTCACATTTGTTGAAAACTGGTTGACCCTTTGGGCTGACCATAGAACTTGGGTCATTTCAGCTTTGATTGCAATAGCTTACGGAGCTTTGATAGTCTTTATCACTAGTATGATGCCTTATTTAGGACATGTTAAATGACAGGATTGGCCGATTTATCAGAATTGACTTATAAGATAGATAAAAGTTCTTACACCATATACTCTCTACTTCAATGACTTTACTAAAGATCTCTTTATTTTATGTCCTTGCAGATTTGAGTTTTCTTCAATCCTAGTTTCATGCTTGATTGGGTTTGTTGGTGGAATTGATTTATTTATTTTCATGAAGGACTCTGCTAAAGAGTTGGTTATCCATGCTTGATTGGATTTAAAATTTCTTCTGTCCTAACTTTAAGCTTGATGGACTTGATGAAGGACTAACCTGATTTATCCATATTAACTTATCAGGAAATGAATGTACACCATGAATCATGTGCTTGCTGCTTTGATGGATTCATTAAAGGGTGCATACAGATGACCCAGCCTTTTGTCTTATACAAGATCTCTATTGAGTTATCAGTCTAGCAATGTGTGCTTTAACAAATTGAATAACCATGAAATTCCTTTAGTTCGGCCATCGACTTTGTATGAACTATGGAATTGTTTCCTCGGTCATGTGCTTTCTACTTTGATGGACTTGATGAGGAGATTGGCTTTGATCTGTGCTTTGAGCTTGATCAGATCATTTGAGAATAAATTGAAATATCACCCTACAGGTAATATAAAGATTGACTTGAGGTAGCTCTAAATTTAGAGTTTTCCTTAGATTTTCTTGTTCTATCAATCAAGTAGAAAGATCTCTTAAATTCTAGTTGCTTATAATCGCTAAGCTAGATCCAATTTGAGATTGAGCAGTTATCATCATTAGACTGACGAGTAGGAGATCTTTCACTACGCCTTTCTTATGGCTTGTTGAGTGAGGAGAGAGTCAATAAGTCGGCCACTTTTGGGCTAGCTGAGTTCAACCTTTAGAACCTACTCAAATCTTCGACTTAAGCTATAGTGGGTTGATGGTTTTATCATCAGACTAATGAACGAGGGCTCTTTGACTACGGCCTTTTCTTGCGACTTGTTGAGTAAGGAGAGCATCAGAAACTCAGCCATTTGTGGGCTTATTGAGTTCGACCTTTAGAGCCCATCCATGTCCTAGACTTCAGAATATAGAGGTTGATGTTTCTCCAACTTAATTGATTGACCTCCAAAATTGGGAGTTCTTCTGACTTGATCTCTAAAATTTCTCAAATCTAGGAGATAAATTTCTTGACATTTAGGGATGTCTTTTCTTAGATAGAAATAGATTCTTTTTATTTCTTGCAAGATCCTGCAACATAACAATAACAATTATGGATATATTCAGAGATTTCGGTGTAAAGCTCGATCTGAACCTGAATATATATACATGAAGGCTCCCTGTTTAACAGGAAAGGATTGAACAACTTTGATTATATAAATTAAAAAATGCCCCCTATGTTATAGGGGAATTTTCATGAGAAATTTTTTATTATCTTGAGCAAGTATACTTATTTAGGGATCTTAGCATGAAGCACGATGTTAACCTAAATAGATATTCTAAAAATAATGCCCCCTATCTTGCAGGGGGGTTTCTATTATACCTCCAGATTATATTTATCATGTATAATACTTTTCAAGTATGGACCATTGATTGGTGTCATTAGTCTTTCATCATTTAAGTCATGAGTTGATGCGCCCCTCCTTGATACACTTTCTCATTGACAAAGGGCCCTCCTAATTAGGCTCAAATTTTCCACCAAATTTTTGATTATGAATAATTGGTCTTCTCAGCACCAAGACTAATTCCTTTTTTTGGAATGTTTGAGGTTTGCACTGTATGATCGAATTCTTTGGACATCCTCGCTCGATAGACTTCTAAATTTTGTTGGACTTAGAGCCTAACTTTGTCAAGCACATCATGCTTTTCCATCCATAGATGAATATTCTCATCTTGAGCATGATTGTGTTGAATGGCTACTGAGTGAAGGTAGTTTAACTTTAAGAGGTAAGACTACTTCAGCCCCAAATACTTGTGCATAATGAGTGAATTTTGTGGGAGTATAGTCCATATGTCACGGCATTATCTTTCTTTGAGGTAGTTTCATTTTAAAGTTCTGGCCTCCAGATTTGCTTACCTAATCATCGAGATCTTATGATGGTAGATTCTTAGACCTGTGGTCTAAGTGTCATGCCTCGATGCTCACCGTACGGGACTTGAATTGGTTGACATCTTGCCGGGGTTATAGAAGGATGTCTTCTTAGAGGAGCAACTCTGGCCTCCCTAATGACAGGACCGTCATATTTTCTTTTTATCAATCCTTTCTCGTTAGCAACTTTGAATACCTCCTGCACTCTTGCATATACAATTTTGAATTTTCTCACTAGAGAAGCTGGAATCTGATGTTGTTAGGTCTAAAAGAACTATTTGATTTGACCAGTAAAGCTATTCCATTTTACCCATCTCAGGCTATCAAACCGGTTATGGGTTGTGACACTCACTTCTAGTTCCACAACTGGTTGTATAATTTTTTCTTGAACAATGGCTGTTAAGCGCACAGTTTAACATTTTTTTCTCCACTGTCTCTAGGTTAGCTTACTTCTAGATGAAGAAGCTTTTGTGGTGCTACTTCTTCTCAAGGGATTCGACCTCCATATTTGTTTTTCTATTTTCCAGGACCTTTAGTGGCAGATTCCTGGACATGCGATTTAGGTGTCACACCCTAATGTTCACCATAAAGGAATAGCTTAGGACGGTCTTGAACATTACCCACTGATAGTAGCCTTTTTATTAAAGCTTTCTCATTTTCTCTGATAATCATGCATTGATACTATTTCTTCATAAGACCCTTCTCCTTGACAACTTTCAGCACCATGTGCACTCTAGAGGATGGAGTCTCGGGATGCCTCTTTTATGGGGTTATAGCTTGATGTCGTTGTCCTCATAATGATTATTTAATATCACTAGTAGAGCTGTTCCTTTTCACCTAGTTGAGATTTTTAAACTTGTTGTGAGTATGAACACTCAATTTTAGTATCAAGTCTGGTCATATGGCTAGTGATTCATGCAGTAATTATTGAGCTCATAGTTTAACATTTCTTCTCCTTCTTTTCCTCCTACTCAGTTTTCCTCTAGAAGAAGAAGCATTAGCATCATTCCTTCCTAATGTGAAAGGTTCAACTGGTAGAGTGGTCATATTCACAGGCATGATTGAAATTTTTTGCCAGTGACGGTTCTTTTCATTACTGGCACCTCAACATGACCCAATATTTCAAAAATTGAAGTTCTCTGTCGAGAGAACTCTTATCAATGATTGGTCACTGAATTGGTTGGCGATCATGATGAATAAGAGCTTCAATAAACTGAGGCCTTCTAGCATGACCTCAGACGAGTGCATCATGGGTGGGTACTTTAGGAGTTGCAGCTCATAATTGCTGGGAAATCCATGCTACCAAATTGAATGGTAACTCCAACATCTCTGATGACGGCGTTAGCTAAGTAGATATTTGCACCACGCCCTAGCTGAACAGTGAAAGGAGTGCTCTATAGATCAACTATTAATAACTTAAATTTATTACACTTTTAAATCATCATTTTTTATTTTTTATTTTCAAATATTTTATTGCTACTATAGCATGTATATGACTAACCAAAGATGGAATGCGAATCCTATCCCCAACGGAGTCACCAAAAATCTGTGGGCTCTAAAAATTCACCACCGACCTCTCGACAAATTGAATTAAAGAGAGTATGGTTTAAAGTGTCAGTGTAATTTTCAGAAGGCATATGGGATAGTAGATAAGACACTACCAGAGATTTCACCCTCATTTTGTGAGGACTTTAGATATGGTTTCAGCTTTCCTATAGGCATAAACCCTTATAGTTAATTACCCCTAATAATATATGAGAGAGAATTTTTGGTTAAGGCTAGTAGTTAGATCGCTTAATGCGTAGCGTAAAATAGTAGCATATGGAGTTTTAGAATTTAAGGTTATAAAATTTGAAATTTCAGCTTAAACTGGATGGTTGGGGGAATGATGGCATGCACGATCTAGATCCTATGGTTCCGTCATCTCGGGCTGTCGTGGTCCCTAATCTACTTTGTCAGAGGAGGTAGTCGACCTAACCTGATCAAAAGATCTTTATCAGCAACACATGGGTTATGTCATCCAAGAAATCCTTGTAGACTTGGGTAGTGTTTATCTAAGGAGACAGGCTTAAGTCTATCTTAGCTGACAGAGGGC
Organism: Cymbidium sinense; assembly: GCA_021442155.1. NCBI lineage: Eukaryota > Viridiplantae > Streptophyta > Magnoliopsida > Asparagales > Orchidaceae > Cymbidium > Cymbidium sinense. The sequence continues at coordinate 12,191,834 of CM038223.1, read as the reverse complement.
TTTTTTCCCCATCAAGTATACCTTATGATTCACAACTCAAAGGGTAGGCCATTAAAGAGCATACGAGCTACGGTTGTGATCATAATATAATGGAACCTTACTAGCCAAACCACCTGATCAAAGGACTCTGGTAGTAACTACATCATTTGTGGAACTTATTGGCCAAGCCACGTAGTTAGAGGACACTGGCCATGTCCTTACTAGTAAGAGATTGATTGAGTGAATATAGCAGAACACTTGATTTGACATTGACTCCTTTGTTAGCTAGAGTTTTCTTAATTTTTCACCTCGATAAATAGTTTCAGAAGGTGGATAAATTGAGTTTTGCGTTAAGCTTTTAATGATTAAATTTCATATAAGCAATTTTATAGATTGATGTTTAATTTGAGTTAATTTGATTTAAAATTAGAGAAACATTTTGATGGAAGTATCTCCTCCGGTTGAAATCACCATTCAACACATCTATCATTGGGGTAGTTAATTGATTGACTTGAATATATTTGAGAACTTTAGATCTCGTCAACTCTGTTTAGCTCCTGACAGAGGATCAGATCTACTATCACATGACAGAATTAGCCTCTGAGATATTTTACTAAGTTTAAATCATTATAATGAATTTTAGGTTTTGTTAACCTGGACACAATCCTAAGACTAAACCTGGAAGCAACTTGCGCAACATCCTCAAACACTTGAATCTGAACATTCAACATAGTGTTGGGGCCCATGCGGGTGTATTTGAGAAGGCCTTAACTAACGCTTTCTATTCACTTGTACGATGTATTGCGAATCCAGTGGCGTATGTTTCAACTTTATATTTTCGATTCAAAGTAGTGTAACTTTGTTTATACTTAACTTGATGAAAAAAATAGAATGGCTATTTTGCTTATGCATATTGTTAGGATTTTACATCTTTGATAATCCTCATATTCAACTTTCATTCTCACCCATAGATAAGTTAGCATATCTCTTTCAGCTTAGCTTATTAAATATAAGCCTTGTTGCCTAAGTCATGCTTGAATTGCATTTGTATTTGAACACTAGCTTTCAAGCTTACTATAAGTGTCTTGTGATTTTTATTATGAATCCAATTAGATTTTCTCTTAGGTCACTTAAAGGACACATTTTAAGAATTATATTTGGGGTAATTAACTATGTATCAAATTCTTTGTGTATCTCACTTAAACTTTCTCACCACTTTTCAACTATCTCAGAAGTAAGCTATCAAGCTTCATATAAGTTCTCCATTTTTAATTGTCCTCAATTGAAATCATTTTTAATTCAATTGGAATAAGTTATAATAACTTTAATTTTTATTGTGTGATCCATTTAATTCGTGCTTGCAAGTGGATTATCAATTCTTTTTAAATATTTCAAAGTTTGAATGTTCATTGAAAGGTTTCATAGCCATTCAATTTAATTAAAGAAATGAATAATTATATTTAGGCAATCACTAAAGATTATATATGTGCTCATTGAAAAGTTATATGGTTGTGTTTATAAGCAAACTATCAGACTCCCTATAAGCACTTGTATTTAGCATAGCGAGCGATATCTTGTGACACCGCAACCAATTTTTCATCTCGCCGTGCCCTAATGAGCACGACGAAGCCCTTAAACCTGCAAAGAAACACAAGTACAATATACACAATGACATATTGATCCCACATGTTCTAACTCATTTTTTTGTGCATTGCAATGATGGCAAAGGGATGGAATGGGCGATGCCTAAAACCAAAAGAAGAACTCGCCTATGACGGTGTTCCTCTTTGATTGCTGTAAAACAGAATTTTAAAGGGTGTTGGAAAGAGGCCATGTCGAAAACTGGAGGAAGGACCCTGCTAATGATGGTGTTCTTCTCCGATTGTAGCAAAATAGATTTGGAAAGTGTGATGGAAAGGGGCAATGCTGGAAATCGGAAGAAGGACCCGCCTAATGGTGGTGTTCTTCTTCGATTGCTGCAAAGTAGATTTGGAAAGGGTGATGGAAAGGGACGATGCCAAAAACTGGAAGAAGAACCTTCTAATGACAGTGTTCTTCTCCGATTGTGGCAAAATGGAATTGGAAATTCAGATTAGGGAAATGAGGGCATTTGTGTGTTGAAAAAATGACAGAAAATCAAGAAAAGAAGAGGGAAGAAATGAGAGAAATTCCAAGGAATTTTTGGATTTGTTTTGTGAGGAAAGGAGATGAAATTTTTGACTAGGGCTTGAAGGAGGATTTGAATTTGTGTGTTTACTCAAATAGGTGAAGGAGGAAGAGAGGGAAGTGAGAGAGAAAGGCTTTTTTCGGTTTTGTAGAGGGGAAGGAAATAGGGAAAAGGAAATGGAAGAAGAGAGGAAGATGAAGAAGCAAGAAGTTGCCTTACTCTTTTTCAGTTGGAGGAGGAGTAATCGGAAAGATAGGAGAGGAGGGGGGGATGGGGAAATCCTCTTTGCATGCGATTGAAGAGGGGAAGAAGGGCTCGGTTGAGCGGGGTTGGAGGAATCATTCACATGTGGTCGAACAAAGGAGAGGGGAGATGAATGGTTGAGCTCGTATGCATGAAAGGGAGATCTGAGCGTGGAGATCTTCATGAGTGAAGAAAAAGGAGTTGCGTGCTTTGCTCTCATGCGACTCGCCCATGTTGTTCGGGTCACGTGGAATAGGGCCAGTCCGAGTAGGAATAGGGTGATTTAGGTTAGGTTTTATTTTTAAATTAATTTTTTAAGTTGATTAATCAACTTCAATGTGAACTTTATGCCGATAAAGCCACATAGTCAATATATATATAAATCTTAGCTTTTTTTATGTTCCAAATGCAACTGTGCAGTCCATTTCACAATCGGAGGCCGTTTGGTTCAAGTCGGCATGAAATTGGATCAATTTCAGCTCAAAATGTGCATTGCCGCTTTTGACCACTTGATTTTCATACAGACTTGTCCGAATTGAGTGAACAGATTTTGATGTTTCAAAGCTAGTGACGTAATCAATTTTATGAACGGAAGTCATTTTGTTTACGTCGACTCCTCTTGATCTCGATATGGATGCAAGCATGTTCATGACTCCATCGCTTGATCATTTGATCATCAAGTTGTGCAATATTTATATTCTAACAAGTTTCAATAATCTAAACATAATGGAGAAGTCTGTTCGTTGATCAAAGATCATTTGGGATAATTTTGGCGATGTTCAGCATACTTCAGCCTCGATTTGCATGCTGTTGCTTATGATTATTCGACATTTTTCACATACTTGTCTGAATAGAGCATGGATAGTCTCATTTAGTTGTTTTTGGCATTTTAAAGCTAACGACATGATCAATTTTTTGAACAAAGGTCATTCGGACATCTTCACAGCTTCTCAACTTCGATATGCATGCTGACACATTGATAACTTGATCGCTTGACCAGTTGCTATTTAGATTATGCAATTTTTATATTTTTGACCAATTTTGATGTTCTAAACTCAATGGTGACATACGTTCATCGATTGGCGGTCATTTTGAACATTTTGGTGACGTCCAGTGCATTTTGAGCCCCCAATTTGACTGTCACCTCCAAAGTCCATCAAATTTGACTTGCGGGCTTGACTCAACTTATGGGATTTATATGGAGGTCAACATAAGGGTCTTCATTCTTCATTTCTTCTTTCTTCTTCTTTCTTTCTCCTTTCTCCTTTCTTCTTTCTTCTTTCTTTTTTTGGTTCCATTTTTGGATGGTTGGGATGTGGTTGCTTTAAAGGCTTCACATGGTACATAAGACATTATTTTATAACCAATGTTCATCCTAATACCCCATAACAATCATTTCAAAATTCTAATTGCAAAATTACATGAAAATGGGATAAAAGAAATCTAACTAAAACCCTGTAAAATAGAAATTAGCTAAACAAACCATACAATCCCAAGCATGTATACGTATGAATTGGACTTAGCACCCCACAGATGGGCAACCAAGTCCATGTAGCCTATTTTGGATTATGCTTAGGGGAAGAAGCACCTGCACAACAAAAGCAGTTATATTTTTATTACAACGCCCCTTAAGCACAATCCCCTTTAGAAGACAATGATTAGACTAAATTGTCCTACCATTCAATCTACGCACATACACCTTTACATCCAGACTAAAACACTATATCAAAAAACAAAAGAAAAATATCAAACCATGCACCGTCCTAACCTAAAGCTAGAAATGGTGACTTAGCCTAATGTGTGTGAATTTAAGGTTTGTGTGGTATGCTTAGCTAGGCTTTAAGGTTGAAGTTTTCTAAGTATGAAAATGTTCAACTTAGAGGGTTTGTTGCATTAAAGTGATTTAATTGCTTTGGTTGATTTTATTTTGTGATTTGATTTAGTTTGAATGAAACCTAGAATTAATTACTCAAAGTTGTAAAGAGAGGAAAAGAGAAGAGAACTTCTCTTTCCTCCCTACTTTAAGTAATTTCTAAGGTAGATTCATATTTGATTTTTATTTAGTAAATATTTTATTATATGTTTTAATTAATCCTAAGTTTATATTTTCTCTAAACAAACTATTCAAAAAGAAAGGTATTTTAAGATTAAGTAAAGTGAAATACTATCACAAAAAACACAACACTTCAATTCTTTCCCAATATGTTTAACATGCACATGAATGAATCCTAAGCATATCTATACATGCAATGCAAGTATTTAGCACACTTTAATGATGAATGCTAAGAGAGGTTGCTTAAGAAAATTTGGAATGTTTCATGTATGCATGATTTTGTTAAGTAGAAAAGGTGATTCTTTTATCCATTTTTCACATGCACATTTATATCTATGAAAGGCATAAGTGAGTACAATGCCATTGTTTGCACCAGGGGTGTAAGGTACAAGACCTACTTAGGGATACTTAAAGCCTCACAACCCTGGGGTTGTCCAGACTAATATACCACTTTTCTTAAATACATATGCATGTACAAAAGAAATGAATGGAAAAAAGAAAGATGCAAAAGTTTATGTTTGTTTGTTTAATTTGTTTATGCAATTTGCATTTGTAAGTGTGAACACCCTTCTTAATTAATAGCATATAAATGAATAGGAATGGATTTAAGCAAGTGTTATATTCTTTTCAAGTGAACTGTACACTTTACAAATCCTATTAGTGCCAATTCGGGTGGAAATGGCCTGTCATGAAAGTTTTCCCTTCAAAACTATACTAAAAGAGAAGAGAAGGAAAGTCACACAATACACATCTTTATGTTTATACTCATGTGCAAGCTTATAAATAATTATAAGTAGCATACCTTTCAATTTTGATATTTGATTTATGAATTTTGAAAATAATTTTAGATTTAATAGTGATGATAGCCATTCATATTCTTACTTCAGCCAAAACATGCAATTTGACATAAAGGAGATATTTCATTTTTAATTTGATTTTTAAAAGGCATGAATGCATGAATTTCATATGACATACACGCTTAGCATGCTAGGAAAGAAGTAAAGTGATGAAAGCATGTAAATTCATTCACCCTAATTAATTCCTAAAGACAATCCTATGGAATAAAATTATTTAAAGTAAATCAAATTTGGTTTAAGGAAAGTTTGATTTTGTTTTGAGTTTGATTTCAATTTAAGGAATGTGAGAAGGTTTGCTGGTCCTAACCCATTCCCACATGTGTAGATGTTTTAGTTTAATTTTTAGGTGATTAGATCAATTTTATACTTTGGTTAAGTAAGGTGTAAATTAAGTGTATTAATTACCCCTTACCTCCACCACTTTACATATTTAATCAAATAATTATGAGCCAATGTATGACATAAAACCACACAAGGCATTTAATCAGTAATGCACCTAGAGAGAAAGGGCCTAATGTAATTGGCTCACAATTAGTGATTAATTAAGCTAAAGGTTTAAGTTAAGTACTTTCATAACCCTTCCCACACATGCGGGTTGGATTTTGATTTCCTTAAGTTACTTAGGCTATTGAACAACTAAGCACCTACCCAAGATGAATTGGTTAAGTTCAGGTTGATTTGATTTTTAAATTTTGATTAATTAAGCCATTTAATTAAGTGATTAAATTATTTAATTAATTTGCACCATAATTTGATTTTTATCCAAATGAAATAAACTTAGGAAAAGAAGATATATGAAAGAATTATAATCTCATTCCCTAAGTCCACTAACTATTCTAAGGTGATTAATAAACTTAATTAATGAATTTATCACTATTTAAATGGTTAATTAATCATTTAATTTATTAAGAGGGTAATTAGGAATGAACTAAGAAATTACCCTAATTAAACCATTAATAAATCCCAAGAAAATTAAGAGAGGCAGAAGTCATACCACTAAATACACATGAGAAGTTCGAAATTAATCAGTGGGATAATTAGAGAATAATTAACATAATTAAATTCCAAATAAAAATTTAGAAAATATCACTATTAAAAATCAATTGATGTTAATTTTAAATTATTCCACTTTGAATTTACTTCACAATGCTTTTTTATTTTGTATTTTTTGATTTTTTACATTTAGTTATGTTATTTTGAAGTTTCCATAATTATTCATTATTTAAATAGCCTAATTAAATGACTAATCCCATTGGTGCCATGTGGACTGCTAACGCAGCATGTGATTTCCACGTGGCGTGGTGGGATTCATCACTTAAGTTGTCACATCATAGTGCCGCATCAGCGGCGGTGCTACGCACTTTCTCCTCATTCATCCGATTAAAGATCGGACGATTGTGATCGAGCCCGCAGTATTAATAGGATAAATCAGAGGATCCTACACATCTTGATCATGGTCGTCTATCCAAAACTTACAGATGGATAGCCCATGATCTGTCCCTGAGTTCTCCAATGGGAGATGGCCATCTTCCATCTTCCATGGCATGATCCGAGCTCGATTCAGCTCAAATTAAGCTCAAATTCAACCCACACCATCATCATACAAGGGGATGAAGATCTAATGGTCCATTTCACTTGGGATGAAACTTTCCTTCACAAAGGACCATTTCACTTGGGTTGAAGGCATACCTCGTCGGAGGCTATCACCGATGCTCGAATCTGTTGAGGTAGCTTCGTATAGTTGAGTCGAAGCCCTGTTAAAGATTTGAGGGGTTAAGGTGAGTAGATCCTTCTATTGACCAAAGTGGGCTTCAACTAAGGTCGGCCTTGGTCTAGCACCCCTCTCCCATGCTTGGAGAACTTGGGTGAAGGTTTGGATCAACTCGATTGACTCCTCTAAAGATGTTTGCAAGAGGAAATGAGCTAATTTTTTATATTGAGCAAAGTGGAATTATGGTGGAGTTCCCCTATTTTTGGTTTGAAGAAATTGAGAATTGGAGAATTGGAGATGGTTCTAGGAAGCTTGGGGAGACTTGCAATTACTTGCTCTGAGTTTCCTAAGTTCAATCGAGTATGAGAGTCTTCAATTCAAGTGAAATTAGGGGGAGTATATCTCCCCCTCGAAGGATCGGATGGCCGCAAGCTCTCCTTCCATTTTGATCCAATTCACCCTATTCAATGGGTTTGTTAGGCTATTTAGAGTGGCATGGCATTCGGTTTGGCTAGAGAGAGGTAGTGGAGGAGTGTCATGTGCTTGAAATGGGTGGAGGAATGATTCTCATGTGCTCATGTCAAGTGAGGTGGTTGATTTGACCATTGGGTTGGGTTAAGCTAACCTAAACCCATTGGGTCATGTGCACCATCCTCATTAGTGATCATTTCATCCACTAAGAGGATGCCAAGTGTCCATGAAAAGGAATTGACCAAATTCAAAGTGATTTTGATTTTAGGTTACCCTATAAACTAGGGGTAAAATAGTCATTTAGCTTGGCTTTCAATTTGAATATGTTTGGTATGATTGAAAAATGGGTTGGGACAAGTTTCAATGAATTTGGAGTTGGTTTGATATGATTTGGCTCATGTTGACCCATTGAGGTCAAAATGGGTCAACTTGGGTCAAGTTGACCAATTGGTCAAATTGGGTCAAACAAAGGGTTGGGTCAAGTTCATATAATCATTTGAAATGTTTTGGCATCATTGGTTTGGTTCAATTTGATTTATATTTGAATTTGGTTCATTTGATTTCATTTAGGTCAAATGGGTCAAGTTGACTAATTTGACCCATTCGACCTACTTTGGTAAGGTCATGGGTTGGTTTAAGCTTCATTGGTCCTATGAAGAGGATTGGTATCTTTCTTTCCAATCAATTTGATTTATATTTAGATTTGGCTCAAGTTGACCTTTTAAGTCAAGTTGGGTTCAAGGTCAATTAGGCTAGGTTGGGTCTAGTTGACCAATTGAGGCTTTGGTCAAGTTCAACAAGTGATTTGGAATGAACTTGATCCATTGGTTTCAATCAATTTGGCTTAGATCAAGTTTTGACCCATTTTGACTTTTTAGGTCAAGTTTGGTCAACTGGCCAATTGGGCTAGGTTAGGCTCAAATAATGACTTTGTCAAGTTCAAACATTGACCATAAATGAGTTTTGATCAATGGTTTCAATAAATTTGTCCTATGGTGATTTTGGCTAGTTTATGTTTCATTTTGGCTATGTGTTGAATTAGTCAACCCTTAGGTTTGACTTGGTTTGACCCAATTTGTGTGATTGATCATCTCATGATGATTGTTGCTCACAATGTGAGGCTTAGGTGGGTTTAGTTCAATCCAATTTGGGCGGGATTAGAATTTGCTCATAAGGGATACTTTAGGTCACTTTGGGTCAAGTGAGCCTAAGTGGTTCAATTGACTTGATCATGGCTTGAATTAAGTTTGGTTGCACTGACATATGGACTTATGATTAAATAAAATCCATTTGCAAGTGATTTAGAGTCAAATAAGTTTTGATTCATTTGACAATTTCAAGTTCAAAAGGGTGAACATGAGTTTTATTTGGGTTTGATTTTTGGAATTAGTTTAGATTTGATGATTGAATTTTATGTTTATATTTGGATATTTTTGGTTTGATGACTAAAGTTTGTATCTATATTTGGATTCATGATTGAAGTATTGATTGAATCAAGAAGAAAAATCAAGGGTTTGGCTTGATTTGAATTTGATTTGGCTAAGTTCAAGATTTTGACTTGAAAGGCCTAGGTTGAATTTTGGTTGAATTTGGATTTGTGTTTTTGATTAAGTTTGGATATTAAAACTTATATTTTATTTATATTTGTTAATATAAATGAGAATATAAATGGGTTATGGGAAAATTCCTTGAATTTGAATTGATTTGGAGTTGATTTTAGGCTAAGTCCATAAGATGAAATCAAGATGCTTACGAAAGATTTTTAGGAATTTGAATTTGATTTTTGAATTTAGTTTGATTGATTTGAATTTATATTTCATTTATATATGTGAATATAAATGAGAAAATAAATGGTTTATGAGAAAATTTCTTGAATTTTAATTGATTTGGATTTGATTTGAGCTAAGTCCATGAGAGGGAATCAAAGGATTTAGGAAATATTTTGGAGTTTGGAATCCAATCATGGGCATCATAGGTTTCAATTATTTGGAATTGATTCATGATTTGAGAAAATCTATTGAATTGTTCAAGGTTTGAGTTAGTGTCGGAGTTGATATGAGTTTGTGTTGGAGTTGATATGAGTTTGGAGTTTTGACTTGGAAGAAGGAAATGAGGATTTGGTTCAAGCTATAGGGTAGACAAATTTTCTAACACCCCTAAGGCATAACCTATTCCTATGGCTAACTCTTCTAAGTCTCTAGGGTTAGGTTAAGTGTTCACCTAATCACTAGAAGTGTCTTAAGACTAAGAAAACTCATAGTGTCTAAGAGAAGTCCTATGCCTAAAATGGAGAGGTTGAGAGCTCATCCTAAAAATGAGAAGAACAATGAGTTTGAAGTTGATTGGTGGCTTTGACTGCATGTGAACCTTTTAGGTCAAATGGGCTAACTTGGGTTACTTAAGTCTAACTAATTTAATTGGCTTGATTGTAAGTGTCAGAATAGTTTGAAATGATCAATTGGATAGTTATAATAATTGAGAGAATTACATCGAGTTTGGTTCACTTTAATTGGTTTAAATGGAGTTATAGGATTGAAGTGGGTTAACTTGGGCTAAGATTCAAATTAATTTGGCTTGTAGCTTAAATTGGAAACTAAATTCATTCAATATCAATTGAATTCAAATGTGTTTGGGTTGGTTTGGTTTTAATCATATGAGTTTGAGTTTAAATGAATTGATGGGTACGAGTGTCAGTTTAAGCCATAGGGTGGGTGAAGCCAACCTGTCCTAAGGTAAGCTCTAGGTCTAGGGTCATGCCCTACAAGTATCTAAGCCTGGGTTTAGTGTTCCCTTAATTAATAGAAGTCCCCAAGCACTAAAGAAACCTAAGTGTCTAAAATAATCCTAGGCTTGGGATGGGAGTTATCAATCCTCACTCCAAAAGTGAGGATAACAAAAGGACCCCCAATATGAGGTGTAACTAACAAGGCACACCACACGTATCAGCCTTGACTAAAATGATTAATAACATCCAATAAAGTCATTAACATAAATGAAGATTGTTTATACCTAAATGGAGGGGTATAAGGAATTCAAATTTTATTTTAGTTTGATTTATTTTGTTTCATGCGGCATGGAAGAAGAATTACTTGAATTTGGTCTAATTTGTTTGAAGTTTGGTTTCTTGTCAAGAATATAGAAGGTGGGAATCCACTGAAGATTGAATCATGCCAATGGGCATGATTGAGAATTTATTAAGAATGATTATTTAAAGTTTATCTTTGTGCTATGAACACAAAGAAGAATCTGCTAGGGATCGAATCATGCCAAGGGCATGAATGACGATTTGTTAGAAATTGATGAGATTTGGATTAAAAGTATTTCATTTGATTGACTTGATTTAGTTGGTTTAATTCATTTAATTTGGTTTGATTGGTTTGATTAGTTATGTTGAAGAATTTTACTTGATTTTGGTGATTCATTTTAATTTTGATTTATATTTGATTGTTGAATGGATGTGGACCCTGTTGATTTACGATGGGCCACACTAAGGAGGGGCTACATGAGCCTAGAGCTACATTAGATTTACCAACTCAAAAGAGTAATCTGCTTATTCAAAGAATGACACTACCCAAACTAAAGGGTAAACTACTAGGAGAGGGTTGTAATTGCTTGATCCAAACCTAAGTATCCCTTGGGAATGGGGCCTCTAGGGCATGATCCTAACCCTGAACAAATGAAAATGGACCGAGCCGATTTGCAATGAGTCACACTAAGGAAGGGCTATAAAAGTTTGGACTTACCTTAGACTTGCTGACTTAAAGGAATAGTCTATTGACTGTATAATAGTGACTATCCAACATATGGGTTGTCCATCAGTTTATGATGGTTGAATTAGGAAGAATGCTCGGGGACTCACATCTTTCGAAGTGAAATCAACCACCGGGGTGACCCGCTGATCATGCAACAAGTCAAACCTGACTTAAGGCGACTATAATGTGAGGGCCTCTTGGGGTCTTATCTCAGCTTAAATAGTTGAGGCGATTATTATAAGGAGTTTTGCTGACATTACCCAAAAAGATAGGATGCCCATTTGGGAAGAGGTGCTGCTAGGCATCTTACCCTAATCCACAAGAGATTTTATTTTATTTATCAAGTGTGGACCCTAATGGTTTATGATGGGCCACACTAAAAAAGAGCCACGAGGTTTTTGGCCTATCATAAATTTATTGGCCCAAGGGATCGTTTGTACATCCGCAATACAGAGCTTCTAACTAATGGGTGGCTACTAGAAAAGGGGAACTGCCCAATCTAATATTAACTTGGGTCATTTCTAGATGGGGTCGTGAAGATGTAATTCAAGTATAATGCCCACAGGGAAGGTGCCTTTGAGATCTCAGCCTAGTTCCTGAAATATATCAAGCTTATAGGTATACAGTGGCAGACTCGAGTAGAAAGTATTAGGACTCACATCTACCTGAGCGATGTTATCCACCAGACTAGTTGCTGTCAACAAGGTGAACACCAGCCAACCTAAGGTGTCCATTTGTTTGCGATGATCATTCTAGAAAGAAAGCATCAGGGGCTCACATCTTCCTACATGAAACTAATCATCCAAATAGTTTATCATTGGCTAGACAGTTACTATCTGACCTAGGGTGACTACCAAGTGGGGAGTCAAAGGAAGACTGAACCCAAGCTTGAAGTAGTCAAGTGGAAGAGGAGCCACTAGTGGTCTTACCCTAATTCTCCAATATATATTTAGATCCGATCAATGTACGATGGCTAGCTCAAGAAAATAGCTCAAGAACTCACATATTCTTAAGCGAAGTCAACTATCAGAGTAATATATTGGTCATAAAATAGAAGGTACCAAACCGACAAGGGGTCCATCAGTTTGTAAAAGTCAAGCCAGAAAGAAAGCACGGGGACTCACATCTTCCCAAACAAAAGTAACTACTAGGGTGATTCACTGGTTAAGTAGTAAATCAAACTCGTCTTAGAGAAACTATTGAGTAAGGGACGCTAGATGTCTTATCTCGACTCAAAGTAGTCCGAAGCAATTGGATTTGCATCTGTGATTAATGTTTATATGTAATTTTATGTTTGTGTTATGTTGTTTTATCTAGAGTTCTTCAGTTTTCTTACACTTATTTTAAATACATCGAGAGTTTATTAATCAAAGATGTTCAAATTTGGAAAATAATTTGATTAAATGAAACTTTCATTGATGAAGAGATTATTTGAAGTATTATTTATTTATAATATTTCTTTAGGTAAAGCTCGTTAATTGGAAGTATCAGGTGTTCACCTTTTATGATTTATTAGTTTGTTGGAGCCACCTTGGTAGTCCTTTTCAATGGTGAAAGGGCCTCTCAAGTAGGTTCAAACTTGCCTCCTATCTTGATGGGCTACAATTGGTCTCCTTAAAACTAAAATAATCTCTCCAACCCAAAAGGCTCTAAGGCAGACTAGCTTATTATGAGCTTAGACCATTCTAGCTTTATTAAACTCAAGGTTTTGACTTGCCCACAAGTGTCTCTCCTCTAGACCTTCGAGTTCTTCCAATTGCAGCTTAGCATTTTGCTTGGTTGTAACCCACAACAATCCTTAATGAAAGGAATTGGATCCCTAAGGGTTGAATGGCTTCAGACCCATACACTAAGAAGAATGGGTAAATTGTGTTGGAGTTCTATAGGTGGTGTGGTAAGCCCATAAAGCTTCAACTAATTGCTCGTGACACTATCGTTTATTATCATTAAGCATCTTCTTAAGTATTTGAATGAGAGTTTTATTGAAGGCTTATGCTAAACCATTTTCCATGGGTAGTAGATGGTAGAATACCATTAATTTATGTTGTGTATTCTAGCAAACTTATTGATCTTGGTGATTTTGAAGTCGGAACCATTTTCAGATATGATTCAACAGGCTAATCCATATATATATATATATAGTTCTTGAAAAATTGGAGCACATGCTAAGCTTTGACTTCCCTGAGTGGAATCGCCCACTTGGAAAAATAATCCACAGGTGCTAGGATGATCTGGTGACCCTTGGACATTAGAGGATCAATCAGACCCACTATGTCAATAACCCAACACTCGAATGACCATGAAGCTATAGTCAGGTGTAGAATGTTGGGTAGTTGATGTAGAACTACTCCATGCACTTGACACTAGTCGCAACGGTTGTCCATGCCCATGCAATCTATGATCATCATTGGCCAGTAAAACCCAAGCCTCTTAATTTGGCCTTTATCTTTGAACTAGACTAGTGAGCTCTGCATAATCCTGATTGCGCCTCAGTCATAATTTTATGGTCTTCATGTTTGCTTAAATAGCAATACCACATATGACTGAAGGATAGTCAGTATAAGACACCATCGATGAGAGCATAGGAGACTACTTTCTGCTTAACTTGATGGGCTTAAGATTTCTCTTGAGGTAATTTTCTATTGTTTAGGTAAATGAAAGGTCGCCTCCATTCTAGCTCTTCGTCTATTTCGGCAATGGCAACCTCCCCTTCAAGAGTGTATTTATTGTTGAGTTAAACATCAATAAGAGGCATAATATGTCCATTATGAACCTCTATTGATATGGACTCATCTTCCAATCACTCCAATTCTTTGGTGAGCTTAGCTATGACATCTTCTCTTTGAAGGAACTTATTGATTGTGACCTCTAGGATCTAGGCTAGTAACACTATAGTGTACTTATGGTAGTGTGGAGTTTTGGCTTTAGAACATTATAAGACTCAGCAATTTGGTTGACCACTAGGTGTGAATCCCCAAATATATTGATGCTTCGGATGCCTAAGGAGATGGCTAACTCCAAACTGGTGATCAGAGCCTCATATTTAGCTTCATTATTGGTATAAAGTTTGGATAGTTTATATAAGAATCTCATCATACTGTAGCATAGAGTTAGGAGGACTATTCTTACCACTGCCTTTCCCAGAAGAGTAGATTATGATTTTTCTCCTTTTTAAGAGGAAGCCACACCATCAAAATACATCTCCCATCAATGAGTATTTGTATCTCCTAAATTTATGGTTTTTTCATCAAAAATATCATCATTGAGAGTGAAATCTGTAGGAAGAGGGTGAGCTATCAAGAAGACTGCAAGTGCTTTCCCTTTCACTGTACGGAGGGGTATGAATGTAATGTCAAATTGCGATAAAATTATGGACCATAATGCCTACCATCTGGATAACGTCACCCATGTCATGGGATATTATAGTAGACTAACTCTAGAGATCAAGTTTACTTTATGAGAAATCATATAATATCATAGCTTTTGGGCTACAAAGATCAAAGCTAGGAAATGCTTCTGAATGGCTAGATAGTTCATCTCAGTAGGTATCAGAAGATGATTGAGATAGTTAAGCACATTCTCTTTCCCTTCGTCATTGACTTGGGCCAACAAAGTACCATGGGAGTCGTCTAATGCAATAGTGTAGAGTATGAGAGGTTTTCATGGGATAGGGGTAGTTAGGACTGGCAGTTTCATAAGGTATTACTTGATGCTTTCAAATGCATGTTAGCCCCGCATAAATTTTTTATCTTTCTTAACTATTACTAAGAATGGTTAACATCTACCTAATAGGTTGGATATAAAGTATCTTAGATATGCCAACCACCCTTAGAATGATCTAAGTTGAGTTAGGCTTTTAGGAGGTTGCATTTGTAATATTTTTTTGATTTCATCTAAATCAATCTCAATCCTATGGTGTTGGACAACGAACCCCAAAAACTTCCCTAAAGTTACCCCAAATGCACACTTTATAAGATTCATTTTAAGGCTATATTTTCTCAACTGCTTAAAAACTACTCTCAAGTCAAGAGATGGCTTCATTTTCTTTTCTTTTGACCATGAGATCATTAGAGTAGAACTCAACTTGGTCGTGAATGGGTTTGTCAAAAAATTGAGTCATGGCCCATAGGTATGTGGCACTAGCATTCTTGAGGTCGAAAGGCATGACTTTAGAGCAATAAATTCTGATTGGGGTTCTAAAGGCAATGTTCTTTTCATCTTCATGTGAACCATCCATGAACAAGAAGGTTATGTGAGATGAGGCAATGTCCACCATTAGTTCTGGTATTGGTAGTGAAAATTCATCTTTTGAGCACATTGAGATCCCTAAAATTGATGCAAAAGTGAACTTGGAAATTCTTATTCTTAATTTGGATGACACTGGCCAACTAGGTAGGGTATTTTTCTTCCCAAATGAAATTAGCATCAATCAGTTTCATAACTTCAAAAATGACTTGTTGTTCAATGTTCAATCGCATGCATCTCAGAGCTTGCTTGACAAGGTTAACATCAGGCTATATTGCTAGGTAATGGACTATGACTTCAAGAGCTAATCCGTGAATTTCTTCATAGATCCATATGAATCAATCCTTAAACTCAGTGAGTAGCTTATCTAAGTCATTAGTCTCAGATTCATTCAATAAGGTATTGACGTATGTTGGGCATGGATTGTCATTAGTGCCTAAGTTGATTTCTTTGAGCTTATCGATGGTTGATTTAATTTTTTATTCGAATTCTCAGGGTGCATCTTTGACTTGAAGATTATCTAGATCATCTGAAGTTTTAAACACACCTATTAGATTAATGTGATTTGAGAAGAGTCTATCAGATTCTAGATGATTG
Source organism: Cymbidium sinense (assembly GCA_021442155.1). Taxonomy (NCBI): domain Eukaryota; kingdom Viridiplantae; phylum Streptophyta; class Magnoliopsida; order Asparagales; family Orchidaceae; genus Cymbidium; species Cymbidium sinense. The sequence continues at coordinate 12,175,759 of CM038223.1, read as the reverse complement.
GTGATGAATATCATCATCGCCTACTAGCCTACTAAGCCTTCTCATCTTGATTGAGAGTTCTTGCATTTTTTGTTCCATAGCCTTTGAAAGTACTCCAACCTATGCTTAGACCATGCATGTGGAATTAAACCTTTCTTTATTAAATTAAAAATTCAAGGCGAGTACTAATCAAATGGTAATTCTATTAACTCTTTGAATGATTCATCCTCAAGCTCTACATCAACATTTTGGCTTGAGGATGCTGCTCTTGGATAAAAATTCTATGTCTTAGCATTTATATATATTTTGAGAGCTTCCTTAACTACCAAACACTCAACTCTTTGAGAGAAAAGTGGGGTTAGAGCTAAGGTGCTCACATATTATCAGTTATACAAGAGGACTCAAATACACTCATGCTTTTCTAAGGATCTGATCTTCATCCCTATTAAGTTCTAGTGTCACCTCCAATAGGGTCTACTAATATAGAGAGGTAGCTAGTGTGCTCACTACATAGGACTCATCTTATGATCTAGATTCTAAGTCTATGTAGATGGTAGGTGTATTCCTGGATGCTAGACTGAATCTCCTAGTTGGTGCTAGGTAAGGAGGTCTACCATCTCTAGGACTCCCTCTGGACTTGCCTTTTTCTTGTCTTGGTGGAGGTTGGGTCATCCTACCACTTTTTTGAATGAAGTGATAAGTTGTGATTGGAATCTAATCTCACACTCTATTTCCCCCGTAGTGACTTCTTCTTGCTCCCTTTTCTTTTCTTTTCATTTTAATTATCTTTTTCTTTTTATTCTCTCTCCTTTTCTTTTTTATTTTCATTAAGTTAATGAGAGAAGACATTTTATTTCTTGGGGAGATAATAGGCCGTATACTCATAAATCCTAACCTCATGTACTGTGAATGGGTTGAGATCCCCTTTGACACAATATTGAATCCCATGCCTGATGAAATTCATGAACTGATGTAAAGAGGATGCAACCATGTTGTACTCGTGAATTCATAGTCACCCTAGCAAAGCATTAAAAGATGTATCCAAGTTTATTTTATGAAACTTTGTCTCAGTCTTCTAATCATCTATCTCTAATGGAAACATTATGGAGCCTAAGGCCCTCTCACATTGTTCATTAAATCCTTTCAAAATCGGATGACTCTAAATCTATCTGAAGTGGTGAACCCTTGAGATTTAGAAAATAGCAATCTATTTCTAAATTAGAATGAAATTGATCAAAATTATTTAAATTATTATTATTATGACTTTGAGTGCTATTAATAGGAATGAAATCACTAAGGTCATCAAAAGTAGACAAGATGTAAGTAGAATTACTCTTCTTTATTGATTTCTTCAATTTAGAAGGTACATGATAAAAGTTAAGTAAAGTAAGCAACTTGAGTGGCTTAATGCCCTCATCCATGGATACAACGCTCTTGCTGGTGGTGGAAGAGTTGGTAGATGTGGTGACTGCAATAGTAGAAAAGAGAATGTTGGAATAGGATGATGATGGTGCTATAGAACTATCCTGAGCAAGTGTTCACTGCTGTTGTTGTTGGGCTTCTACACTCTTGAGTTATCCCTCACAACTGACAGACCTTCTTTGGTATTGGAGGTTTGAGTTGAGTTAGTCACTACATAGAAAGTTTCTTGATTTTAGAGATGGTCTTTTTAGAGGTACGAGATAGGGAGATATCCCAACATTCTTTTTGCTTGAGAGGATTAGATGTCTCCCCAAAGATTACTTTAATGGAACTAGAAAGTTGTTCCACTAAGTATTCCATAGAAATCATTATGGCTCCTGACTTATAGCTACGCTCAAGCCAATCCTTGAATGTAAAGAAATCCTTTGAGATATAGCCTAACATGTGGTGGTAGGGGTAATAATTTGGATCATCACTCTTACCCACTTCCTCCAGCTTTCTAGGCTCAAGTTCCTAAAAAGTAAACTTCTTAAGAAAGTCTTCAAATAATTTTCTAACTGCCTCCCTCTTGAATGAATATGGCTTGTTGAGTTAATCGGTAATAGTAGGTGGATAGTATATACTTGGTGGCAGATACTAGTTCTGATGTTGAGGTGGCCTTTGTGGTGGCCTAGCTAGTGGAAGAAGAGGTGAAAGTGGAGGTTTCTTAGCTGTAGGCCTCTCAAAAGTGCTCTCACTAGTTACATCCCCTTATCCATTGCCGCTATAGCCCCAAGCTGGCTTGGGCTTGCATGATTGGTCAAAGAATGGTGACTACTTGCCTTCCTCTTGTAGATTGGTCATCCTGCTAATTAGTTTCTGAAATGTCTTAATAGTGAAGGCCTTAAGCATGAAAGCAATCAAGCCATGAACATTCTTGAGAAGAATTTCTTTAGCATGCTATTCTTATAGCTGTGGTTCACATTTATACTAACATTTTGCCACCTCAGAATATAATGAATAAGGGACTTATTAGATTTTTATTTTTCTATAATAAGGTCCCCTACAATCACTCTCCATTGGGCTCTATGAATCTCTTGATAAAAAGCTAAGTAGGAGAGTCTTGATATGAAAAATAATCAACTTAATTAACATGATTAGTGAGTGATCATTAATTTTTCATTCAATTAATCGCACTTAAACCACTCATCTCTTGGTTTTCCCCCCATTATTTCTATAGGCAACAATCCAGGCTTCACCATCCATAAGTCGGCATGGCTTAGCGAGGGAGGGTGGGAAGGGGCATGTGACCCCACGCTGATGATTCAAAACCCTCAGCTTTCCTCTCACCCTCGGCGCATTTCTGGTTCTCTAAATCTCGTGAATTCATTGCCCTCCTCAGCCTTTGGTGCATGTCACCGCATCAACTCGGACTTGCAAAGCCACTTGCCGGTGAAGGTAACCTTCATTTTTCCTCATAGTATTTTGCCCTCCTCACACTTTTGCAAGTTAACTGTTGTTTGGCTGCTAGATTTGAGTAGGATTTAAGCCAGATTTAACTTAAATCCAGCCAAATGGTATTTTTGGACAAGTTAAATCAGGTGCTTTTGCAATCCCATTAAAGCCACTTTTACAAGTTAAATATGGATTTGCTAAATCTTGTTGGTAGGCGGTTTATGAGATTTAGAGAAGCTGAAGCACGAGAAAGAGGGTGGGAGGGACGACGAGGATTAGTGCCACTAACAAATTTTTTGAAAGTTTGGTGGACCAATCAAAGTTTGGTGGACCAATCAAAGTTTACTCCAGAAAGGCTACTAACAAATTGCTTGAAAAGTAGAGCATTAGTGCCACTAGTGTTGTAACAACTGGCCCTAAAGTGTGCTATATGCTACCTAGGGTTCCCACTGCCACCAAACACCTTGAAGGATGGTGGCATAAAACCCTGGGTATTGAACTACAAGTTCCTCCAGGTAAGGTCTACAATTTGAAATTGATGAGCTCCCTTGATCTTGTGCCAATACTTCTTTCACTTATTGTTCTACCATCTACTTAATGCCCTTCTCATGAATGGAGGTGTTCTCAGAAATCTTTTTATGCAGGCTACCAGTATCCTCATCCACTAGGGTAGCGCTCTTAGGATGATCTAGGATGTGTACTAATTTAGGTTTGTCAGCCTCTATAGGAATAAGCTGAGGGACATGTGTTTGATTCTGTAGTACTAACACTATTGATCAACTCCTCCACTCTCCTCTCCATTATATCAGTCTACTCATCCTTGAGTTTGATTTGTTGGAAAAGGCATTGAGTTGAGTCCAATTTCCCACCTTCCTCAACTATAATTTTCTAAGCTTCTTAGCTAGATTGTTCTCTATGCAAGGACCCTCAGGTATTAATCATATGGATCTCCGCTACATCATCTAAGAGGTCATCCTCATTAGCATAAGAATCTACCATGCCATCCTCTTGATCAAAATGGTCATCCTTGACTATCTGCCTCACTGTGGCATGATAGTCCTTCAGTATGTCATCTAAAGATCGATCATCTACTCTCCCTGAGACTATTAAAACATATATTAGGTGGTGACTACTACTAGTCTATGCTCCAAAGAGGTGATACACTATATATTTGGGTGGAAGTAGTGCCAACCATGATCGATTCAACAACCATAAGGGCCAACTCAGAACTCCCTTCTTTCTCCCTCTCTTTCTGGGATGGTGGATCAATGACGACACTCTTAATCTGCCACTACTTTCTTTCCACTATTGAAGCGAGAGGTTGAGCCGATTAGGGTGGTCAATCAATGTTGAGGTTGTTAAATACCTGGCAAACCTTATCCTATCTCTTTTGCTAGCCGGGAAAAAATCTTGGCCTTTGTGGCCCTCTCTCTCTAGATATAATCCCTAACACTCCTAAGGATAACTCATCTCAACTCATGCAGGGTGGGAGACTCAGATCATCCATATGCTCACCCAACTTGCCTAAGCATGGTCATAAGGCTAGCATAGGGTCTCCTCTCTCTAGCGATGTCTCATACTTGGTAAGGCATGAGGGTGACACATCTATCTTTCTGACATCCTCCTCTCCCTCTATAGTTGAAAGAGGATGAAACCTACTATAACCAAGAAGGAGAGAGGTCTCATGAATGGATCCCTCTTCAGCTACATGAGAGGCTTTCTCAACCTCCTAGGTAATGCACTCATAATACTTCGTAATATTCATGTTCTTGTTGTAGTGCTGAGTCTTGGTCAAGGGTATATGATGAGGGATATAACCTCAAATGCTAAATTGACTTCCCCTTAAAGACCAGGGCTATAATAGAGTTAGTACTAGTAGTCTTAGTAGAGACTATGGCAAACACAAGTGGAACTTGTGGCATGGGAACCTCTAAGGCCTTTCTCTTCTATGATGGAAACTCAACATCTGACTGAGGATCAAACTATAGAAGTGGCTTCCTGTCAACCGCAACCTCTATACTCATTATATTGAGTGCAGGACCATCACAATCTTGAAATGTGTGAAACCAAGGGGAGATGTTATGTTTAATTTAAACTTCACTAAGGTGAGTTCAAATGGATTTTTGAGATGGGAAATGAACCTACTTTATCATGATAGTGCCAAGAGGTTCTTAAAAGTTTTAAGTTTATTTTATTTATTTTATTTGAGTAATTTCTTTGGTTGATTTTTTTATTTTATTTTATTTTTTATTTTTGCCTATTGGAGGTCCAATAGGGGATTTAGAACCTACTGAAGTGAGGTTATAAAACCTAAAGGATGTTGGCCACACTTTCCTAATAATGAAATAGGTGAGGTGTCCAATAGAAAGAATGATATTCTTGGACTTACATAAAAGTATAAGTCCACTATCAATGCTTAGAGATAATGATTGAATACTAAAGATGGGGAGAGAAATAATCCAGTGGAGTTGCTAGAAAAATCTATCATATTTTAATTTGTAGTTAAAGGGACACCACAGATCTTATGGGGTACCTATTGTAGTAATTGAGTGTGACATTGATGTATGAATTACTATCTCGAAAGATAGAAATATCACCCTATTTATGAACTTAATCACCCAATAAGAACTCCTAAGGAAGATGGGTCTTTATATATACCAGAGATCTTTCCCCCACTTCACATGGATAAAGTAGATCAGGGTTTATTTTAAGCCAGGTTCTTTAGTTCCCTATGTAGGCAAGCCCCCATAGTTAATTACATCCTAAAAATAGAAGTTTTTAAAGAATACTCTTGATTAAAATAAACAATAAATATCTCCAAAGATTTTAAGGCTAAACTATTAAAGAATTGATTGTTATTATAAATGAAATGGGAAGAGTTCAAATAAGAAGACTTATCTACGGATTCCATAGGAAGATAAATTAGGAGCATCCAAGATACTATGAAGTCTAGTGAATGTTTCAATTTACCCTATGATGAGGCTTTATATTTTTGAAGGGAGAATTTATTTCATTTAAGTTAAAATTTTGTTAGAGTGTTAGGACTTATAAACCAACAAATCAAGATTATGGAGATGCTTAAGAAATGTGGACTTATACCCATAGCAAAAAGAAATAAGCTGCTTTAGAACCTAATTCTAAAATTCTTTAGCACAAGCTAGAAGCATGACCTAAAATCTAATCAGGGAGAATGGGATATAGTGGTTTACCTTTCACAAGAGAGAGTGAACATATATACGTGATGTTTTATTTAATTTAAACTTCACTAAGAGTGAGCTCAAATGGATTTTGAGATGGGAAATGAACCTTACTTTGTCATGATAGTCCCAAGAGGTTTTTAAAAGTTTTGAGTTGAGTTTGTTTAATTTATTTGAGTAATTTATTTGGTTGATTTTTTTTGCCTATTGGTGATCCAATAGGGGCTTTAGAACCTACTAAAGTGAGGTTCTGAAACCTAAAAGATGTTGGCCACATGTTCCTAATAATGAAATAGGGAGGTTTCTAATAGAAGAATGATATCCTTGGACTTACAAAAAAGTATAAGTCCATTATCGATGCTTGGAGATAATGTTTGAATACTAAAGATGGAGAGATGAATAATCCCCAGAAGAGTTGCTAGAAAAATCTATCATGTTTTAATTTGGAGTTGTAGGGACACCACACAGATCATATAGGGTACTTATTGAAGTAATTGAGTGCGACATTGATGTATGAAGTACTATCTCGCAAGATAGAAAGATCACCCTATAATGAACTTAATCACACAATAAGAACTCCTAAAGCAGATGGGTATTTATATATACCAGAGATCTTTCCCCACTTCACATGGATAAAGTAGATTAGGGTTTATTATAAGCCAAGTTCTTTAGTTCCTTATGTAGGCAAACCCCCATAATTAATTACATCTTAAAAAAAATAGAAGTTTTTAAAGAATACTCTTGATCAAAGTAACCAATAAATGTCTCCAAAGATTTCAAGGCTAGACTATTAAAGAATTGATTGTTATTAGAAATCAAATGGGAAGAGTTCAAATAGGAAGACTTATTTATGGATTCAACAGAAGATAAGTTGGGAGCATCCAAGAAAGTAGGAAGTCTAGCGAATGCTCCAATTTACCCTATGATGAGGCTATATATTTTTGAAGGGGAGAATTTATTTCGTTTAAGTTGAAATTTTGTTAGAGTGATATGACTTATATCCCAACAACACAAGATTATGAAGATGACTATAATTGTGGACTTATACCCGCAAAAAAAAGAAATAAGCCTCGGAACCTAAGTATAAAATTCTTTAGAACAGGTTAGAAGTATGACCTAAAATCTAATCAGGGAGAATAAGATATTTTGGTTTACGTTTCATAAGAGAGAGTGAACATATACTGACCCTTTTGGAGTTATAAATGCCCAGGCTATTATCTAACATCTCTTAGGCTTAAAAACTATGTAGGCCGGTCTTATGTAGATGCAAGATAATTAGGCTATTAATTAATTAAAAAAATCTAGAGTCCTAAACACACTCCTTGAGAGGATAGATCATGATTGGTATAAAAACATGACATAGACTAATTCAAAATATACAAATTTTAAACCATTTTGAAACATTAATTTGGACCAAGGCTTGGGATAATTATGTCCAAATGCATGATAAAATTGTGTTGGCTAAATTAGTGAGAAGAGGTGTTCTCCACTACAAGGGACTACTCTTACAGATCAAGCCTGTCCCCTATCGTGCAAGAGTGGAGATCCTCTATTTACAAGAGTGGAACAATATGATATACAGGTGTGATAACATACAACATTCAGCTAAGGGGTTTCTAAATCTTTTATTTCAAATATACAGAGTTTAAGAAACCTATAAAAAATATATCATTTCTATTACACAATCTAAACATTTAAATTTCATAAAATAATAAAAAGGCTGATGCAGCCGAGTACCACTATACACCCCAAAAAAGAAAAAAAAAGGACTTTAGTAGTTGAGCTCTACCTTTATACAACCTCGATTATAATTAAATCTTACAATTGAAGTAAATGCTATGGGGGTCTACAATTTTTGTTCTTCTTTCCTTTGGTAGTCCTCCTCTCCCTCTGAAGTTAAAAGGGGGTGAAACCTGCTACCGCCCAAGAGTGGAGAAGTCTCACAAGGAGAACCCTCCTCAGCAACATGGGATGCTTCATCTACCTCCTTATCCACGCTTATGATATCTTTTTATTTTTATGTTCTTATTATAGTGTTGGGTTTTGGTGAGCGGGGACAGACAGGAATTAGAACCAACCTCAAAGGTGGGGGAGACTATCTCAGAATCCAAGATAGTCTTCCCATTCAGAACAGGGGAAACCACAAAGGCGGTACTAGCCCGTGCTGAAATTACAGTAGGGGAAACTAACTAAATTGACACAATAGGTTGAACTGGCAACACTAGTAGGGGAACCTCGATAGCCTTTCTCTTCGAAGAGGGGAACTAAGAGTGGGACTGCAGGTCAAACTGTAGGAGTGGCTTCTTGCCTCCCACCTCCTCTAAGCTAATAGTGGTGAGGGCTGGTCTCTTACATGTGACTTTGAAATGCTCAAAGCCAAGTTCAAACTTGATGATAGGGGCATCAGTGAGTATGGCCTGATCCAAGGAAAAATCCACTTGGGAGGAAAAAGAGAAGATCAGCTTGCTAGACATGGAAAAAGACTATTAGTAAGGAAGAAAGAAGATGGACTGGTACCTCTGCTGCACTGTTGGAAAGAGAATCGAATTAGACTTTGATTTGATGTTGTTGATTTTAATTTTGAATTGGAACCCACATTCAACAAATTTGATTATTTTAAATGGAATTCAATTCATGTTGGAGAGATTTTAGAGATTTTGAAGGAGAGATTCTTTTGTTAGGATATTATTGTATTTGATTTTGATTTCATGTTGGAACCTACATTCAACAAATTTGGTTATGTTAAATGAGGTTCAATTGTTTGAAGAGATTTTGAAAATTTTGCGGAAGAGGCTTTGCTTTGGTTTGTTGTTGTAATTATTGGTTTTGATTTAGTTTTGAAAGGGGAATTTTCATTTAACAAATTTACTTATGTTAAATGGAGTGGGTTAATTTTGTTTGGAAATATTTTGAAATTTTTGAAGGAGAGATTTTTGTTTTGGTTGTTGTTGTGATTGATTTAATATTGAATGTGAACCCTCATGTAACAAATTTGATTATGTTAATAGGGGTTCATTAATTTTGTTTGAAAAAGGTTTGAATTTTTTTTGGAAAATATTTTTCTTTATTCTTGGTTTGGATTTTATTTAAATTTGTTGAGTTTTGGATGAACCTTACTTCACCAAGCTAGCGGTAAGAGGTTCTTAATTTTATTTGACTGATGTTTGGTCATTCTTCTTTAATTGATTAATTTATTTTTACTTATTGGGAGACCCAATAGGTGTTTTAAGACGTACTAGGAGTGAGGTCCTAAAACCTAAAGGATGTTGGCTACCTTTCCTTAAGAATGAAATAAGCAAAGCACCAATGAAAAGAAAATAATATTGGGCTTATAAAATATAAGTCCACTATCGATGCTTGGAGACAATAATTGACTATTAAAGTTGGAGAGAGGAACCTTCCCTAGCGGAGTCGCCAGAAAAATTTGTGGTGTTTATTTTTGGATGGTCGTGTGGATACCACGTAGATTTTAGGGGATACTAATTGAAATGATCGGGTATGACATTAAGGTATGATGTACTATCTCAAAAGATAGAAATATCACCCTACAATGGACCTAATCACCTAATAAGGAATTTTTAAAGCATGATGGGTCTTCAAATGTATTAGAGATCTTTCTCCTACTTTACATGGAAAAGTAAAGTAGGGTTTATTTTATATTAGGTTCTTTAGTTCTTATGGAGGCAAGCCTCCATAGTTAATTACATCCTAGAAAATGAGATTTTTTTAAGAATACTATCGATTAAAAGACTATCAAAGGATTGGTTATTTTGTAAAATCAAGTGGGATCCTTCAATTAGAGGGACTTATTTTAGAATCAAAGGAAGATGAGTAGGAAATGCTCATGATACTAGGAAGCCTAGTAAACACTCCAATCTACCCTATGGTGAGGCTTTATATATTTGAAAGTAAGAAGATTTATTTTGTTTGAGTTGAAATTTTATTAGATTGCTAAGATTTATAATCCATCAACACAAGATTATGAAAATATCTAAGAAATGAGGATTTATGCTCGGCCCAAGGGAAACAAGAAACCTCATATCCTAAATCTAGGGAGCTTTAGCACAAGTTAAAGCATGACATAAATCTAAGAAAAAAGGGGGACATAAAAGTTTACCTCCATAAGAGAGAATAAACCATCCGACTCTTATAAAATTACAACCGTCTGGAGTGGCTACCAGTTAACACCTCCTACAATTCAAAACTATGTAGGCCAATCTTATGTAATTGCAAGATGGTTTAAGCTATTATTTAATTTTGAAAGAGACTAGAGTCTTAAACTCACTCCCTAAGAGACTAGATCATGTTTGGTATGAGCATATGACTCAGTCTAAAAATGTAAAATATTTTCAAATTTTATATTATTTTGACACATTCATTTAGACAAAGGCTTGGGATATTTTATACCTAAATGCATGATGAAATTTGGTTGGTGGTCAAATCAAAAGAGAAATAGGGTGAAGCTCCATCATAAGGAGTTGCTCTCATAGGTCAAGCAGTCCCTAAAGTGCAAGAATGGAGGCCCTTATTTTTCGAAAGTGATATAATATAATATGCATGATGTTAGACATATAACATACAACTAAGGGGTTTCTAAATCTTTAAGTTATCTTGATTACAACCTAAGCTTTAAGATGAGGTTGAAAGTTGTTTAAAATTTTTAATTATGTGTTATTAATTGAGTAAAAAAATTAATTTTGCCCTAAGAGCCTACCACATCCAGGCCACACATTCAAACATCAATTATTAAGAAACTATGAAATCATGCTATTTTATTGCACAATCTAAATATAATAACACTCATTTTATAGACTACCATGAAAGAATAAGAGATCAGTGTGGTCGAGTACCGCCATACACCCCAAAAAAGAGAAAAGATGGGTAGCCGAGTTCTACCCTTATACAACCTAGATTATAAATGAATAATTATAATTTAGAATTGAATACATGCTATGGGGTTTGTCATTCTTCATTTCTTCTTTCTTTCTTCTTCTTTTGATTTGATTTGTTACAAGGCATCATAGAGCACCCCAGGACTAAGCCTTCTAGTGACTGCTCATCTTAATCCCCATAGAACTAATCCTAATTCTTATTGCAAAATTATATTTTTATGTAAAGTAAATCTAACCACACCTGCAAATTAGATATTAGCTAAACATACATATAAACTCAAGCAGTTATATTTTAGACTTAGCACCCTGTACATGGGTAACCAAGCCCACCTATCCTAATATGAATTATGCTTAGGGGTATAAGCAACCTTCTAGCAAAACATTTATATTTATTTTCAACTGCCCTTTAAGCAAAATCCCTTATAGAAAATAAGATTTTTCTATCAACACCCTACCATCTAGTCTATGATCCACATTCCTAACATCTAGTCTAAAATATTACATCATACAAAATAAAATACAATATCAAACATGCATCCTAACCTAATGCTAAAAGTGGTGACTTAGCATTCTAATGTGTGAGTTTAAGCATAGTATGGTATGTCTTAACTAGGTATTTGAATTATGATTTTCTAAGTTTTGAAATTATTTAAGTTAATATGATGGGTAATTTTATTTCAAATTGTTTAGAGACTTGTAAATTTTAATTTATTTTATTTTACTTTGTTTCATTTAATTTAGACTTAGCATCTAAGTATTATGAAGAGATGAAGGAGGCTTAACCTCTTTCAACCCTATCCCAAGTTGTTTCCTAAAAGCATATTATTATGATTTAGTTTCTTTTAGTGAATGATTTATTAAATATTTTATTAATCCTAAGTTTAGATTAATTTTAAGGAATCATATTCAACACGAAAGGCATCATAAGATTAATGCCATTGAATTACCATCACATAGAATATGTTGAACCATTCCTTTCCATCACCCATAACATGCATATGATTTAACATTTAATATGTCTATACATACAACATATTTTGGCACACTGGAATGATCATGGATGCACATATTTAAACATTTTTATTTTACTTGGTTGGATTGTTTATACATGTAAAGCATAAAGATTTATCCAAATTCTAATACAAATATACATAAGAATGAAATTAAATAAGTACGTTCCTTTGTTAACCAGGGAAGTGAGATAATCAAATGACCTCCTTGGGGCAACATAAAGCCCCATATTCTTGGGATGTCCAGATTATATACTTATTATCATTCAAATATATGTAAGTTTATATAAGAACTTAGGAAAGAAAGCACTACCTTTACATGAAATACATTTGATATCCTTAAGTGATTATGGATGCATGTATTTTAGAAGAAGAGGGGACTTTTATTCTTTAATCAAGTACACATACACCTGTATAAAAGATGTAAGCAAGTACATGTCATTATTTAAACTAGGGTAGTGAGATAATCAAATGACCTTCTTGGGGCTTCTTAAAGCCTTGTATTCCTAGGATGTCCATACTATATACTTGGTATCTTAAATACATATGAATGTATGCATAATTATAAGAGTGGAAATTGTACAAAAAATTGATTTCATTTGATTTAATTCTTTATGCATAAAAACCCTAAAGTTTTATCCAAATTTTAATATAAAGATACATATGAATGAGATTAAATAAGTACGTTCCATTGTTAAACCAGGGAAGTGAGGTAATCAAATGACCTCCTTGAGGCTACTTAAAGCCTCATATTCCCGGGATGTCCAGACTATATACTTATTATCATTCAAACATATGTAAATCTATATAGGAATTTAGGAAAGAAAATATTACCCTCACATGCTTAAGCTATAAACACATGCAAATCTATATGTATTCATAAATACTATCATTCCAAATATTATTATCAATTTATAGCTTTTGGATCATAATTTTTGATTTATTAGTGATAATGGCAACATATATAGTAAGATTAAGCCAACACATAAAAATTTATATAAATAAGTTTCATTTGATTTTGAAAATACGGATGCATGAAGTCACATGACATACAACACTTAAAGTGATTGGAAAGCAATAGCCAAACATTTCCACATAATTCATTCAACTTCACTAATTCCTAAGTACAATCACATTAAATAAAATTAACTAGAGAAAACCAATGCTTCATATTAATATGATTTTAGGTTTTTATTAAACTTAAAGAGAAGAGGTCATTTTTTATTTTTATGTCATTCCAATGTGAGTAATCTTAATTTATTTAAGGGGGAGATAATTAAGTGATTTTCTTAATTTAGTTAATTGAATCATTAAAAAATCTATTTAATTACCCTTCCCTATGCTTCTTTATTTTAATTAATCATTTAATCATGAGCCACAAATGACATGAATATGAGAAAAAATAAAAGTGCAATGCTCCTAAAGGACCTAATGCAATTGGCTCATGATTACAGATTAATTAAGTTAAAGAATCTAATTAAGTACTCTTATGATCTTCCCATACATATGGATTAATCATAATTTCCTTAAGGGTCTTTATGTTATTAAACACATAAAGAGTAACTCTTAATTTGAATGTTGATTATTTGAAATGGTAACCATTTCAAATAATCAACATTCAAATTAAGGGTTGATTTTGGTTTGGCCATTAATTAGTTAATTAATTCCCCAATTCATGTTTTAATTAACCCTCTTTAATGAAATGAATTTAGAAAAAACAATTAGGAAAGAGTTCTTAATCAATCACCCTCATCATCTTACTATTAATTTATGGTTAATGAACTTTAATTAATTAATTTTTACTAGTTTAGAACTTTAATTAATCATTAAATTAATTAAGAGAGTAATTAGGGTTTGAATTTTAAATTTCCATAATTGTATAGCTAATAATCCTAATAAAATCATGGAAGGTAGAGATCATCCAATTAAATCAACATACCAAGTTTGAGATTGATTGCTCAAGTAATTAGAGCTTAGTTAAGCTAATTATAGAAACATTAGAATCCTAATTATGCCTTAATCACTATTCAAAAGTAAATGAAATTAATTTAATTAAATTCTCCTCTATTTATGCTTTCCAAAATGTATTTATTAACTTTTTGGATTTTTTTTATAATTGGTTATGATTTCGTGAAGTTTCAGCCAATTAATTGAATTTTTAAACACTAATTAATCCATAATCCCATCGACGCCATGCGCGGCATGGAAGCTCTTTTGATGTGGCGCTACGGGATTGGCCACTTAAATGGTCCGATACGACACTAATATGGCGGCGGTGGATGTGCTTTCATCCCCACCATTCGATCTAAGATTGGACAATGGAGATTAACCCTATGGTTTCTATAAGATTAAATCGAGTTAAATCTAATGGATTAATCATGATCGTTAGTTCCAATCACATGGAACGGACGAGATGATCCTTCATCCCCCGAGCGATGGATGACTGACACTGTTCACCCTCCCTCGACTGAGCTCATCAGAGCTTGTGAGACATCGGGATCGATCCCAAATCAATCAGAGGAGATCTAGAGGGATCCTATAGTGGGATTCACATAGAAACATGATTTTCTTCATACTGGCCTAAAAAAAATTGAACTTTCTATAGTTTGACAAAATTTACCTCACTAGAGCTCAGGACTAGTGGCTAACCAATCGAGGTAGCTTCATCTTGGAAAGATGAAGCCCTATTGAGAAGCTCATGCCTTGTCTCCTCGCCGGTGGTTTTATGGATCAAATGTCATCAGAATCCTCATCGGAGTTGTCTTGGGAGTGGTCTCCGGTGCTCGAATCAATTCATTTCTCATCATCGAAGCTTGGTGAACATGTGGGTGAAATTAATTTGAAAATGGTGGAGTTTGGAGGACGTTGGACAGAGATGGGCTCTATCCTATTTATAGTTTGGTGTTTTCGGTGATGGGGAGGCTTGGGGAACTCAGGAAATCTTCTTGAGAGTTCATCTCAGCTCTCTCATGCTCTAGAAAAACTCTGATTGTGCATTTGAATTGAATGGGAGGAGTATACTCTCCTCGCCATCCAAATTGACATCTTGAATCAATTCTACCATGGGCAGATGTCTAGCTAGTGCAGGTGAATGTGAGTGGCAGGGAATCGATAAGATGGCTCGACTTAAGTGGCAAAGTGAAGGGGAGTGGCTACCAAAGGCTGAGGTGGCTGTCCTTGGTTTTCTAGGTGTGCCAATAGGAGGAAGTGGGATAGCTCACCTCCACTTAGCTCATGGCTAACCTAACCAGCTTTGGATCAAGTGAGCTAGTGGTCCGCATGTCCAAATGGAGCTTAGGGTGGCTGCCAAGGGTAGGAGAGTGGGTTTGACCATCCAAAAATGGGTTTTATCTCATTTGGAAGGCTTTACCCAATGGGTGATAGGTTGTTAGGATTTGGACGAACCCATGGGTTGGATGGGTTGTTTGGGTCAAACTATGGATTGATGTAAGTCCAAATGATGATTTGGGATATTTTAGTTCAATTAGTTTGATTTAATTTGGATTAGATTTGAATTTGATCCATATGGATCAAATGAGCCAAGTTGACCAATTTGGTCAAATTGACCCATTTAGCTTGGGTTAGGTGTTGGTTTGATCATTTGAAGATGATTGGCTTTGATTTTAATCAATTTGGGTCTAGATTTTATTTAAGCTAATTTTACCCTATAGGTAAATTTGGGCTAAATGAGTCAATTAGGTTGAATTGATCAAATTGGGTTCAATAGAGGTTTTGAACATGTTCAGTAATCAATTTGAAATGGATTTGAGTCATTGGTTATAATCAATTTGGATTAGTGTTTGGTTTAGCCCAATTTGGCATTTTAGGTCAAATTGGGTCAACTTGGGTCAAGAGGACAATTGGACTTGGTTTGGCTCACTTAATGGTCAAGTCATGTTCAAGGATCAATTTGAAGTTGGTTAGAATCATTAGTTTGAATCAATTTGAATTGGGATGCGATTTGGTTCAATTTGGCTCATATAGGCTAATTGGGTCAACTTGATCAAATGATCAAAATGACTTGGCCTCACCCAATTGATTGCAATTGATCAATCAAGAATGATCAATAATCAACATATGAAATTTTGAATGGTTTAGTTCAATCCAATTTGGGTTGGATTGGATTTTGGCTTAAATGGATCCTTTAAGTCACTATGGGTCAAATGAACCTAATGGGTCAATTAAATTGGTTTGGGTTGAATTGAGATTGAATGAGTTTGATAATTGATTTAAGATTGATTGATGGCCTTAATTGTAATTGATTTGGGTTTGATTGGATTTTGGCTCATTTAGATATTTTGGGTTCAAATGGGCTAGCATGGGTTAATTGATTTGATCTTGGTTGATTTAGTTTGATTGTAGATTTTGGAATAAGGGTTCGGAATGAAGGCTTGAATGGTTGGATTACTTTTGTGAAAGTAGTTGGATTTTGGTTTGATGAAAGGAATTTTGGTTAAGTCCATAGGATTAGGTTAGGTTAAGGTGGATTTAGGATGTGTCTAGATTATGGGTTTCAATCATTTGGCTTGGGGCTTGGGTATGGGTTAGAATTCAATTGGGATTGGTTAAATTGATTTGAGGTTTGGTTTTGGCTAAGGAGGTAGGCATAGGCTTGGTTTAGGCCATAGGATGGGTAGGCTCCCTAAGGTCTTAATACATAACCTAAACCTATGGCAAGCCCTCCTAAGTCCATGGGTTTAGGTTAAGTGTTCACTTAGTCACTAGAAGTGTCCTATGACTAAGGAGATCCTAGTGTCTAGAAGACTTCTAAGTCTAAGATGGAATGATTGAATCCTCACTCCAAAAGTGAGGTCAACAAAATTCTTGGGGATACTCAAAGCCTCATATTCCCGGGATGTCCAGACTATATACCTACCAATTCAAATAGGCATAAGCATGTACATAAACATAAAAATAAAATCAAGAAATAATTGTGTATAAATATCTTTACATACATAAATCTTAATGGCAAAAAGAAAAGGGTTTCTTTATGTTTTAATATATTCACACACATAAATGAAATTAAGCAAGTACGCATCATTGTTAAACTAGGGAAGTGAAATTATCTAATACCTCCCTGAGGCTACATAAAGCCTCATATTCTCGAGATGTCCATACTACATACTTGCCAATTTAAATAAATGAATACATAAGTATGAACACATGAATAAAACCATCAATTATCATCTTTTGATTAAAAGTAAATGATCATTTTATTTTTACATAATTAATTATTTATGATAAGCATTTATTTAAGCTTTGTTGACCTCACTTTTGGAGTGAGGACTCATCATTTCCATCTTAGACTTAGGAGTATTCTAAGCACAAGGATCTCGCTAGCCATAGAAAACTTCAAGTGATTAAGGGAACACTAAACCAAAGCCAAAAGACTTAGGATGGTATACCATAAGCTTAGGATGTGCCTTAGGACAAATAGGTTCTACATATCCCGTGGCCTAAACCATAACTTATCTTATCCACTTATCCAAAACCAACCTCAAACCAACATGATTAATCCCAAATTGAATTTTGTTTTCTATCCAAGCTCCAAGCTAAATTAATTTAACCATTAACCCAAATCAATTATACAATCATCCTATGATCTTATGACTCAAGCTTATTCAATTGAAACAAAATCAATTGATTTTCACAAAACTATTATAACCTTTCAATACTCCATTTCAAATCCATCCAAGCATTACAATCAAACCAACCAAATCAAATCAATCCAATCAACCCAAGTTAGCTTATTTGACCTAAAGGGTTCAAATGAGCCAAAATCTAATTTAACCCAGATCAATTGCAATCAAAGCTAGAAATCAACCTTAAATTCATCATTGAATTCTTATCAACACCCAATTCAATCCAATTCAATTCAATCAACCCATTTGGTCCACTTGACTCAAAGTGGCCTAAATGATCAATTGACTGAAACTTCAATCCAATCCAAATTAGATTGAATCAACCCATCTAATCACTTCTATGATGATTGTTGATCATCCTTGATTGTCCAATTGCAACAATTTGGGTCAAACCAAGCCAATTTGATCACTTGATCCAAAGTGAGCTAAAGGACTAATTTGATCTGAACTTTAATCCAACCCAAATTGAATTGAATCAAGTCATCTAAAATCTTCTAGAATGATTGTTGATCATCCTTGATTGTCCAATTATAATCAATGGGGTCAAGCCAAACTAATTTGATCACTTAACCCAAGTTGACCCAATTAAACCATATGGCCTAAAATGAACCAAACTTCATCCCAACCTCAATCAATTGCAACCAATGATTCCTATCAACCATAAATTGCCCATTGAACATAACTTAACCACAAATTGAATCAAACTAAGCCAACTTGGGCTCTTGACCCAAGTTAACAAATTAGGCCAAATCACATTCTAAACCAAATTGATTGAAACCAATGCCTCTAATCAATTATAAATTGATTATTGAACATGATCCAATCTTCAATTGAACCCAATTTGATCAAACCAACCAAATTGACCCAGTTAGCCAAATTGACCTAAAGGGTCATATTAAATCAAATCATTCCATAATCCAAATCAATTCAAGTCAGCACCTACAATCATTCTAAAATTATCATTTGGACCTAAATCAACCCTCCACCCAAGTCAATTTGGCCAATTTGATCAAATTGGTCAACTTAGTCCAATTGACCAAAATGAACCCAAATGAGCCAAATCCAAATTCTCTTCAAATTAAACCAAATCAATTGAACCAAAACATTCCAAATGATCATTTGAACATACTGAAGCCATCAATTTCACCCAATTTGGCCAACCGGGCAACCTAGCCCAATTGAAATCCATTTGACTATATGGGTTAAATTGAGCCAAACCCACTCAAACCAAGTCTAAACCCAACCAAACTTAGCATGTCTCATCCTTGCATTGTTGTGGTTAGCCCAAATGGGCTCAACCCATGATGAACCTGATTTGGGTTAAAACCCATGAACCAACTCACCCAAATGGGACAAAATCTTCATTTGAATGGTCTCACCTACTCACCAACCCATGGTAGCCACCCTTAGCTCATTTCGGACACTAGGACCATTGACACAACCTAACCAAGGCTGCTAGGTTTAGTAATTGGGATGAGAGTGAGCTTACCTCCATTGGTTCAGAACATGCCGCCCTTATAGCCTCCTCAAGACCCTCCACCTCAGCAGTCTCCTGCCATCTCTAGCCACCTACCCTGGATGGACGATTGCCAAAAGCTGAGCTAGTCTCGGCCCTTGGTTCATTTAGGGAGGAGAGTATACTTTTCCCATTTATTCAAACTTCACATAAAGCATCCCTAGGTGATTTAGAGCAATCCTAGAGCATTCCTCAATCCCCTAGTGCACCCTATCTCTAGTGAGACCAAGCTCCATTCGAAATTGAGCCCTCTATCTATCCAACCTCACATAAACTCCAAAAAAATTTAATTAACTCTTCTAACACCTTTTCCATGATCCTGCGAGTCAAAACAAATTGATCCCAGATCAATTTGAACACTAGAGGCCACTCCTAGACCAACTCCACGGAGCTTCATGATGGCATTTGGTCCATAAAGCTATTGATGGGAAGGCAACTCAAGAGCTTCTAAACAAGGCTTTGTCTCTTCAAGATGAAGCTACTTCAATCATTGACGATATTGAGCTCCATCGAGTTAATTTCTAGCAAATCATAGAAAATCCAATAAGTATTGGTGTTTTGTGAAGTATTTTGTGATTGCATGTGATTTCTAGTGTAGGTTCTTCTTAGATCTTCTCCCTACACATTTTGGAGTCAATCCTGATGTCCTAGGAGCTCTAGCGAGCTCAAATCAAGTGGCAAAAGGTAAATAGTGTCTATCTTCTGGCACTCAGGTGGAACAAAGCATCATCAGCCATCTGTTTCATGTGATTAGAATGAATGGCCATGAAAATTTCAATTAAATTCAATTTAATATGATTTAGAAACTTTGGTGCTCAAATCGATTGAGGGTTGATTAGTTTTGACTCATCGGAGCTTGAGGAAGGTGTGAGAAGAGTTAATTAAGTTTAGGTGAGGTTGGACGGACAAAGGGCTCGGTTTCGAATGGAGCTTGGTCTGCTAGCGATGGGGTGCACTAGGGAATCAAGGAAGGCTCTAAGATTGCTTAATCACCTGGGGATACTCGATGTAAAGTTTGAATGGATGGGGAGGAGTATACTCTCCTCCCCAAGTGAACCAAAGGCTAAGATTTGCTTAGCCTTTGGTAGTTGCCGGATAGGGTAGGTGGCTGGAGATGATAGGGGACTACTGAGGTGGAGGTCTTTAGAGGCTGAGGTAGCTACAAGGGCTGGCATAGTGTGTACCTCCTCCCCCAAGTGAACCAATGTTGGGCTAAGGGTATGCTCACCCTCTCATGACCCAAGGCTAAATCCAACAGCCTTAGGTCAGGTTGGGTCAGTGGTCCTAGTATCAAAAATGAGCTAAGGGTGTCTACTATGGGTTGGTGAGTAGGTGAGATCATCCAAATGGAGATTTTGTCCCATTTAAGTGGGTTGGTTTATGGGTTTTGACCCAAACTAGGTTCACCCATGTGTAGGGCTATATGGCAACCCATGGTGACCCAAGCATGAGTTATGCCAAGTTTGGTTGTGTTTGGGCTTGGTTTGAATGGGCTTGGCTCAATTTGACCCATATGAGTCAAATTAATTTCAATTGGGCTAGGTTGACCAATTGATCGAATTAGGTCAAATTTATGGCTTGAGTATGTTCAAATAATCATTTAGAATTTTTTTATTCAATTGGCTTAGTTTAATTTGAAATTGATTTGGATTTAGCTCATTTGGGTTCATTTGGGTCCAATGGGTAAGTTAACCAATTTGGTCAAATTGGCCAAATTGACTTGGGTGGAGGGCTTTAGGTTTAATTGATCATTTGAGAATGATTGTAAGTGTTGACTTAAATTTATTTAGGTTAATTTGTGCTAAATGGGTCAATTGGGTTGGTTTGATGAAATTGGGTTCAATTGAATATTGGATCATGTTCAATTATCAATTTATGATTGATTAGAGGCATTGGTTTCAATCAATTTGGTTTAGAATGTGATTTGGCCTAATTTGGCCTTTAGGTCAAATGGGGTCAACTTGGGTCAAGAGCCCAAGTTGGCTTGGTTTGATTAAAATGCTGGTTGAGTTATGTTCAATGGGCAATTTATGGTTGATAGGAATCATTAGTTGCAATTGATTGAGGTTGACATGAAGTTTGATTCATTTTGGTTCATATGGGTTAATTGGGCCAACTTGGGTCAAGTGATCAAATTGGTTTGGCTTGAATTAGACAATCAAGGATAATCAACAATCATTGTAGAAGATTTTGAATGACTTGATTCAATCCAATTTGGGTTGGACTGAAGTTGGATCAAATTGGTCATTTAGCTCACTTTTGGTCAAGTGATCAAATTGGATTGGTTTCACCTAATTGATTGCAATTAGACAATCGAGGATGATCAACAATCATCATAGAAGAGATTGGATGGGTTGATTCAATCCAATTTGGATTGGATTGAAGTTTGAGTCAATTAGATCATTTAGGCCACTTTGGGTCAAGTGGACCAAATGGGTCGATTGAGTTGAATTGGGTGTTGAGAAGAGTTCAATGATGCATTTAAGTTTGATTTATAGCTTTGATTGCAATTGATTTGGGTTAAATTAGATTTTGGCACATTTGGACCCTTTAGGTTAAAATAGGCTAACTTGGGTTGATTGGATTGGTTTGATTTGATTTGTTTGATTGTGAGGCTTGGAAGGATTTGAAATAGGGTATTGAAAGGTTAGAATACTTTTATGAAAATCAATTTGATTTGGTTTCAATTGAATAGGCTTGAGTCATAAGATCTTGGGATGATTGTAGAATAGATTTGGGTTAATAATTAAGTTAATTTGGCTTGGAGATTGGATAAGAAACAAATTCAATTTGGTATTGGTCATGTTGGTTTGAGGTTTATTTTAGATAAGTGGATAAGCATAAGTTATGGTTTAGGCCACGAGATAGGTAGAACTTATTTATCCTAAGGCACTTCCTAAGATTAGGGTATATCTTCCTATGTCCATAGGTTTGGGTTTAGTGTTCCTTAAATCACTAGAAGTGTCCTATGGATAGGGAGATCCTAATGGTTAGGAGACTCCTAAGTCTAAGATGGGAAGGATGAGTCCTCACTTCAAACGTGAGGTCAATAAGCTTTAAATTATTTAATTCGTAACTAACATATAGTTTCAAAAAAGTTTGAGATTTACTAATGATAATAACCACACCATATAATAATGTTTGTCTAACTCATGCAATCCTAATACAATCATATTATTTTAACTTTAAAATATGAATACATGAAGTACATGGTATGCACATTTTTGATAATTGAAAGGAAGTAACTGAATATCACCACACAACAAAATTGGTCTCATTATAACCTAAGGACAATCAAGTTAGATAAACATCCCTTAAGTCTAATTAAAGTTTCTTTAATATTTAATTTTAAGATTTAAGTTATTGAAATCTAAAGAGTAGAATGCATTAGAATTTACCCCATCTCATATTGGTTATTTAATATACTAAAGGGAAAAAATTAAATGTAATTTATTGATTAATTAAATTCAATCTATTGATTATATCAATTTGATCACCCTTCCCAAGAATCTTATTTGATTTAATTAATCACATAAACATGAGCCTTCAATGATATGCTTTGGAAAAATAAAATTTATAATGCACTTAAAGAGATTTAATGTAATTAGGCTCATGCTTAAGAATTAATTAAATTAAAGAAGGAAAGTATTTAAGATAAATACACTTATGATTTTCTTCTCATACCAATAAGAAAATCATAATTTCTTTAACAACTATGTCATTGAACACATGAAGAGATTAATGGATTGCACTTGAGTTACTTAAATTGATTTCATCTACTTTTCATTATTAATTTTTTTCTAATTTTTTCTTAATTATTAAACATATCAATTAAACCCTTTAAGAGGATACACTTAGAAGTAATTAGGGAAGAGTGGTCCTAATTAATTCCTATGTTATCCCACTATTTACATTAATTAATTAACAAGTATTACTTAATTTTATTATTTATTAATTTTAATAATTATTAAATCATCTAAAGAGGGTAATTAGGATTGGAAATTTGGAATTTCCTAAACAACATGACAATTATGAAATTAATTATTTAAGTAATTTAACCTTAATTAAGGTAATTAGCCTAAGCTTTATATTTTAATTAAGCAATGTTCATTAAATATTAATCAAAATTTTTATTTTGATTAAATTCTCCTCTATTTAAATTTCAAAATGGGTTTATTTGTATTTTTTAAATTTTTCTACAATTACTTATGATTTTTTGAAGTTCTCGCTATTTAATTACATTTTTAAACTTAGTTAAATCTTTTAAACCGTCAGCACTATGTGGATGCTAACACGACAATGCTTTTCATGTGGTGTCACTATATGGGTTATTTAAAACATCTGATGCGACTGCTAACTCTGTAGCAGTAGACGCAGTTTCATCTTGACCTCTTGATCTAGTATCTGATGGTTAAGATTAATCCCATAATTATGAAGGGATTAAATCAAAATTTCTAACATGATTAATCATGACCCTTTATTCTAATCATGTGGAACAGATAATATGTGATCCGTCATTCCACGAGCGCCAAAATCTAGACACCGTCTGCCTTCCACCGCTCAATCTAAGCTCGTTAGAGCTCATTTGATGACAAAATCAAATACAAAATGATCAAAGAAGAGATGTAAGAAGTTGTTATAGCAGAAATCATGTAAAATCATAATTTATTTCAAAATAGACCAACACCTAATGGTAAAATCTATGATTACTAGAATTTTACCTGGTTAGCGCTTAAGACAGGCGATCCATCGACAAATGTAGCTTTTCCTTAAAGAGAAGAAACCCTGTTGATAAGATCTCGATCCACCTCCACACCGATTACTTTGTGGACTAAGCACCACCACAGATGTCACTAGAGTTGGTCTAAAGATGCCTTCCAGTGGTTGAATCGATCAAGAATCAATTTTTTTATTTGTTAAGGCTTGGGGAACATGTAGGTAGAGTTAGTTTGAATTTCAAGGAGTTTTATTGAGGTTGGACAAACAAGATTCTTGGGTTTAGGTGGAGCCTGGTCTTACCAGTGATTGGATGAACATGGAGCTTAGGGACTGCTCAGAATACTCTAGAGAAGGTATGTGGTAAGTTTGAATGAATGGGGAGGAGTATACTCTCCTCCCCAACTAAACTAAGGGTTGAGTCTAGCTCAGCCTTTGGAGTCATTCGGTCAGAGGTGGAAGGGGAATACTGAGGTGGATGGGTGTGAGAGGTTGAGGGAATGTAGTGAGCTACCATGGAGTGAACACTTCTCTTTATGTGGACTAATGATTTCCCATGGGTGAAATCACCCTCTCTTGGCCAAAGGCTGAACCCAAGAGAACCCTTCCAAATGAAAATTTTGTCCCATTTGGAGGGATTGGTTCAATGGGTTTTACCCAACCCAGGTTCACCATGGGTTTGACCCACTTGGGTAGGCCTATGGTGACCCAAGGATGAGTCATGCTAAGCTTGGTTGGGTTTGGCTCAATTTGATTCATGTAGGTGAAATGGTCAAACTTGGGATAAGTTGATCATTTTGACCAAATTAGGTCAAAGTGGAAGTCTAGTTAAGGTTAATTCATTATTTGGAATGAGTTAGAACAATTGGTTTGGTTCAATTTGGATTAGATTTGAAATTCATTTCAAATGATTCAATTTGAGTCAAATGAGTCATATTGACCAATTTGACCAAATTGACCACGTTGGCATGTGCATGGGTTAAGTCCATGCTCAATTGATCATTAGTGATTGAATAGAAGAGTTGGTTTGGATTATGGAGTGATTTGGTTCAATTTGACCTTATAGGTCAAATTGGGCTAAGTAGGTCAATTATGTTGGGTTGAATAAATTGGTCCAATTGATGGTTGGATCATGTCCAATATCCAATTGACGATTGACTAGAAGCATTGGTTTCAACCAATTTGGTTTAGGAATTAATTTGGCCCAGTTTGGCCCTCTAAGTCAAATTGGGTCAATAGGTCAAATTGGCTTAGTTAGGTCAATTGGTTTAAATTAGTGGTTGAGTGATATTCAATATTCAATTTGTGGTTGATGAGAGTCATTGGTTGCAATTAATTTAGCTTAGAACATGATTTGAACTAATTTGGCCCTATAGGTCACTTTGGGTCAACTTGGGGTTAAGGGACCAAATTGATTTGGTTAATTCTAATTGATTATAGTGGAGTGTTCAATAGTAACCTACAATCATCAATGAAGAGATTGGATAGCTTAGTTTGATTCAATGGGAGTTTCATAGAAGTTTGGTCTAATTGGGTCTTTTATGTCACTTTGGGTTAAGTGGTTTGGCCAAGTCAATTTGGACCAATTTAGGCTATGGATGGTTAGAATATATTCAATGATGAGTTTCAAGTTGATTGGTAGTTTTGACTATAATTGATTTGAGTTTGATTGGGTTTTAGCTCATTTGAACCTTTTAGGTCAAATGGGCTAACTTGGGTTACATAGGTCTAATTAATTTAATCAGCTTGATTGCAAGTGTTGGAGTAGGTTGAAATGATCCATTGAATAGTTAAAATGATTGAGAGAATTACATTGAGTTTGGTTTACTTGAATTGGTTTAAATGGAGTTATAGGATTGAAGTGGGTTAACTTGGGCTAAGATTCAAGTTAATTTTGCTTGTAGCTTGGATTGGAAACCAAATTTAATCAAGATCAATTGAATTCAAATGATTTTGGTTTGGTTTTGTTTCAATCATATGAGTTTGAGTTTAAATGAATTGATGGGTACGAGTGTTGGTTAAGCCCTAGGGTGGGTGAACCCCACTCATCCTAAAGTAAGTTTTAGGCCTAGGGTCATGCCCTACAAGTCTCTAGGCCTGGGTTTAGTGTTCCCTTAGTTACTAAGTGTCCTAACACTAAGGAAACCTAAGTGTCTAGAAGAATCCTAATCCTAAGATGGAAGTGATCAATCCTCACTCCAAAAGTGAGGTCAATAGAAAGTAAACATTTAAAAAAATCAACCTTGAGTTAGTAATGAATTCAGATGTTAACAAATGACACCTTTATAATTGGACACAATGCTAGATGCAATGAACTTAATAACTCTATATAACTTGTTATGATGTTAATAAATTTCTAAATCACTTAATAGACAAGAAGTACAATTCACTAAAGGTGTGATTATGCACTAATTTTGAGAAATGAAGAAATTTGTAATAACACTGAAAAGTCATTAAAGAGTGTACTTGGAGAAGTTGAATATAACATCTAAAAAATATGATAAGGTGACTTTACTAAGTTATCTATAATATTGTGAAATTAACAATGACATTGAGGATTCAAACACAAACAAAAAAAATGAAATAGTGTGTATAAGGTTCAAAAAATATGTAATCTAAAAAATCTATGATATGAACATTAATAAATCATCAACTTGTCAAAAAGATGACATCAATAAAAAATCTCTAGGGAAATATTTAAGGATTCTATCTGTGACTATTAAATAATTGTGGTCAATATATTTTCTTAAGGTATAATAAACTAACTTTAGTATATTCCAAGAAATAGGTCAATAATTTAACAGTTAGATTTTTTATATTTTATTTTGGAACGTGCCACATATTTGTATTTGCATTTATATAATATATTGAATTTTAGGTGATGCTACAAAAGATTGAGCCTAAAAAAAACTAAGTCGATAAAAAGTGGAAGTGTCTTTCATGTTAGAAATATAAATAGAGCTAGTTGGGTATCAAGTCTTAAAAGAAAATAAGTGTCATATCTTAATGCTATAAAAGAATTATAATTTATTGTCTTCAGAGGCGTCTTAGTTTATGAGCATGAGATGCACCATAGTGTATAGTTTTAAGACATGCTAGTCATCACACATAAATTTTATGCTAAGCAGGTTTAATGTCATTTTATAGGCTAACTACATTCTCAAGTCACTTCTCTTCCTCAATCCCCTTTATAGTATCAATTAGACATTTCTTCCAAGCATGCTACCAACAAGTCCAATAAAAAGTAATTTTTGATGATGAGCCATATCTCCAAAATGAGAGTACTTAAAGCTCTTTCCCTCATCACTTAGCAACTTCAAGGACCAACTAATAAATTGATTTGTTATAAAGAACATAGAAGCTAAGACATTGTGAAGTTCATAATGCCTTCTATAGATTGTTATAATGGGAGTTCTAACCTAGTTTACATTGTCCCTCTCTTTGAGTAAATGATGTATCTTTTAATATTCATTGACATAGTGAACTATAGACTTCTCTTAACTATATTTAAGAAAATATAACTGCTGTCAATTACTTGTCATCCCTTAGGGAGCATTATTTGTTTATTTTGGATTAAACAACAATTTATCACTAAAATCAATAGTGCTTAGAGGCTATTGAAGAATTCTTAAGCCTGTAGAGAAGTATCAAGTAATTCAACTTCATTATTGCATTCAATGTCAAACATTAAACAAGAAAGATCTAGAGCATGCAATCATTTAGAAAACACTCACTTAAAGGCTTTAAGAATGTCCTTTTCTCTATGCTCTCATATTACAATAGCATATGATTTTGGTAAAGGTGTTCAAGATCATTAAAACAACATAAATGTAGAAGAATATAATAGCATGAACTCAAATTTATCTTCCAAGTCACACTAAACCTAATAAATTTCAAATCATCAATGATATCCTTAGGATTAAAAAATTATACTACATAATTATAAATATAAGTTGATAAATAAATCATATCACCAATATCAACAACAATAACCAAAAGATTTTCACTCTCAGAGACAAGAATGAAGCATTTCAACTTACCACCCTTCATTAACAAAAATATTGACTCTAAAACATTTGTATAAGAGCACTCCTCTTTAGGTATTGCTTGCAAAGATTGTAGATGCAATATATGATAGTATTTGTGTTATGACCACCACAAATATGGTTAAGATTATATATTTATAACACATTAAAATATGGTTTTTTGCAAATACCATATGCATGATATAAAAAAATTTCACCTCCTCTAAGACCTTATCAACAACTTTATGCCTAAATGCTAAAGTAGGCAATCCTTATTAACCTAATATAAAGGCTTGATAAGTCATGAAGACTTCAAAAGGTGTTGATAGGAGAGAACAATAATTAGTACAATCCCATAAAGTCTTTCATGACATTAAAATAAGTTCCCAGTTAAACTTGAATAAGGGGGAATCATGAAAACATGAAGACATCATATCAAAACGGCAAGTATCATAATAATTCTATAATGTATAAATATATAATCAATGAAATGAGAATATTTTTGAATTCTAAATCAAATTTATTTTCTTATTTTCTTAGTAAAAAAATATAATTGTAAAAACTCAAAATATATTATGTAGATAATTATATCTCTAACTGGACTTGAGGAGTTCACTAAAGGAATTCATTATTTTATGTTATTTCAATATGTTGTTGTAAAAGGTACATCATATTAAATTAATGGCACTTGTCTCCACAATTTATAAAAGAAATAATACATCATCTCACTCAAAGGAACTCAAACCAAAACATGAACTTGGCAACTCAAACACTTGAGAAATTATTAAAAGGTTCAATATTTAAATGCTACACTTGAATTTCAAATTAAAGTCAGCTAAACTTCATGTTAAGAAACACAAATCACTAAAAAAAAGGTATATTATGAATGCATCCTCAACTAACCTAGTAAGCAACTTGAAGAGTTTACACTTAAGGTTGTGACTAAAAGTGTTGGACTACTTTATAAAGTGAGCTATGACCCCACAATAAATGCATAATCTACACTTAATGTAGTGGTCAAACTAACTCTTAAATTGAAGATTTTCTTTCATTCAAGAAAAAAAACTTCATGTACTCACTAATAATAAAATATTTAATCATTTAAGTAACCCATTATAATAAAACATATATTGTAGAAAGAAAATATTATTGTTGTGTACCATCTTTGATTCATTACTTGTTGAAGACTACAATTCCACACTCATTGAATTACCAACAACAAAAAACTCATTAGAAAAGTTCTTTATTCTCTTAATTTTTGAATAATCTTAATATTTATTAAGCTTACTATTCTTTGTGATTATTTTATGTTGTGCAAGCAAGCATCATATTGAATACCAAGAAATATCTTTGGAGTAAAGGTTAAGCCACAAAAATTGGAGTACACTTTTGTTATAAGATCAACATTGAAAAAGATAAGTTGAGTATATAAAATAAATTATTAGGGTCATTAGAAATTTTACTAGAAAAAAATTTTAAAATGAAAAAAAAAAAATCTATGAAGTCCTCATATGAAATGATCAAATATGAAAATAGAGATTAGAATGGTCTACCCTAAGTCTCAATTTGGAGAAGAGGGATTATAAAGGGTATGACTTGCCATAATATCATAAAATTGTAATTGAGAATGTTGGAGAACTATTGAAAAGTGATGATGGAACATGCTCAGTAAATAGCAAGTGATGCAAGTCAAATGATGGAAAGTAGTCAACAATAATCTAAGAGTGTCAAGCTAGTGTTAATGTTAAAGTAAACAAATTAGAAGATGGTAGTTAGAAAAGGAAATTACTAGTGTTGATCATTAAATTATATATATTGCTCTTTCTCCTCTAGTCCATGTCACTAATTGTGGAGAAAAAGTGTCTATATTTATAAATTATGGGAGTGATATTTTAATAATTCTAGTTAAAATTTCAAAACACTTCATCTAATGATTTATATTCATTTTATTAATCATAAATAATTCTTTCAATATTTAGATAATTTAATGACACCAAATTTAGCAATCTTAAGCATATCAGATTCCTCTTTGTATGCTACTTATTTTAACTATATGAGTATAAAAATTAGAGTACACAAGGATTTGAATTTAACTCAAAGGCTTTCAGTTTAAATATTACATCTAGGTTTGTTCTTGATTGAATGAATTTTTTAATTAATAGAAATTATCTCCAATTTTAGATTTCATATTATTTGAGTTTAAAAATATTATCATTCAAAAAAGTATGAGTTATGAAGAATTAATCACATGTCACATCATAATGGCTCTTATAATTACTATCATTATTTTTTTGATAGTGTATTAGATCACATCATGATACCTTTTCTAATCAATAATGTTAATAACCTATTAAATTAAATTAAAATAATAATTCAAAAATAAAAATTAATTGTAACTTTTTATATTTATATTTTGTAACTACACTCTTCAATATTTTTAATTCTTCATATTAAAGATTGTTTGTTACACTCAGCATTAAATTTTGTAACTCTATTCATAAAATTTTATATTTTAAGATGAAAATATAGACATACCTTAAAGGACCAAGTGAATGTGCTGAGGTGCATGATTGTCTTTAGAGATGAGAATTGAAGAAAGAATATTTTTACCATGTAAGTCATATATGAAAATAAAAATTACAAATTAATTATTAATAGGGTAGTGCAATGAATGTGATATCCACACATACACTTACAAGGGTAAATTTAAACTAGAACCCCACCATAGACTTTTTCATATAAGATAGGTAAACTAGACTTCATAATCAATAATATTTAGATACCTAGTACCTATTAATACAGATAATTATAAGAATCAAGCATGGTGTAATATCCCCCATAGACATAGCAAGTCAGTTAAAAATATCAAATTAATTAGATTTAAATTTTTAGAATAATTAAAGAGATTTTATTTTTAGTTAAACACAATTTATTCCCAAAATACCTAATAAAATTTTGGACTTTTAAGACCATTAGATTCTTTGCTAAGTGAAGCTCCTAAAAAAAGTCATTTGCAATTTTTGGTTAACTATATCTTTCATGATGAATTATGAAAGTTTTGGTTAACTAAGTGATTTAATTGAGCTTAAATTAAGCATAAATATGAGATGTTGTGATCTAAAATAAATGAGAGGGATTAAATATTTTTAATATGTTATATTTGTTAAGGCAAGTGATTTAGGTCATCTAGATGTACTTTATAATTTTTATGACCTAACGTTAATTAATTAGATAAAGTTTCTTTAATATTGTTCAAAAATCAATAACTTATAATCTAATGGTCAAAATATCATGAACTTTATATCAGATGTAAGGAATGTCATAAGGAAAATCTCCTAAAAATGTCAAACTTATTGGACTTCAATTTTAGGAGTAATCAAAAAAATATTTTTTATTTAAACTCAAATAACTATATAAAATTAAAAAAATTAAAGCTTTTGGAATTATTGAATTCTTCTGTTGATGTTGAATCAAGAGTGGAATCTTTTGTAATTTTTAGTTTAGTAACTTATTTTTTATAATTTTTTGAAGCTCTAAGTAATTTTTGCTATTTATTAAGCTATTTAATAGCCGAATTCCCTACTTATTTTGCTCAGTGCTGATTAGACTATGTTACATGCGGTGACACATGATTGCACAGTTTGGATCAACAAGGATGGCTGAAATCATGTAGTTTTAATCTAGTTCATTGGAATAAAGATCAAATGGTCAAGATGAATCGCATAATCATTATGGGTTTAAAATCATAATAAACACAATTCAAAATTAGTTCAATGTACTAATCAAAAGGAATGGATGGTCGGGGGATCGTCTCGCCCATCTCCAGTGAGAGTTAGAATCCAATTGCCTTTTTTTGCCAAAATCCTTTAACTTTACACTGAATTTTGTGATTTTTAGCATTGGGAAGCTTTGAATTTGAAATAGCAATGGGATTCTTTAGTTTGGTTCTAATTTCATGAGATTTAGTTCACAAACAATCAAAACCTAAAGTTGAGCTACATGGTGAACTCATTACCTTGCCTAAGTCAATGTCATGTATATTTTTGGCACTAAAATTCTTTATTGGGTCTAGACGAGCCTCCAAGCAGAAGATGCCCAACCACCATAACCATAAAAATCTAGCTCTATTCATCAAAAATTTTTGTTTCTCATGCATCAGGTGGTCAAGAAAGTGGGTGAGGTTTCAACTTTTTTTTCTTTTTTTCTTGAGGAAATGTTTGGGTGAGCCAAAGGTAACTGAGGAGGCCTTAGTGTGGGCTTTTATTGTTAGTCAAATATCCCCTTGTTGATTTTTACGGTTACTTGATTAGGGTCCATTCCAAATAAATAAAGGATGAGATCAAAACCTCCTCCACATCTTTGGGAGGGCTAAGGTGTGGGAGCCATCATATATATATATATATATATATATATATATATATATATATATATATATATATATATATTCTTATATTTTTTACACTTAGCATTCATTCCACATCATTAGAGCTAAGAAATTAGCTCAAACATAATGAAATTTGCTTCAGTTTGGTTGGTCAATGGGTAAATGTTGCATGGTAAAAAATACCATATACCTTAGTTAATTAAACATAACCTAATTGGGTAAAACAAATATTAGGTCAAGTGATATAATTTGATCAAGTTGGGTTGTATATAAGTTTCATCCATGTTTAACTAAATGCATGGAATGTAAGATGTTAAGTAATCATTATTAAAACTTCATTTTATTTGATTTGACTCGAGGTGACCCAATTAGGTCAGCTTGAGCTTACTTGGTTTAGTTGGTCAAATTGGATCATAATTAGCCATTCGTTATGTTTGATTAATAATTTGAAGTGTTTATAATCATTTTATAATAGTTAGTTTTAGTTTAATATTTAGATTGTCCTAACATGACTCAATTGAGCTCAAGTAAGGGTTGAAATAAATTTAATTAACTATTTTGAGTGACTTAAAGTGTTCCATTGGTTAGATATTGGGTTAGTACGTTCATATGAGTCAACTTGAGTCCAACGATTCAATTGGTCAAACTAGGCTCTAATTTCATATGGATTTGAATCAACTAGACTAGACTATGGATTTTAAGACTATGGGTAAGATCAACTTGACCTAATTTGGGTTTAATTTGAATTTGGTTCAATAGGATTCAAATGAGATAATTTAAGTTAAGTAGGCCGACTAACCTAATTAAAAGCCAATTAGGCTTTGATTTTAGTTCAAATAAATTTATTTTTTAAATTTTAATTGATTGAACTTGGTCTAAAGTGTTTAAATTTACTTAGCCTATTTTGGCTTTGTTGAGCCAAGTGTGGCCCACAAGCCTAGTCAAGGTCTAACCCTAGGATTTAACTTTAATTTGGATTTAGTTTTGGCTTCCATTTAGTTTTGACTCTATTTTCTTCGATTAGGGCTTGGGTCGAGGTATTCATCTACCCACTAAGGTACAAAAAAAAAAGATTTGTGTGGAAGGACCCTATGTTATAATTGAATTCTATGTACTAGGATAGAATCCTATAGGCTAAGGGGGATGAAAATGTGAAACTTCAGTGAAAGTGAGGTCAACAAAAGTTTCAAACTGGACCCATCAAAAATCAAATTGATTGTATGTTGACCCACACCTAAATGTTTCACCAATGTCAAATACTTTCATGGCTTAACAACTTACTAAAGAAGATTTATTAAAAAACCTTCGCATGATTGTAACTACAATTACAAATATCTTTAAAAAATAAACTTATTTTGACTTCATCTAAATATAAATTTACTGAATAAACTAAAGTTCTTATGACCTCTTTACCCATTTGAAAACTTCCTAAATTTAATAATACATTTAAAATGTTTTATCATGCTTCAAGTGTGAGAATGGAAAGAATTAAATCAAGAGTACCATCCATTGGCCTTTTTCAACAAGAAGATGAATGTTGTTGGATAGAAAAATTCTACATATAATTGAAAATTATATGCCATCATTTAGATTCTAAACCATTTGAGATATTATTTATTGCATAAGAAGTTTATCTTTGATATGGACTATCTTGTTCTAAAGTCTATAAATATCCATAAAAATTAAATTATAAACATACAAAATGGGTATAATACCTCCAAGAGTTTTTATACTTAAGCACAAGCCTATGAAAGAAAACAAATACATTGTCTAAAATGTCTCTAATATTCAATTTTTTAGAATTTTAAAATTTTGAATTCAAAAAATTAAATGATACTATTAGATTTGTCAGAATCATATTTATCTCATCTAGTTAAATCATGAGTCCAAAGCTAAGTCATTTAATATCTCTTATATGATTATTTATGGATACATTTATAAGGGCAAGAAGTTATGCATCCTAAGGGCATCTATGAGAGTATTCATTAAGATAAACTTCATTTAGGATAGACAAAAGGGCACTTTGTGAAAATTTTATAACTATAAATCAATTTGAACATAAGTTCTATTAGCCTTTTTTGAAATGGGATGTTATGTGGATAGTGACCCAATGCTACGCATGTTGTTAGGATAAGACTACAAAATACAAATTAGAAAAAATATATTTTCTTTTCCAATCCCTGGTGCATTAGGGGTACATATTCGTGGGCATTATTTTAGGCCTTCTTTGGAAAACCTAGAGGCATGATAACATCTTTGTTATTATTGATCGATTCTCCAAGATTGCTTTTCCATATCTTGATCAAAATCTAAATATACACATATAGCAGATATATTTTTAGGGAGATCGTGATATTGCATGAACTTCCATCCACCATAATTTTTGATAGAGATATCAATTTTGAAACACATTTCAAAAAATATTGTGAAAACTATTACATACTATGTTTAAATTATTTTTTGCATTTCACTTAAATAAATGAGCAAACTAAATTGGATAATAATATTCAAGAAAACTTATCAAGATATGTAGTTGGAAAGGGTCTAGGAAACTAAGATTTACTTCTAATTACATTAGAATTTGCATATGATAGCTCATTTTTGCTAAATAAAAATCTAGTTTTTTTATTATGTTCTTCTTTTACACTCTTCATTCTACCTTATATGTATTTTTCTTATACATTTAGTCCATTAAAACCCACTCAAAACTATGTAGGGAAGATCCAACATAGTTTCCTACAAGAAGACTTAATTTTATTCCAATACTCAATTTGTGGGCTTAACCTTAGTAAAATCAAGTGAAAATTTTCATATGACAACTAAAAATTCTAATCTACAATTACCCAAAGTTTTAGCCTCATTATCTAAGCCTAAGATCATTTTCTAAGAGACAATTTCTAAGTTAGGTTTTGTTAGCTAGAGAAATTTTCTCTTATATAGCCTTGAAATAAATTACAAAAGATATAAAAAATTATTTTATAAAATATAAGATTCTCTAGAGCACTTATCCATGGTTCAGATCTCCTCCTATTTAAATTGCTTAAGAAGATTATGAAATCCTAATTTATCCCCATTGAAAGGACCGATTACATGCCACACTTAAAATGTGAAAATTTTTACCTGTTTAATAAATATTAGAACCATCATCCAAACATAAATTAGACTTCACTTATTACTTAAGTTTGACTTCGTAGTGCACATCAACCCCTAGTGAAGATCAGGTTCACAATAAAGTTTGACTTCCCAACATATTTCAAGTTGACCAATGGAGGATGGCATCCTAACAAATGATGGCATAAATGTACACAACTTGAGTTTTAACTTCATAAATGAGAAGTTGAGTAGAAGAATAAACAACGAGAAATAAATATAAATTTATTCCATATCTCATCATAAAGAAATTTACAAAAAAAAATTTAATTTTTATTTACCTAAAAATGTTTTTTAACATTAAAGTTTAGTGAAAAAAAATATAAGAAAAAGTTTAGAAATATGAAATCTAGAAAAAAAAAACTTTTCACTATAATTATTTTATTTATGAGGTGCATAAGGAAAGTTAGTTTTCTAGAGGATGACTCGAAGAAGTTTGAACATCATTATATCATCATATGATGACAACATAGCTCTTAACAAACCTAAAACCTTAACTCAAGAGTGACTTATGGAGGTATGATGTTACTTTATATTATTTGTCCTGGGAACTCCCTTAAAATTAGTTCATTCAAGAAATTCTTGTGAACTTTCACATTAAAATAACAATCATCCTCAACTTATAAACTTATTAACAAACTTCCTAATAGAGCACATGGTGCATCACACTAACATGCCTAGAATAAAAGGTTATGTTTGGTTTTAATCATATTTAGCTATAACCTCTCGAGTCATTTGAAAACTCAAACTCAATTGTTAGTTTGTTTATCTCCATCTTATCCTTATTCCCAACTTAAAAGGTAGCAATCTCTTACTTCATTAATGTAATCTTTACGTGTAGCTCCTTTGACCTACTCACTGATATTGTGACTTTTTACTCTTTTAAAGATGACTTCAATGCATAACAAATAACCTCATTACTCATTATTCTCTTAATGGGAACCTAAGTACTTTTTTGTCATCAAAAGTCACAAGTTTTAGGAAAGAATCTTGCTCATTGTCATCCCCAACAATTTCATAATCATAATCAAATCTCTTAAGAACATCAATTTAAATAACTACTAAGCTAGTCTTTGTAATATGTTCATTATTATAGACTTTTACTTTGACAGTTGCTTCACTAGTTGCCTTCTTTGGAGCAAGATTCTCAATGCTCTTTATTTATTCCCTCTTTAGTTGGATGACATAGGTGACTCATCCTCACCATTTGATGATCGTTCCTGAAGACTTCTTTCAAATTGTCTTAGGGGGTTTGTGATTTGGTCATATGTTAACATCTTGTTTTTACGTATTTCAATTATTATATCAAAAAATGTATATATTAAAATTTGTTATTAGCTGATATCCAAGTGTGCTAAATTGATTGCCCGTCATTTTCTCTAGAGGTGTTTCAACTCATTATCATAATCAAAACAATACCATAGAGATCTTTAATGCTTACCATTAGAGTATTCAATCTCATATTCATAACATTTATTCTCATGGGGGGAACATTCATTCTACATAAACTTCTCTTCCAACAACCCTTTCAAAATTAGAGGTCCTTATGACAATCATCTCACTTTATTAGAGATCCTCATCTTGATCAACATTTTCTTTTTCTTTGTTGTTTTAGTTCAATCATTATTTTATTTCATGAGGAATTTCCAATAATAAAAATCCCTACAACCATCAAAACTATACCCACCATTGACACTCTAAACTTCTACCTTGACTTAACATATACATTAGTGCTAGAACGACAATTAACTTCTTAAATTTTTAACAACAATATATCTCACATCGACGCAGACTTTACAAATAGAAAAAAAGTTGTGTATGATTGTCCTCAAACATTTTCAATTATCAAGGTCATAAATAAATGAAAATTTTTGTTCTAATCAATTAAAAAAACTTTTTAATAAAGAATGTCATGTTGAACTATAGGTAAAAGTCTTTCTTTCCTGCTGTTGTCTCCGTTCAAACATATCTTACCCCCTTCTTATGAATAGTTTATATGAAATGAAATTTTATATTACAGGAGACGATAGATAGCAACTGCACCTATAGAAATGACCTGCAACCTATCCGCCACCCTCCTGTGGTGTTGCGGGATGCTTATGAAGATCCCACACTTCCTCGCATGAAGGGGAAGAAATGTCCCATATGTGATCATCCAGAAGTCGCATCCTTTGTGGTAAGCTCCTCTTTAATTATACAGTTATGTATGTTTTATTAATTATTTTCTATGTGAATGATATTGTTTTTTGTATAACATTAGAGAATAATTGATAACATAGCAAAGCTCATTTAACAAACTCTTACATTTATTTAAAATCGTATTTCAACTGAATCACTTTTCTCTTAACTATATTTTTGTGCATGCCGCAGGATTACCCCGGACAAAGCATGGTTCCTACCTATGCCTGCTGCAACCCAAGCTGCGGTCATAACTGGAGAAAGGTGGATTGAAAACTTGGTTTAAGATTGCTTAATATTGAATAATAATGCCATAATTTAAAACATGAGGAAGATCATCCATCTTACTTCTTTTTTTCTTTGCTTTTCACGGTTCCTATAAGTTCATATAAAATAATTTATATGAACTTATTTATTTTCATGAAGAAAATAAATAAGATATTTTTCTAAATAGCAAAGCATAGTTGCCAAGCCTAATAAATGTACACAAATGAAAGCATAAATGTACAAAAGAATGCATTAGTTGGTTAAAAAAAAATACATTGTAATTCATTGAGTTTAAAGAATTTCACACCTCAAAAGTAGGACTATAAATGAGTTGAGCCAAGCCTAATATGTGTTTGTTCTAGCTCAAGCACTTTTATCAAGATCATATTCAAGCTTAATTGAAGGTTGATTAAAGCTTCTATGATTATATTTGAGTTTGAGATAGTTTATTAAATTTCTATTCAAGCTCGGATTGAAGTTGATTTTGAGCTCAGTTCAGATGGTGATTATTGGGCATGTTAATGAGAAACTTATTTAATAAAATAAATGAGTATGAATCATGCCTAAATCGAGCTTTTTCACGAGCATCTTGTTAAGAAATATAATCGGGTTGTATAAAATAAAGCTTATTGAGCCTAAGAAATAAAGTTTTGATCATTTACTTATCAAGTGTTTATAACAGTGTTCAAGCTAGCTTGATTAGTTAATCAAATGAATGATTTCAAATCAAATCAAGCCACAAGTAGTTTGTTGAATGCTCAGTTTATTTGCAGCCCTACTAAGAAGGGAGAATTAAATGTAGTCATAATTATTTACCTAATAGCAATGAGCACTTTAGTTTACTATATAAGTTTTAGTTCAAATATATTTACTTTACAAATTCTCCTCATCAACAAATCATAAGAAAATAATCATGAAATTTTAGATGATTTAAGGCCCTTTGTTAAACTGGCAAACCTCTGCAGATTTTAGTTATAAACTTTTGGAAGTAAATTTTGAATAATCTAATCTTTGATTTCATCAAATTTATATTTCAATAATTATATATATTATTAAGGATATACGAAAGGTTGTGATAACCGAATCAAATAATGAGTCAGAAGAAAGAGAGATTAGAGCTTCAATGATTTGACCGAACCGAAGTTATAATAAAGTTTGTACTAGAAAATAAAATAAATATAAAAATTATTAAATATTATTTAAATGATGCGATAAGATAAATATGTGATGAATATATACTAAAATAACTGATATGTTTAATAACTATAAATTTAAAGAACGATATAATACTCATTAGAAAATATTCATGTGTGTTATTAATCTAGAAATATGTATATTAAAAATATTTAAAATTTATAAAAAATTATGATATAGATTTAAAAATTCAAATATAATAAATAACAACAATATAATTTATAAAAAGATAGTATTTATACTAAGAATAAAAACTAATAATAAAAAATATTATTTTAGAAACTTTGTAAAATATAGATAATAATAAAAGTATAATATTAAAAATATCAATAAAATGTTATTTTAAATTACATATTTTTAGAAAAATTTATTTTATAAAATATAATTTATAATAATAATATAAAATTTAAAGTTATGACGTCATTTATTTATTTATTTATACATCCTAAAGCCATTTTAATATTTCGAGAGTTCAAATCCTGTAGTCAACTTCCTCGTTCCTATATTAAACCCAAATTTTAGCATACCCATAACTTTTTCGTCTTATATGATAATAAGAGTTTTTTTTATTGTTCAAATAAAAAAGGTTACAAGATCCTTAAAGAGGGGTTAAACTCTGAGACTACCGCTCAAAGAGCTACAATCAACCTAAAGAGTAAAACCCCTATCTAAGTACAAAACTCACACAACAAAATCAAGTATTATCCCCAATTACTAACCTAAGCACGCAGCAATGTCCACTACCATCCGCTTGAGAGGAGTAAAGAGCTTTTGATCCAATGAAAATTGTCAGCTGAACACGAGACGACCGTCCAATCAAAGAAAAATTATAAAGCTCCACACCTTGATATAAGAAGTAAAAAAAAATAATTGCTATCCACTGGATGAAGCCAAATCACCTTACATCTCTGAGCCATCAATTATGCTTATAGAACATAGCATAACCAATATAAGAAAAAGCAAGGCGAGATAACAATAGACAACCGACAGCTACTGGGTAATAAACCCAGGATAAGCATATAGAAATCTCCGATGAATATACAATTTTGAAATTTTACTATCAGCCCACTTTTCTGAAAATGCAACATGCAACCAACAGCTAGTAGTTCCCAATCCAAAGGGAAACTATGACAATACCAAAAGGCCATGGAAGTCCTGCCACTATCGATAAATAAACCCACCAATTCACCCATAATCCACATGAACATAACCTGAAACAACCAAATACACTAACATAGACAGGCACACATTTAACCGAAATACAACCCGCTCAAGTAGCCTCAAAATCCCCATCCAAAGGGAAACATATCCAGCACCAAAGAAACAAACAATTTCATCTTTTATCGATAAAAAACCCCACCATTCAATCCAAAACATAATAAGAGCGGGAACAACCAAAAGAAGCAATGGGACAATCGACATTCACCCAAACTTCCGTGACAAAGGAAACAACCCCCAGAATAACAACCACATCATCACCAAGTAACAAATGATATCCAACTTCCAAAAAAAAATGATAGGATATAAACTTTTTTTAAGATAACCCATATATCCGAAAATCCTTTCTATACCTTGGATTGTTGTAGCAGCAGTGTCCCAAAGGAGTCTTAGGAAGCACTCGAATAGCGGAATGGATGGTAAAGTCACCAAGGCCCACCCATGAAGGAAATTCCCAACCATCAAAATATTCTTCTTATAACATCCGTGGACAAGCCCTCAAAAAAGCAAAAATAACAGTGAATCCAACACCATAAAAATGCAAAGGAGATGGACAATCTCCACCAATCAGCACAATATCCAAATTCCAAACATATAAGCTTACATTTTCCTAACATAAGGGAGACTAGTTCTTTCTAAATTTACAAAACCCCTTAATAGAGGGGGAATATTATTATAGAAAAATATTTTAACCATAGAGGACTTTGCACCCGGAAAATGCGCAAGAATTCCCTTCATGATGAATATGAGAGATGCGATAAGAGAAGTAAGAATGTATGATTGAGAGTATATATACTTCAAATTACCATGAGCTCAGTTTAATAAGTTCAGAGCGAAAGCATCAATTTCAAGCCATATTTTTTTAAAGCCTTTCTGAATGTATAATAATATCCCATAGTGGAGGCCATAAAGTTCAGCAAAAAGAATAGAACAGGGTCTTAAATGAATAGCAATAGCAGCAATCATCTTACCTCTAAAATCTCTTAAGATGCCACCACATCCATAGAACTCGTTAGCAACCGAACCATCCGTGTTCACCTTAATAGTATGGTTTTGAGGTTTAGTCCAATAAATAGTCTTACAAATATAATCAAATTCAGTAGACGGTAGAAAAATCCCAAAACAATGAGCCAACCATTTAACATCTTTGAAACTCGACGGCTGGAGAAGTTTAGCTTTATAAAGGGAGGTAATTTTATCTTTAGCTTTAGCAATGATGTTGAAAATTCATGGGAATGTCATTATGTTTAGCCTCATTTCTTCCCATCTAGATGTACCACAATAGGGTAATAGCAAGCACACATTTGACATGACCTTTCAGGGCATAGGATAGGAAGTTATTTAATAGGTGTACGATAGAAAGGGATCCATCAAAAAGTAAAGTGTTCAACAAGCTATCATACAAGTACCAAACTCTACCCGCAATGGAGCCATTAACAAAAACATGATCCAAAGTTTCTATGTGGAAAAAACATTGACACTTAGAAGGGAGGTGAAATCCTTTTTTCTAGAGAATGGCATCCCATTTGAGAACTGAAAGGAAGTAGGAATAGCGTTACTCCAGATTTTGGAAAATATTGGTGAGTCTTGATTGTTAGATCTAATAGTTTGCCACATATCCTTAAAAATAAAGTCTCTAGTAGCAGACTTGTTGAATAAAATTTGGTCCATTTTATTGGTTATAGGGGTGATATTCAGAACTTTTTTGATGATAGTAGTAGGGACATAGGCACCTAGTTGAGCTATATTCCAAAAATTTTGAGTAATGAAATAACTTACTTTGATCCTTTCGATCGAATGGGTGTTGAGTAAGGCATCTATAGAAACCTCACCCAGCCAATTATCTTGCCAAAAAAAGGATGAACTGGAATTAACACCCCAGGATATAAGCTCTTTAGCCTCCCACTTAATGTTACAAAGTCTTTTCCACCTAGGGGAGTCTCTCATTTTGAAGCTGCAAATTAATGGATGGTTACCCTTACAATATTTAGCAAGCATAAAATTCGACCACAGGCTGTGATTACTTCAAAGGTTCCACCACATTTTATGAGAAAAGCATTTGATGGAATCTTGTAATATTTTACAACCCAGGCCACCTTCATTCAAAGGGCCAACACTTGTACCAGCTAGCCGAGTGGGTT
Organism: Cymbidium sinense; assembly: GCA_021442155.1. Lineage (NCBI taxonomy): Eukaryota > Viridiplantae > Streptophyta > Magnoliopsida > Asparagales > Orchidaceae > Cymbidium > Cymbidium sinense. The sequence continues at coordinate 12,133,394 of CM038223.1, read as the reverse complement.
TTTTTAGATGATGAGTTTGAGCCCCAAAAGAATTTATTGAAAATCTGGTTTATCTTATTAATAATAGCTGTGGTAGGGACAATAGTTGAAAGCAGATAGAAGGGTATGGAGCAGAGGATGCTTTTAATAAGGACTAATTTGGCTCCAAAAGAAAGAAGGTGGAACTCCCAGGAGGAGATTTTCTTATAGATTTTTTGAATTACTTCATTAAAAAGGAAAGATCTTTTAGCACCATGATATAAAGGCGTACCCAGGTATTTAACAGGGAGAGTATAATAGGCAAAGCCCGTGATATTCTTAATATTATTAATCATAGGAATAGTGATTCAATTACTAGCAATGAAACCACTTTTGTCAAGATTAATTTTAAGGCCACTCTCCCTCCCAAAATGAATAAGAAATTTATACAATTTTTTAATGTAATGGATATACCCATTGCAGAAGATAATGAAATCATCCGAAAAGCAAAGGTGAGAGATAGGAAAACCACCCCTAGTCTTGTAGCACATGTTGGGCATTCTGAGAAACATAAATTTAAGATTTCGAGAAAGATATTCCACAGCAATAACGAAAAGGGACGGAGAAAGGGGGTCCCCCTGCCTGATACCATGCGATGATGAAAATAATCTATGAATCTTACCATTAATAAGTAAAGAAAATCTAGAATTTTCAATATCATTTTTTATTAAATTAATGAAGGAATCGGAGAAGCCGAATAAAGATAAAATTTTGTAAATAAATGACCAACTAATGTTATCGTATGCTTTCGATATGTCTAACTTAAGGATAAGGTTCCCACATTGACCTTTAGTATTTAAATCATGGACAATTTCTTGAGCCAATAATACATTATCAGAAATAGAATGACCTTTAACAAAGCCAGTTTGATTAGGAGAAATGATTTTGGGAAGTAGCATACATAATATTTTAGCAAGGATCTTCGATATGAGCTTATTGAAGAATGTGCAAAGACTTATGGGCCTAAATTAATTCCAATGTTCAGGGTTTTTGATTTTAGGAATTAGTACAATGGAAGTACTAGAGAAGAATTTGGGGAGAGTGGCCCTCTAAAAAAATCAAGAACCGCATTAACCACATCGCCTTTGATAATATTCCAGCATTTTTGAAAGAAGAGAGGAGTGAATCCATCAGGGCCAGCCACAGAATCTATATTGATACTTTGAAGGGTCGATGCAATTTCATCTTCAAAAGGTAAGGATGTAAACATTGTGTTGTCATCTTTAGTTATGATTTTGGGGATAACCTCACGACTTGCCAATTCCTCATAACTCACATGATTATTAAGCATGTTATTGAAGTAAGAAACACCTGAATCAGCAAGTTCATTTTCATCAGAAATCCAACTATTATCATAATTTTTAATCTTCTTAATGCAATTTAAGGCATTTTTCATTGAATAATGCATAAAAATATTTGGTGTTCCTATCGCCTTCCGATAGTTTCTTAGCAGAAGCCTTTTGCCTCCAGTAAGTTTCCTCCATATCTTGATATTTGGATAATTTATCTTTGGCTTGGTTTAATAAAATAGTTTTAGAAGGATCCAGGATAACCTCTTCCTCTAACGATATGACCTCTTGTTCTAATTCTTTTAAGTTAGTGAAAATGTTTTTGAAGCAATTTTTATTCCACCATTTGAGCAATTGTTTAAGCCCTTTTAATTTTAGCCAAAGTCTCTTCATCCCCGAAACAGAATCGTCGAGATAAAGAGGGTCTCCCCAATTAATAGTCACCACCTCTTTAAATGGTATCGAGCAACCACATATTTTGAAATTGAAAAGAAGTACAGAGAGGAGGGGATATTAACGTAAAAAGCAAGGAGAGTGATCGGATAGGGTTCTATTAAGATGTTCAACCGATGTATTCGGGAAAGAGTTTATCCATAAATCATTAAACAGGATCCTATCAAGTCTTTGCTACATTCTGTGGTTGTTCCAGGTGAATTGGGAGCCACTGAAACCCAGATCAGTTAAGTGACAATCAAGAGCCATATTATTAAATTCTTCCATAGATAAAGGGTTAGGAGGATTTCCACCCCTTCGTTCTGCCGAGGAAGCAATAATATTAAATATGATAATAAGAGTTAGTATCACACACTTTATAAAGAAAAAAAATGTTTTAAAATCTAAGCTTAAATCCTACCAAAATGGTAGTTTAGTGGACATATTATGGATTAGCTTGTTTAAGCTAATGTTAATAATAATAAGATTATAAGATTTATATAATTTATTTTTTAAATTTTAAATTATTATATTACATTTAATTTAATATAATTTTATGAGAAATTTTTCACTACTTTATTGAGAATTAAAGGTGATTAAAAGAATTAAATACAGACAAATCAATTTTATATAATCAATACGAGTTCGTAGGTTCAACGATTGAACCAATAGTTCAAATGAATTTTCATAGGTTCAATACAAAAACAATTTTCAAGACTAATTGGGTCGGCCCGATTTCTAGTCTTAATAGTTGAACCCACCTATCCACTCTAATTTTTAGAACACTAGGTATAGGTATTATTAAGAGATTAAATATATAATTATATTTAAATAATTAAATCTTTTACCATAAATATTTTAACTTTACTAAACAATCTAAAAAATATATATTGAAGAATGTCATTTTCTCACCAAAAATGAATCTAATTATGTTAAATAAATAAGTTATATGCTTAAATCTTTAACATCCAAAGTATTATAATATTAAAGTCTTGATTAAAGTTTGATTATGGCTCGAGCTAGATAAGAAAACTAATAAAAAAGTTTAAATAATATTTTATAACATAGGACATGTTTTAGCTCGACCCAAATCCGATAAGAAAAAATATGAATAAATTTGAATAATATAGTTCTATATATGGAGAGGCTAGAACATGATATTTGATTATAGGTGGAGTTTGTGCCATAACATTGAAATATTTGTCTTAGGTGACTAAGTTCATGAATAGGTCTTCGATCTTATTATTTTAATTTTTTTCTAAATTTGTAAGGTTAATTCTTCTACACTCTTATTCAAATTGTCAAATACCAATTTAAGTTTAAATAAACATTAATAACAGACTTTAAATAAACCTTAGTACTTCAATAAAGTTTTCATATGTTAATTTGAATCAACATTTTAAATGCTTTTCTAAAACACTACATAACTGATTTGGTGCCTCTCAGGTGAAATGCGTTTGAGTTGGTTGAGGATAATAGTTAGGTTAACTAAAATAGAGTCAACTAATAGATATTAATGCAATTGTTCATAGTATTGACCATGACATACAAATTATGTGAAATTCTTTAAATAAAAGATACAATTATCATAAAAGAAAATTCAACATGCTCGAAAGTAAAAAAAAAAAACCTTCTTAGGATGTCAACTCCATAATTTTTAAGAACCTTGCCAAGCAATCCACTCCCCATGGTGATTACCTTCTAATGTTGTCCATTAAACTTGTGCTATTATACCAATCTTAGATGTGGCTATTGGTTTGATCACTTGATGTGTGGCCTGGATGCGATAAACTCTTTATAATAAAATTAAATTTTATATCCTCACTAAATAACTCATAATTGAATTTTAATACAACTCACAACCTCACCATAAAGCCTAGGTTCATAATCTAGATAAATAAAAGATTTAGCAACCCCTTAGGTGGATGTTGTTTGTTATCACACCATGTATATCATCTTGTGTCACTCTTGAATAGGGAGGGCCTCCATTCTTGCATGATATGGGATATGCTTGACCTTTGAGAGTGATCCTTTGTAGTGGAGAACACCTCCTCCCGCTAATTTAGCAAACAACTTTATTTCATCATACATATATGGATCATTGTCCAAGCTTTAGTCCAAATTGAATGTGCAAAGATGGTGTGAAAGATTATAAATTTTTTCATTAGTTTAAGTCATGTTTTCAGACCAATCATGATTTAGTATCTTAGGTAAGTTTAGACTCTAGCTTTCTTCCTAATTAAATAATAGCCTAACTATCTTGCATCTACATAAGACCAACCTACATGATTTTAAAGTGTAGGAGGTTTTAACTGTTAGCCACTCAAATCAGTTATAAGCCCAGAAGAGTTGGGATTGGTCTATCCTCTCTTGTTAAAGTAAACCATTATGTCCTATTATTTTGAACTTTAGACATACTTTTATCTTCTACTAAAGCATCTTAGATTCACGTTATGAGGCTACTTATTTTTTTCAGGCAACGAGTATAAGTCATCACCTCTTAGGTATTTCTATAATATTGTGTTGATGGACTATAAGCCCTAGCATTCTAGTAAGATTCTAACTTAAACATAAAGTAAATTCTCTCTTTCAAATATGTAAAGTCTCTCAATAGGGTAGACTGGAGCACTCACTCGGCTTCCTAGTATTATGGGTGCTCCTTATTTATCCTCCTTTGGATTCTGTAAATAAGTCTTCCTATTTGAACTCCTCATTTGATTTCTAGAAATACCTAATCCTTTAATAGTCTAGTTTTGAAATCCTTGGAGATACTAATTGACAATTTTAATCAAGAGTGTTCTTAAAAAAATTTTATTTCATAAGATGTAATTAACTATGGAAGCTTACTTTCATAGGGGACTAAAGGACCCGATATAAAATAAACCTTGCTTTACTTCCCCACATAAAGTAAGGGAAAGATCTCTAGTATATACGTAGACCTATCTGCCTTAAGAGTTCTTATTAGGTGATTAAGTCCATTGAAAGGTGATTCCTTCATATCTTGAGATGGTACATCATACCTAAATGTAGCATTGGGTTACTTCAATAAGTACCCCCTAACATCTATGTGGTGTCCCTACGGCTCCAAATTAAAACACCATAACATATAACTTGTTATCATGCATAACCTCCTTAGGATAAAATTTTAAGCATACTTGGTTTTAATGATAAATTAGAAAGTCTTAGTATGCTAGATAGTAATAGCCTAACCCATACAAGTTTATATGTCTGGTCTTGACAATTCCCATCATATTACCAGGATATTAGCCATCCTTTCATTTTTTTTAGCTACGTATTCACTCATGTGAAGACCATAAGCCTTGCATTCTTCCAACATGATTCCTCAAAAGCCTTTGCTTAGGCTTCTTATGTTTTCTTTTCTCAATCCATGTCATGTGTTTAAATCTTGATGACATAACTCATGGCTATAGATAGAGTGCTTCCTAGTTGCATTGGGTTGACCACCTCCCAAGTTAAATGGCTTTGAACCTCATAGCTTAAGATGATGGATGGATGAGATATAGACTAAATCTGATTCTACCATTTTTTTTTCTAAATCTCCTTTATTCACCCATAACTCCTTATAGCCATCATATCCATATATTATTGTTGGTAGTTTGGTGATAATTATTGTATAACACTTCATATATCAGTCCATCATTTTTCCTGGATATAGTGACTTTTGGTTGTTGATATTTAATAATCACTTTCACTAAACATAGGTTTCATGACCAACCAAGAGATAATGGAAACAAAAACTATCTTTTTCGTAAAATACATTTCCAATAATAGCCTTCTTCTTGGGAATCAGTCCAAATATCTCTAACTAGCTTTGAGAAATAGAAATTTGAGTAACGATTCTAGTAATTAAATGTCTAAGAATAAAAGTAGAAAAAAAATCATTCATTAATGAATGCCAAATAAAGTACTCGATGGAATTAAAATGGATTAATTAAGTAAACCTTTAAATATGAAAAATTATTCTACATAAAAGCAATGAAGAATTTATTATAAAATCAAATGCCAAAAAACATTTGAAAAACCTTATGATAATGCCATCAACCAACATAAAAATATTTAATCTAATAAGGTTTTATAGGAAAATGTGTTATATTAAGTTAGTATATAGCAAAATCATTAAAAATGTATATCTTAAATTATAGATCTAATCGATAGAAGTGAAAGCCTATTTATTATGATATTCCTCGGTAAGGTTATTTTTAATGGATTGCATTTTTTTTTGACTCAATAACTAGCAATAATTATAGTGGTTTGCCTTGGTGAGAGGATGATGATGGAAGTAGTTGACTAGCATAACATACTATAGAGAGTGCCTTAACTCAAATCAATCCTAATAATGGTGGTGGATAATAGTAGAAGATATTGGTAAGTTACCATTGATAAAGAAGTTTGATGAAAGATGATGATTGGACTAGAAATACTAGGCTTAAGAAATTTTTGAAGGAGACATCTAGGGCTTAGATTTTGTGGACGTTGTCTCTATGTGGTGTTATCGATAAATTGGCAATAGTATAAAATAACAATAACTAAAACCTTATGAAAAGTAGATCAAAATCAATAAACAAATACACAGTGATGAAGTTAATTTAGGTTATAATAAATAACAATGACATTAACATTTATGATATTGAGGACACATAGGGAGGTGAAGGTAGTGGCGAAGTTTCAGCTATCTAGTAACACACTTTAGCAAGCAAAACAAAGATGCAAGAAGAAAACCCTTGGTTGAAAAGTAACCTCATGGGTAGATATAAGTAGAGTGAGACTTTGAAAGAATTAATAAAGCCATTGCAACATGAAAGGAGAATCTTTGGGGACTATTATGAAGGGAATAATAGAAGATTTATAGCATGAATGAAGTTAGCAACACTAGAAAATATCAAGGTGTGTTAATTACTTATGTTGACTAAATAAACTTCAATTTATGACCAACTTAGGCTAAGAAAAATCATTTGGGCTTGGTCAAGTGAGCCAATCTCGCTTAACAAATTTGTCTAGGGTTATAAATTGATGACTTCTTTTGCACCATTGTATAGATTGTAATAACATATTTATGAGAGAACTAGTCTGATTGAATTAGTTCCCTTTCATGAGAGGGAAAACTAATTTTATGTGAATGAACCCCTTAAAACTTTTAAATAAAGAAAAAGAAATCATAGCAAGATGATAAACTTTATTCTAATTCATTATATTCACAAGATTTGGCTCCTAAGAAGGAATTTCTTAGCCCATGATCCCTTTCTTTTTTTCATAAATTATAAGCCCTCCTAAGGTGATAAATGTAACTTATATCATATTAGGATAAAAAAAGAAACTTATTTGTCAATCAATGAATTATTTTTCTTCCTCATAAAAATATTTCTTTGAGCACCTTTGTTCATATTTCCTGTAAAAAAAATGGAAAACATTATGGCCAATAGAAATTAATTCTACAATCAACCATTGCCCAATGAAAGGGACTAGCCATTCATTACTATAATGAATTAAGAATATACGAATGTATCAACAACCTATTCAAAATAAGTAATAGTCATTAAAAAACATATAAATACATCTTATTTAATTACCACAATAAAAATTAATCACTTCTATAAGATCAGTTTTGAGAATATTAATATATGATGAAGTATGATCTATCACATCCCATAATGAGCAATATTTTGAATAGTAAATCCTACAAATGAAGACGTGTTTAACAATAAAATTGCTCAATTTAAAATTAGAGATGAGTTTTTGAATGTCATTACATAGGCTGAATTACATATCTAATTACTATTTATATTATTAACAACCTTGATAAATGGTTGGTGTGAATTGAAATTGTACTTTTCTAACATGATTTTTTTATTCACAAATTTTCTTATGTTGTTTTGGTAACCTCATTTAAAACTAAGCGATTTTTTCTTAAAGTTAAAGTTTAAGATATTTATGTTTTCGAAATAAAATTGTTCTATTATTTTCACAATATGCAATTTTTTTCATTATTTCCAAATTATAATATAAAATGCAAAATAACATTAGTAAAGTAAGATCCAATAATTGTGCTCAAATTAAAACCCATGATAATAAGAAGAAAAAAACCTCTCTATCACTTTTTGAGTTAGTTTGGCTAAAATAAATCAATTATTGGCTTTATGGTGCCATTTTATAAGTTTGGAAACCCATAGTGCAAATCTCTTGTAATAATAAAGATATAATTTCTATATGTTTATTTTATGCCAATATTTTATTATGTCATATTTTATAAATAATATATTTACCATTAATAAAATTTATCCATACTTTTCCCCACCAATAAATAGTGGGTCAAAGAACTAGCCTTCTTAAATTTCAAGTTATAAAAAAATAGTTGAGCTTGAAGGATTCAAGAAAAAAGCTTGATTATTATTTTTTATAGCTTGAATGTTGGGAATACATGCTCTTTAAACCACTATTTATTGGTGGGAAGAAAGTATGTCTTTAAAAAGAAAACATATTGTTAATGGTAATTATTTGAATTATAGAATAGGACATAAGAAACTATTTTCATGAAATAAAAAATAAAGTAATCATATCTTCATAAGGACAAGGGATTTTCTTTAAGGCTTTTCAAATTTATGATATACCTACATAAAACCACTAATCAGTTTAGTTAGCCAGACAACCTCAAGAGAGTGACCTAAGTGATTTTTAGCTATATATAGTGCGAGAGGATTTTCTTCTTATTATCATTGGCTTTAATTGAGCACTTTTATTAGAACTAGCTATATTAATTTTATTTATATATATTATATTAAAACTTAGAAAGCTATTGAAATAAAAATGTATATTATGAAAATAATAGAACAAGTTTATTTTAAGAACATAAATATCTTAAATTTTGAATTTTAGAAAAAAATGGTTATTTTGTAGCATGGTTACCCCAAAAAATAAAAAAAATTACGTGTTGATAAAAAAAAGAATGCCAAAAGAATAGCATTTGAATTCAAACCCTACATTTTCCAAAGGTTGTTCAACAATATTAATAGTATTTAGATATGTAATTTCTCCTATACCAGAACATTCAAAAATACCTCTCTTAATTTTAGTAGAGCTATTTTATTATTAAACATGCTTTCATTCATACAGTAATTTACTACTCAAGAGAACTAAATTCTACCATAAATTTTTCTTTATGAGATGTGATGAATCATAATTCATCGATAATTCACAAAATTAATATGTTAGAAGTGATTAAGTTTTATTGATGTTAAAGAAATGAGGTGTGTTTAAATAATTTTAATGTCAATTACTTATTTTGGATTGGTTGTAGAAACTTTCTTCTAGCCTTAATTCATTATACATTAGTAATGAATGGTCAAGCCCTTTCAGTTGGCCATGGTTAGGTTGTATAATTAATTTCTATTAGCCATAAATTTTTTATTTCATTTTTTAAAAAGAAACATGAGCAAAGGTGAAGAAATGTAATTCATAGACTGAGAAATAAGTTTATTTTTTTTTAAAAGATGATATGAGTTACATTTCTCTCCATAAGAAGGCTTATAAGTTATGAAAAAAGAAAATGATCATGAGCTAAGAATTCATTGTTAGGACCCAAATCATGTGATATAAAGAATTGCCTTAATGTTTATCAAGCAATGATTTACTTTCCTTATTTAAAAGTTATGAGGTGTTCATGCACATGAAATTAATTTGCTCCCTCATGAAAGGGAACTCATTTATATTTGTGGGTGATTGTCAAACCTTTTACAAGATTGGATGCGAAGTGTAGATAAATAATGAGAGGGAGAGAAGGATAACAACTACGTGAGGTCCAATGCATGAATACTTTTATCCCCACCAATAAATATTGGACAAAGAGCAAACCTTCTCACCTTTCAAGCTATAAAAAAATAATCAAGCTTTTCTCTTGTCATCGATGAAAAAACTAAACCAATTAGTAGTTTTATGCAGACATATCATAAATTTGGAAACTCCTAATGCAAATCTCTTGTAATTATAAAGATATGATTACTATATTTTTATTTCATGGCAATATTTTATTATGACTTATTCTATAATTCATTTATTTACCATTTACAATTCTTTTTTCTTTTTAAACCCATCCTTTATCCCCACCAATAAATAGTGGGTCAAAGAGCAAACCTAAGGCACATATTCTCATTCCGAGTTCTCAACTTTCAAACTATAAAAAAAATTATCGAGCTTCTCTCCTGTCATCCATCTCTCTCTCTCTCTCTCTCTCACACACTCTCTCTCTCTCTCTCTATTTCTCTACTCTTCGCAGCCAATCTTATAAATAAGGTTTGATTTCCGCCCATATGTAAAATTAGTTCTAATATTCCTTTAGATGCAGTTAGCATGGATTTATGCTAACAGTCAAAAGCTAATTCATGTAACTATAAAACTACTTCTCTCAAAATAATAATAATAATAATAATAATAATAATAAAATAAAAAATAAAAAATAATTATAGGTATTAGAGTTTGACGGCGGTTGTGATAGCGGCCATGAATGCCATAAATTTTGCCACGAATCCCATATATATATATATATATATATATATATATATATATATATATATATATTCTTTTTTTTGATGAAAAGTTGGCACTAATTAAATTAATTAATAAAAGAAATGTAATACAGCAAATCAATGCAAAACCTCAGGTGTTGCCGAATGCTTTTGAAGATCTCACACTTCCCTGGGCGGAAGAAAGGGGTCCTGTGTGATCTCTCACTTTCTTTAATTTAAATTATTTCTAGCTCATGCCACTGATCACATTATTCACGATTATTTTGTTTACGTTTAACTTTTCATTTACGTAAAATGATAATTTTAATATTTTGACTAAATATATATAGTCACAAAATATTGTATTATAGCTAATATGTAATTTTTAATGGAAAATGTATAGAATAATAGATTTTGGGTGTGTTACAGTGATTTTTTTTCCTACTTTGATGTATTACATTGATCAAGCTATCGTAGTTTTATATATTATTTGTTTTAATTTGTTATATTCTAAAAGGAATTTTATTACATGCATTAATTAAGTTCAAGAATTGGATGCCAATTGTGATCATTAAAGCTGTTTACTCTCATATGCCAATAATAATAATAATTATTATTATTATAATGATGATAGTAGAATTTATTACTTTCAAACTAAACACTAGGAGAGCTGGTTATTTGTTCGGAAAAATAATTCTACTCCCCTCCTCTTCCCTAACAAAAAAAAAAAAAAAACACCCTTAAATAAAATATTTTAATCTGAAAAAAGATTCTTATAGTATACTTTTGTCAACATCATGGACCACTAATTTTCGTACTTTGATCTCATAAATATGATCATAGCATAAGAAGGTGATTTAATTGAGATAATTGGTTTCATAATTTTGGAGTTAGAAATCCGTATGCCTCATTAATAAGACTATAATAAGGAAGGAAATAAATCTTTGAATCATCACTTTCAAGATTTCTAATTCTAATATGCAATCTTTTTACTCCATGATATCCAATTTTATTAAGAGATAACACATGTATTAAAAGTCTAACCACTTGTGTTTTTATAATATTCCTTTACATAGGCAAAGAATATTTACAGTATTTTATGGAGTTTGTTAAAATCATGGTTTTTATGGATGATGGCTTAATTCTTTGCTTGTTTAACATAATATATTTACACTATTTCATTTTTGCTCTCCTTTATACATGAAACTTGCTAAGTGCTACTTTGAATATTGGCCTCCGTATCAATGATCACTAATGCCTATCTAGATTTAAGTTGTCATAGGCCTGTTAACTTCTTTAGTTTATCCTCTAGATATAACATGCTAGAAAAGCTTGGGCTCCATTAAAAAATAGTAGTAATACCCATAGAGGGAATCAAAAAAAAATTGAGGATGAAAATACTAGTAGTAGAGTTTTCAAAATGAATAGGAAGATTAATGTTCAAAGTTTTATCTGATAATACATTAGTTTGGTTATGGACGAGTTAGACATAAGAGAATAGACTACTTAGCAAGAGAACAAGGATAAGATGGTGTTGAGGAAGATTCTAGATAGGAATCTGACTCTTCTCCATGGAAATAGTGTCATACAAATATAGGACATAGATGTATAATGTAATAAAATAAATTTTAAATTCAATATGTTTATGTACAATTTTTATTTATTAATTTTATATGTATTAACAATAATTTAATCTTTAATATATGATTTGAATTGTACTTCATTTGAATTCTTTTTTAGTTATGAGAAGTCATAGATTTAAAAGTTATTAATCTAAATAACAAAGGTATACCATTTTCTTAAATTAAATTCATGCAAGTGAGGGTTTGAACTTAAGCATTTGAGATTGTGCTATATTAGAAGACACTTGGAACTAGAGGTATGCATTCTGAAACCATGTATTATTTAATTGAACATTTTAATTTGTATTGTATATATTTTATTTTCTCCTCTTGGATTATTTTTCATGTGTAAGTGAGACATAATAAGTATGGCACTATGTGGATGAAGCCATGGATGCCTTTTGGTATGCTCATGCTTTTTTTATGCCTTCGAAGGATTTCTTTAAAATCACTATAAAATAATTATATAATCTTAAATAGTTAGATTGAATCATAATAAAATTTTGATGTCCCATTCTATTGAAAATTCGTACTATCTTTCTTATCATTATTAGGAATCTTTCCCCATCCTAATCAAGTAACCAACTTGAGTTACATATTTCCTTTCTCTCCCTCTCTTCATGAATTCTTGACACTTGTACTCTTTATTGTAACCTTAGTTCTATTATTGTTATAATTAATACTTTTTTGTGTAATGTAAAGCTGAAATTTCATTAATATAAAGAGCTAGTACAAATAGTCTAAGGCTCCAAAATGAAAGAAGTCAAAAAGAGTGTCCATTCTATAAAAGCAATCACCCGACAAGAGCCAAATAATGTCTATAATGAAATAGAGCCAAAATAACATAACAAATACACTAGCAAGAGAAAGGAAAATAAAGCAATTATAATGTACACAGCTAGATAATATATGATGGAAGAAAAAATTATAGGAGAAATCCCTAGAGACAACATTATAATTATTGATTATGATCATTTTCCTAAAGTAAATTGTAAATCCATAAGCTTCCTATAGAAGAATCTTCTTTGTCACATTGCACTTCTTCAACATGAACATCAATGTTGATCTCCATTGCACTTTCTTAAGCAAGATGTAACGCTTGGAGTTAGAGAACAAGCATAATCTAAGGCCCATCGTCATTAAGCTCTAATTCATCAGCTTCACCTCCCAAGACCATTGATCATATATCAAAATATGTTTCACATTAAGATGGTCCATTTTGGAAATAGCTAGATGAAGCTTGTGTAAAATAATGGGGTCTCTCATGAGATTTCGTGTTACTTCTCCAACTCTGATTTGAGATTGGTTTGAAATATTCTATAGGAGAATCATCTTCTGGTCTAATGTTGTTAGATATATCAAACTGTTTGGGATTGTTAACTCGGAAGGAGAAATTGGTAGAATGAAAACTTCCAAGTTTAATTTCTCCCCAGTCTAAAGAGGTCCCCCAAATATGTGTGACTAAGGAGTATAATTCTCCTCTAAAACATTTACAATCAAGTTCTTCCTAATCTGCTTTAGTGTTCCAATTCACATTATGTTGAACATTGTCTTGAAGTGGAGAAACTTTTTAAATATTTTGGGGTACTGATTCTTACACATTTTCCTAAAAAAAAATTTTCATCTTTCAATTTTAATTCTTCCAAATGAGTAAGTTTAAAATTAGGATCCAGGATTCATTATGACAGGTTTACAAAATTGTTCTTTCTTTGTTCTAAAAAATTATCCATGTCCTCCATGGGTTCTTCATAAATGTTCTATTTAATAGTCTTGTTCTCTTTCGACACCTGATTACTAGTTTTTTTCGGTTTGTTTGGTCTTAGGTAAGGATGCAAATTGAAATAGTATGCATGTCAATGGCCATGAACTTTACAAAGACTACAAATAAATTAAATCATTTTATATTTTTGGTCTTAAGAAAAAAAGCTGGTTTTAAGCTTAACCATATTTCTTGTGAATGCTTCTTCAAAACATCCAACTCAACCAAAAGTCTAGTAATAGAAGGATGTGTTTTAAATGTAGGTGCCTGATCAATTTGTAAAGGCTTACCCAAGATTGAAGCAATCACATGTATAATTAGATGATTCCTGAAATGATGTATTAGATTATGAAGGGAAAGCCATATAGGGAAGACAAGAGTCTCATCTTTAATGTCAAAATAAGGAGTTCATTTCAAAAGGCATATTCTATAGTTATTGATATAATTTGTGTCTGGAGAAAACAATAATTTAATCTAAATCAAATGATAATTGAATCACAATGTGTTACCTTATAACTTCCATAGAAGCTTTCCACAAAGCAAATTTACAATCAGAGTAAAGTTAAAGGGAGCCACTAAAATTTTGATTTCTTCATTTCAAAGCAAGACATTAGACTTCCAATGAAAAATAAAAAGGCTTAGGGTTTAAGTTGTTATGAAACGATGATGAGTTCCTACTAGGGCTTCCTTGAATGAGCAAGTTAATAGGATCCCTTTCTATGATTGTAACCAAAAGGAACCTTGTAGAAGATTTGGGGCTTGACAAAATTTTAAGACATGTTTAGATTGTGAATCCATGAATGATCTGGGTGAAACCGGCACCATAAGAGGAAGATAGGTTACCACTTGCTCTAGGAAACGGAGAAGAGACTGGATGTTGACAAACTCCACATCATGAGGCTCATAAATGAGGAGAACCACAATAAAAGACAATAAACATGTGTGAGTATGTCCGATGATCAGTGAGGGGAGGGGTACCTATAGTACCACAAAGGTGGTCAAACCCATGGTGTGACATTTTTTTGTGCTATGTTCTATAATAAATAAATTAGAAAAATTGTAATTAGAATTAGAGTCATCTTTATATGATCCTTATAATTAAAATTAATATGGGTGATTAGACTAATTAATTGGGTATCATTAGATCACTTGATTAGTATATAGTCAATGACTATAGATTTCTAGCTTAAGTTTATTGCTAATAAGAACACATTTAATTAATTTAAATTAAATGTTATAAGTAAAGTGTAAATCTTGGCATAATGCAATTTTAGTATTAGGATATGAAATTCAATAGATAAATTAACTTTAGGATAGTATTAAGATAGTTCAATTTCTAAGAAAATAAAAAGTATCTAATGCTGCATAGTTCTTAATAATTTAAATTC
Source organism: Cymbidium sinense (assembly GCA_021442155.1). Lineage (NCBI taxonomy): Eukaryota > Viridiplantae > Streptophyta > Magnoliopsida > Asparagales > Orchidaceae > Cymbidium > Cymbidium sinense. The sequence continues at coordinate 12,118,370 of CM038223.1, read as the reverse complement.
ACAAAATTAATTATGGATCTTTGATGCAATCGAAGATATGTTAAATTGTTGATGGATGAGATTATATATTTAGTGGGCTATTGAAATGGATATATATATATATATATATATATTTGTAGTAATTTAGATTTTCAAAATTTATCTAATTTTTTTATGTCTTGATAATATGAGAAATGTTGGAGTCAAGTCATGGTAAGGGACAAAAACATGATGTTCATATTTTTCCACCAAAGTCAAAGATAAAAATCACTAATCAAGAGATATAGCAAGACTACAAAATAAGGCATATGATTAAATAATTAAAATTTATAAAATAAACACTCAAGGGGTACAAATAAAATATCAGTTTATTGACGTGTGATTATGAGAATAAAATTACTTGAAGGAAAGACTATAAGGATTAATATAATATGTCATAATAATTAAGTCAACTATAGAGTGAAACTAAGAGTTAATGGAGGAATTTATAACTTAAGATTGAAAATTTAAATTTTGGGGGTACAAATAATAAATAAGTTTGTCTCAAGTTAGGAGAGAAAAAGAGAATGATCCCATGTAATTACTTTTTTACCCAAAAAAATGATAATACGAGAGTATTTTTTACTTATAATAAGAGATTCTATAAGTGTAGGTTTAGGGCAACCTCCAATAAGATATAACCACTAAAATATATTTAAGTAGTATAAAATAAATATGTGAAATTTTATCATTAAGATTATGTTAATTCAAGTCAAATAAAAATCTGGTCTGATCAATGGCCTAAAAGTACTAAGCACCCTAAGGATAATTATAGTCAAGGACTTATCTAATAGATTCCTTGTTTGATGAATACATGCCTTTATTTTATTTTACTTAAGGTAACATTAAAATAAAATAATTATTCAAAGTCTGTTATCTTAGTGAGATAGTTTAGGCTTTGAAACTAATATGTTCATAAGCCATAAGATAATTCATCTTAAAAAAGTGAGACAATAATCAATCTACATAATAAATCTACATAATAAAAACTACTAAATCATCAAAGAGCCAAGGAGGGCAATATTTGTTTTATATGATGATAGACTTTAAATAAAAGGAAAATGTATAATTAATATAGTTATAATTTTATAAATCCATCATATTAAGTTATTAAGCTTAAGATCTCTTAGCCATAAAGATAATTGAACCCACTTAGCTATAAGATGTTATGGGAAAATTTCAAATTTACATCATCTAGAGTTTGCATTATGATCTTACATTTAAAAAAAATTTAGCAAGAAAATTTTTATGTAGAAGATTAGAAAGATGTAAGACTTATAATTCTTAGTGACGTAAGGAATGCTAGCAAAAATTCTAATGTGATAGTCTAGTTATATGTAATTGGACTTACTAAATTGAATTTATATTCAATTTGGATAAGTGCATCCATTACATAGTTTGCTAAGCACCTAAGTATATGAGTTAAAAATTATGCATAAAAAAGATATGTAATATAGATTAATTATCTCTAAGTGAAAGAGACCTTCACATACATTTATTTAGCAATATGTTTAATGTGTATCAATTTTAGAAAACTCTCTAGCAAATTCTTTTATATTTAATCCATGATATATGAAATGAACAATTTAATATCTTATATGATTTGGATAGAGTAACTTTAATTTAAAAAAAATTAAATAATTTTTAAGTTAATAAATCAATTTATTAAATTTAATAAAAATGTTTTTTTAAAGAAAAAGTATTAGATGTATTACATGAAACTATAACTAAATGATTAAAGTAAACAAAATTGATTTATTGCCTTAAAAATTACCTTACTTTAATTTGTGCTTTCTAAGTGCATCTAAAAAGGCAATAAACTAAAAGAAAAAGTATTAGATGTATTACATGAAACTATAACTAAATGATTAAAGTAAACAAAATTGTTTATTATGATGACAATAAAAGATTAAATTTAGGTAAAATATAGATCAAGGTGGTCAGAAATTGTTTATATAAATATATATTCAAAATAAAATAAAAAGTGAGCTATATAAGTACATATGTAGATTGTTAAATCCTAATCAAAAAGAAACTTTTAATAAGGTATAAGCTAAAGAAACTTCTACTAAGGTATAAGCTAAAGAAACTTCTAATAAGGTCTTCGCTACTTAGATAAACTTATGTACACTTAGTCAATCTAGAACATCCTGAATTCTTCTAGTCCATTTAGTTGTGGTGGTACTCTTGGATATGAATCCAAATTTATGCATAATTAAAAACCTTTAATTATAACTTAAAGCAAATACAAATTATTTCAAAGTAAAAATGTATAGTAAGAAAAAAGTATTAAATGGATCATTACAACACAACACAAAGTATGATTAAACTTGAATTTAGTATCACATCATAAATGATTTATTAAGTAGCAATACATGAGATATCATTTTTAATATATTTGATGCGCAACCCCTAAAAAAGTGAAAATGGTTGTACATTTAATGCTTACAAGAAGAATATATTTATCTTATTATCAAAATAGTGAAACTAATTATGTATCAAATATGGGCATCTTAACTAATCTCACAAAGTTGTAAGCTATGAACCAAATGATCCTCTAGTAAAATATTGATCTTGCTACATTCTATCTAAAAATATTGAGTTATATTTTATAGTTATACTTAAATGTATGCAAAAATATTGAGTTATATTTTATAGTTATCCTCACAATAAACATTTACTCATATGACTATGATGGTCTACTCATGTAGCTTAATGAACTTAAGTCATATCTCATTGATACTATAATGTTAACTAATTATAAAAATTAAATTTGATAGGATAGAAAGAGGTTTAAAGATAATAAGTATCAATTTAATTTATCAAAAAAAAAAAAAGGATTTAAAAGTTTTTAAAATTACTAGCCTTACATGTTTCATGAAATGACTATGAGGACATCCCCTAAGTTAACTATAAACTATAAACTCAAACAATCATATTATGTTTTGTCATTGAAAAGTGATTTTTATTATCAAGTAGATTATCACAAATTAATGCTAATCAATAACTTATGCATAAAACTGTTAAGCTCTATTATATATCTCTTCCATGAGATATAAATGGAATAATTTTAATATCTTAAAATTATTTTAATAATCAAACAATTCTAGAAAATTAAATTTTAAACTAAAGACATCGTTTTCATTGTGCAAGTTAACCTCATGCTTATGCAAATACAATCAATATGAAGGGAGTTAGTTGAAACCAACAACTGCCAAACTCAGGATTTAAATATTTTATCATGGGATGCAGATTTAAAAGATAAAAAGATTTGAAACATTATAATAAATCGATGTATTAGCCATCTATTCATAAAAGAAAAGAAATATTATGGACATAATTTTATTAAATTAAACATATACTAGGTTGAATATCAATGAACTGTTTGTACTTTTTATCTAATAGGTTGAATATCAATTATTAATGATAATTCAGTGTATTATTTAAAATCTTTCCACGACATACTTTTATCTTGCTTTTAAAATTACTAATAAAGTTTCTCTTAACAAAGCCTTATGTTCTTAATCATATGAAGAATATTACACATTCTTTAAAAAAAATGTAATTGTTAGCTCGAAAATATGACTAACTCATACTATCATACAATCGAATCACAAGCATTTAAACTTAATATTGTCTATTTTTTTTTTGACGTTGTGTGCATTTGAACAAAGCTTTTTAGTTAATACAATTTATTTTTTTAAAAATTTTACTTAATTTACCACTACTATAGATGTAAATAATATTTGGATATAAAGATTTCCTTTTTACCCCTAATATTAACAAAAGTATATCTCAATGATATTATTTATTATTCGGCTATTTTTTTTCCAACAACCTAAATTATATGTGAAAAATATCATTGAATGAATTGCATTATTGCTTTTTGTTAATATATATAATCTTGGATTTTTTATGAAGTTGAGGCATAATTTACATTTCTCAAGTTATTTTCTGTAGTTGACGATCCAAAGATTTATGCCTAGTGGATACTGTTTGCTTGTAGATTGACAAGGAGAAAGATAACAATATAATATAAGTGAAATTCAATCTTTTGTTATGTCATACTTAAATTACATATACGTTAATTTTGCTTATGCTTTAATCTTTTGTAATGTCATACTTTGCCTTCCATAAAGACTAGTAGATTATCTTCCCCACCCCATTACAGAGAAACGCAGAAGGAGAAGGAGAGCGAACAAAATACATCCTCATCCATGACTTCGAATTAGAGGGGCCTCTACCCCTGAGTGGGCACAGCACTGTAGTTTCTTGCACCCATGTAAATAGTAACTATAGATCCGCTAAGATGCTGAAGTAAGCCACAAATCCTCTTCTAAATAAGGTCATTTCCCTCAAGAGTGGTAAGCCTCGAGAGTGAGGACTTCTCGGTCTTAACATAAGAGAGGAATCAATCCACCAACTACGATCCTCACAAGAAAGCAACTACCGAAAGTTAAATGGAAAGGAAAACAAGAGAGAAAACAAAAACAGGGAGATAGTGAGGTTGGGGATTGCTTAGGATAGAGCCAACTATCAACCAACTCCGGAAATTGAAAAAGGGGATTAGGAGAAAAGATAAGGATAGCTCAATGGACTGCGGCTGCTCGCCCGAAAGGCACTCACCGTCGAAGAAGTGCTGGATTCATAGGTCGATTCTTCGCTGTCATACTACCGGCTTTTGCTTCGATGACGTCTAGTTAAGAGAGAGAGAGAGAGATTGGAGAAATGTGCTAGACTCAGGTTGGCACATGCGTCGACGAGTTAGGTGCTCATTATAGGATGTTTTTTAAATAAAAATCCACTAATTATATATGGATATAGGGTAATACATGATTAAGCATACAACATTTATATAACTAAATGAATTAATATCAAAATAATTAAATATCTACCAATAATAAAACTAATTAAATGATTACAAAAGACTAAATATTAATCATTTAATATTGACTTAATTAAATAATTCAATATTTTTTTGATAGAGATGAATTATCAAGACACATCTAATACTCACTTGAATCTAAACGTTCATTTTAAAATTCACTTACATTTTGACATTTGATTTTCCCAAAAAATTTGTGCTTGAGTTTTTGAAGTTATTAGATTATTAGGCTTAATGTGAAGGATAAGTTAATGAATTAATTTAAAAAATAGCAAAAGTCACAAAATTCAACCTTATGAACAAAGAGAGCCATAAGGAAAAAACCAAACACATTTGTTCATCCTTAATTGCACTAATCATCTTAATTAGCCTAATTAAGATTTTGTGGCATTGCATTTGTGATTCATAGACCTTCACATTTACCTGTAAATATTAGAGTAGAAAATGTTGGATTCAACACTTTATTTAGAGAAGTTTTTAACAACAAATCATTTAACAATAGCATTATTTCTAGAGCAATATGCAAAATACCCCATTTTATTGAAATAGTCGGTACTTTTTAACTCAAAGAAACCCATAGAGCTTGTTAGCACCCCTTACATGCATTTTTTTTTATTTTGCATTAACATTTGTAAAAGATTTCTAAAGCCTTCACGAAGATGAAAAGAAACAATTTGTGGTTATAAATGTAAAATATGTTGAAACTAGAAAAAAGAATAAAACTTTTGAAGAGCAATTCTTAGAGGGATTTTGTCCCTTTTCCACCTATCTCAGATTGTTTCTATACCGAAGTCTTCCTCCCACTGTTTGTGGTGAGTCGAAGATGGAAACAAACAATTAAGGACAAAAGCTTTAAGATTCCTCAACTCGCTCATTTAGTTGCAGTAGTATTAATGGAGGAAATTTCAACTCTGGCAATAAGCATATTTACTTGAAAAGAAAAGGAAGAAGATTAGAGTTCTAGATGTCGAAAGAGCAGAAGATATCATTTAGTTTCAGTAATTTATTTAGTTTTCTATTGCTAGATATTTGATTCTTGTCTATAGATATAGCTATATATATATATATATATATATATATATATATATATATATATATATATACAGTATATATATATATATATATCAGTAATATATAAGTGTTGCATGCTTAATCATGTATTACCCTGTACCCTTATATAATTAGTAAATTTGTTCTGAAAAAACATCATATAATAAGCACCCAAATCGTTAACGCATGTGCCAAGCTGAGTTTAGCACATTTCTCCAACCTGTCTCTCTTAATTGGTCCTCGTCGAAGGAGAAGTCGGTAATAAGACTACGAAGAATCAACTATCAAAACCATCACTTCTCTGATCGCGAGCGCCTCTTGGGTGAGCAGTCGCAATCTATTGAATTACCCCTTTCTTTTCTTCTAATCCGCTTTTTCAATTTCCAGAGTTGGTTGATAGTTGGCTAATGGCTCCATCCTAAGTTATCGCCAACCTCTCTATCTCTTTGCTTTTTCTTCTGTCTTTTCTACGTTCCATTTATCTATTGGTTGTTGATTTCTTTTAAGGCGTCATGGTTGGTGCATATTTTCTTCTCTCATATTTAGAAAGAGAAGTCCTCACTCTTGAGGCTTACAACTCTCAGGGGATACGGCCTTGTTTAGATAAAGATTTGCGATTTACCAGTGTCTTAGTGGTTCTATGGTTTCTCCTTACATGGGTGCAAGAGGCTGAAGCACTAGAGCCTCTCAGGGATAGGGGCCTCTCTACTTCAGCGTCATGGGGTGAGGAGGTATTTTGTTTGCTCTTTCTCCTTCTATGTTTCTCTGTATTAAATTTCTAACTCAATTTTGAGTTAGCTGGATTTAATCATGTAAATTGAGGCATTTTTTATAATTAATTTGATTGAATCAACCTATTTGTTCTAATAGGTTCATTTGGGTTAAATTCGATAAAATGAACGAACTAGATAGTTGGTCTTCACTAAAGGTTAATCAAGCTCATGTTACCTACACTTAATTACACATAGCTTAGTTTTGTTAAATGAGTAAATCTATCATAATGACATTAAGGTCAAATATTCTATGGTTTACTTACTAAATTGATTTCTATACACAAAAAACCACTAATTAGATTATTTAAATAAAATTAGTAATTTAACAATGTTAAGTGGTTATATTTTTGTTATGTTGGATTAACTAATCTAATTTGGCTATGTGCATGCATCAAAGATCTATTTAGATCTACTAGGTCATTACAAACATATTAAAAAATTCCTCATCATTAATAGAGTTAATTATAGGGTTTAGGTCTACTAATACCTACCTAATTTAGAATTGAATTTTTTAAAGAGTTACACTTATGGTCTATCTTAAGGCTATAAAGATTTTGTAATCATATTAAGCCATATGTTAACTTAGTCTAAACATTGGCAAATCTTAAAGATTTATCTGAGTCATTAATAAAAGAAGCCCCAAAAATTTTAGAACAAACACCATTTACTTGAATTTAAGATAATGCCCGAAATAATTTAAGAAAAAGAATGCTCAACAAATTAGCCCACCAAGGTCCATTTTTGAGATTTCATTTTTAAATTTAAAATTTTTAATTTATTTCTAGAAACTCCAAGTTTGAAACATTAAAATTAAAGTTCAAAGCATTTTTATGTATGACATATGTTGTTGTTGAATATACATAAAATAGTTGCATGTGGAATAGATGAATGAGTTAAAATAATAAGTTAATACGTCACATGACTACATTTTCCTTCATGATTCATTTTATTCATGAAGATTGTAATGGCTATAAGTAGGACTAATTTAGGTATTTCAAATCAACCTTGAGTTATATTTCAAATCAATTCAAAATAGTACAAGTAGGACTAATTTAGGTATTCCCACCATTATTGCAGTTTAAAACCCTCATTATCCCAACAAAACACTCAAGAATCCATCATTGGATATTAAACGAGAGATATAGAGCATTTTAATGATTTTTTTATTACTCCAAATGGCCAGCAACATCCATCAAATTTGGTGTCAAAGCCTACACTAGGAGCTAAATGTCAAAATTAGCCCAAGTCTATAAGAGAGTGACTGTTCATTTAACCCAAGTGTGGCGAGTTAAAAAGGACTCAAAAAATACAACATAAATTTAAGTGATGAACATACTTGTCCATGGCAACTGAGTGACCAAAAGAAAGTGCGGATAATCCTAGGTCAATGATTCGATCTCAACTCATAGTTTAATATGGATGGCAAGCTACCCACGACCAGCCATCGAGATCACCATTCATTTAAGTATACTCACCTCAAGTGAGGGCGAGCTCCAACTTGTACTCGACCTATCTTATCTATACTCACCTCAAGTGAAGGCGCTCCTCCTCTAGAGGGATTTTTTGGGTAAACTCTCTTTTAGGCCCTAGTATTTATACTCATATTAAAAAATAAAATAAAATTCATTTGTCCCCCCATTCTTGTCTCTATTCAAATTTTTATTATTTTGTCTAACATTTTTTTTTTGGGGTATCTCAGGAGGTTCTTCCTCAATCCACAAGTAGATTTGAATTCAATATTCATTTTGGTAAGATGAGCATGAATAAGGTCAAGAATTTGAAGTCAAATACAAAGTGAAGCAGGATCCTCAACATGAGATCACTCAATGGGCATGGAGTGAAGAATCTTACTATGTGAGTGAAGAAGAAGATGCGTAGAAGAGGTTGCTCAATTCGACCAATGCATTGTCAACTAAGATTATTGACTCTCGTGATCGCCACTCCTTTAAGTATACTCACCTCAAGTGAGGGTGAGCTCCAACTTGTACTTAGATCTATCTTATCTATATTCACCTCAAGTGAGGGTGCTCCCCCTCTAGAGGAACTTTTTGGGTACACTCTCTTCTAGGCCCCTAGTCTTTATACTCATATTTAGAAGGATATAAATTTCATTTGTTCCCCAATTCTTTTCTCTATTCAAATTTTTATTATTTTGTCTAACCATTTTTGGGCATCTCAGAAGATTCTTCTTCAATCCACAAGTAGATTTAAATCCAGCATCCTTTTAGGTGCGATAAGCATGAATGAGGTCAAGAATTAGAAGTCAGATACAAAGTGAAGCAGGATCCTCAACACGAGATCACTCAACGGGCATAGAGTGAAGAATCTTACTATATGAGTGAAGAAGAAGATGTGAAGAAGAGGTTTCCCAAATCGACCAATGCTTTCTCAACTAAGATTACTGACTCTCGTGATCACCACTCATTTAATATACTCACCTCAAGTGAGGGAAAGCTCCAACTTGTACTCGACCTATCTTATCTATACTCACCTCAAGTGAGGGTGAGGGTGTTACCCCTCTAGAGAGATTTTTTGGGTACACTCTCGTCTAGGCCCCTAGACTTTATACTCATATTCAGAAGGAAATAAAATTCATTTGTTCCCCTATTCTTTTCTCTATTCAATCCACCAAGCTCAAAATTCCCTATCTTAAATGATATATAGGTCGGCGGAACATATAACCTACTTTAAATCATTGACATCACTGCTAGATCTGGAAGATGCGATGAAGTGATGTCTCTTCATTGTTACTTTCAAAGAGTCAACCCTTTGTTATTTTCACGCCTTCTAGTGGTGGTCATAAATTCATTCATTGAGTTCAAGAGAATGTTCAGCATGCAATTTGCTAATGCTTAGAATCCACTGAAAGTTCTCGAGCTTTTTCATAAATGAGGCAAGAACCCAACAAGTCATAAAGTATGTTGACCACCTATTTTCGGCAAGAGATGTAGGAAATTAATATTTTCAAACCCTCTGTCACCTAAGCGACACTCGCTAAATGATTAAGTCTCCCTTTAGATTCACCCTCAGGCTCCAACAACTAAAAACAGTAATCAAACAATTAAATCTTATGAATAACCACATAAATGAAGAAAAGAAAAATGATGTTTTCCAACCAACACTGCTAACTAAAGCAAAAGACCCGATAAGGAGGTCTCCTTCAAAGTAATTTCTAAGAGATAGGTTTATAGAAAGAAGGTTAGGCGAAAGAAGGCGACCTAAGGCACAAACACTACGGCAAGGTTTCAAACATCCTGCAACTCGATATCAAGGAGCCAACTATTCGCCACCCACTTCGATGACTCCTCTTAGGGTTTCAATGGTCAAGTTAGTGTAGGCCATCTAGAATAAGAAATATTTGAAGTGGCCAACACCACTTACCATCTCGACCATGGACATGACATTGAGGAGTGCTACCATCTACAAAGTCTAGTTTATGAACTCATCAAGGCGGGAAAACTTAATTTTACTAGGAGGAAGGACAAAGATGTCATTGAAATTAATAATGAGCCCATACCCATGTAGACAATCTACATGGTTGGACTCATACCTACTATCTTTAAAGGAGATGGGGAATCTTTAAAATGCAGAGTCTAAAAAGGCTGTGATCCAAGGAGGTAAGCTCAACTGCCATGTTGCGAGCACCATCTACGTCCATTGTCTTGGTGAGTTTCTCAAAGAAAGACAAATTTGTTGTTGGCAACCCATAGAACGACACAATCATCGTCACTGCACTGGTCGCTAACAATCAAGTTGGAGGTATTCTAATTGACAATATATCTTCAAGTTAGTGCTTGATAAACTAGGAATGGCTAACTCTAAACTTTCCCCTTCAGGGTGGCCATTGAATGATTTTTTAGGAAAATGAAGAGAAATTAAAGGGATGATTGCCCTCCTTTTGACTTGGGGAGAAGACAGGAAATAATTCACAACCATGGTCAATTTTTTCATAGTGCAGGTTCATGCCAGTTAGAACGATATCTTTAGTTAACCTCTACTCAATATATTCTAGGTAGTAGTGACGACTTACCACATAGGCATCAAATTTCTCACTTGAGGCAAGGAGATCACCGTTAAAAGATATTTCAGTCACTCCTAAGCTTGCTACTTCAAGGCTACTGGAGGATATAGTAAAGAAGATGAAGTCTTGTATTATAAATCATAAAAAGTGGGATTGATGTTTTTGATGAGATTGATGATATTCTCACCATGCAAGGCCTAGAGTAAGTTTCAAGATAAGCACAACCTTTGTCTCGAGTATAAAGAAGGACTTGCCAAAATGTTATTGGATAATCTCAATGTATTCATCTGGAAACTGTGAAGATGTCGGCTATTGAAATTAATGTCACTTTCCATTACCATACTGTCCATAAAGGTGCTCAACCCATCAAGTAGAAGATGAGGAAGATGACCACCTTACTCAGCGAGCCCATTAAAGAAAAGTTTGCCAAGTTGTTCGAAGTGAATTTCATTAGAGAAGTCCAATATATGGAATGAGTGTTGAATGTAGTCATGGTCCATAAATAAAGCAGAAAGTGAAGAATGTGTATTGACTTTACTATTTTGTACTCAACATGCCCAAAGAACGGATACCCTCTACCATGTATAAATGCAGTTATCGACTCGACAATCGGCTACTCGAAGATGAGCTTTCTTGACACATGTTGACCTCACTTTTAGCGAGGTTAACAATCCACCTCTTTGACCTAGGACATGATCTTGGCACTAAGGTTTAGTTAACTTTAAGTTAGGTTGACAACCACCTTAATCTTAATAATTAGGATCTCCAATCTTAGATTAAGAGCCTCATAATTAAACACTTAGGATTCTACAATTAGTAACTAGGTGTAAAACATAAACTAAGGAAAGAATAAAAATAATAAATCCAAGAAAAACTAAAATTATAATCTCAAATCAAAACTAAATTAAAAAAAGTTAATACATTAAAGTGAAACCTAGGTTAGCCTAATGGATCCCACAAGACTTGACTTAACCCAATTGAACAAGTTGAGTCCAATCAAATCCAAATTCAATAAAATTTAATAAAGTACTTTAATAAAGTAAACCTAAATTAAAATCTAAATTCAATTGAGCCTAAATTGAGGTAATTGGCATAGTTGACCTAATTAATCCTATTTAAGTTCAAAAGTCATATAGGTTCATAAAAATCAAATAAAACTAAAAAAATTCAAATTAAATCAATTTGAAAGCACAAAGTCAATGTATAAATATAAATAAACATAAAACTAAATTCAGATGGGGTAAAAAATGCCTAGCTAGGTTATTTGACCTAAGTTGACCTATGTGGGCCCCACTAAAACAAAAGTCAAACCAATTAAAATTTGTTCACTTTGGGTCATACAAAAGGCACAAATTTATTAAATGAATATAATTGAATAGAAAACTAAATAAATCGGAATCCAATGATGACTCAAATTGCTTAATCGAGTCACTTATTCCAAGTGAACCGAAATGGATCCTATTGAACCTAAACCCAAATTAAATCAAAATTAATTTAAATTAAATGTTCTAGAATATTTTAGATTCATATTTGAATATAATTTAATCTTTTCTTGGGTTTGATTTGACCAAATTAGTCATTTGACTGGAGTGAACCCGATTTGACCCATTAAGCATAATTTGGGCCAAAATGGGCCTAAATAAAAATTAATTTCAAATTAATTGAAACCAATTACTCAAAATAACTTGAATTTCTCAATAAAATATAATTGAAACTTAAGCACACTTTAATTTGGGTAAGATTGATCATTTGACCTAAGTGAACCTAATTCTAATTAAGCATGATTTGGGTCAAAATGGGTATAAATCAAAACCAACTCCAAATTAATGAAAACTAATTACTCCAAATCATCTCAAACGTTGAATCAAATATAATTATAATCCAATATAAACTCAATTGAGCCATTTGACCTATAGAATCGAACTTGACTAATTTGAGAGAAATGAGTTGATAAGGTTCAAACTAACTCAATCCAACTTAAGTGGACTCAAACCCACCCTAAATTCCATATGGAGGCTAACACTTCAGCCCATGTGAAGTAGAGCTCCAAGTCAATAATGTAGGCCATGGGAGGGAGGAGAGTAAAGAGCAAGATGTCAAAGTTCAAATCCACTCAAGCACAACCCATCTCCCTACTTGGCTCATCATTGGCAGGCTCTACAGTAACTAAACCACCATTTGTTGACTTTCCAAAGCCTCCTATTAGCTGGCCATTACCTCCAATCACCATTAATGGTGATTTTTTGCCACCATTAAAAATAGAGGGAAAGAGAGCCCCTAATATTTTTTTTAGCTTTAAACATCCGTCGGAGCTCCATTGATCATAACCATATAATCGCCCTCTCCTTTCATATATAAAATCACCAATTTTGGCCAAAATTTGGTGAGCAAACGATAGCATTTTTGGCGATTAGCAGGGAGGCAAGTTAGAATACTCACTCAAAAGCTTTGTCTCATGTTCAGGAACATGCTCAAATTGATTAAATCATTGGACGTTAGCTCTAACAAGGTAATTTATTCAAACTATAGATGGTCATAGGATTTGATGTTTTGAGAGATTATTAATGGGATTTATGATTATTTTTTATAGAAACCCATTGCATTTTTTATTTTAGAGCTTCCCTATAGAAAATACCCTATTTTTCAGTGAAGATCAATAGAAAATGAGGCTCAGACAGAGTTTAGGGGTGGAGATCATGTCTGTCCTCCTATTGTTCATCATCCGTGGGGGAGACTACACAACAACTATTCGATCCATCTTGATAGGGGCAGATGGTCATGATTAGAGTGGGCTAGGATTGATTCGACCCTCAAATCAGTGGGTTTGAGCTGGACCATTCTATCTTTGATTAAACAGTCTCATCTAAACCAGTTTGTAGCTTATTTTGCCTCATCACCACTCATGTGAGCCAATCAGATGGCGACACGCATAAAGGCATCATAGTCAGCTCTAACTCAACGCTAATTGGGTTAAGTAAGAAAATCAGAGTTTTTTAATATTAAAAATTGTAAAAATACACTTTAAATTTAAGCAAATCATAAAAAATAAAATACTCAATGAAAAATTATAAATAAGGGGTTGTTGGATTCAACTTTTCATGAGGAATCTAATGAATCCAAAAGCCCCAATTTTTATTTGGTATTTTAAGATCAATTTAAGTTTAAATGAAAACTAAATTTCTTAAATTAATTCTAAAATAATAATCGAATTAGTCTAACAATTTTAGATAATGAAACTAAGTCTAAGATCTACCTACCATAAAATTTTAAGATAAAATGATGACTAGATTAAAAGATTTTAAATTTTGATGTTCAAATGGCTCATTTTAATAAAATAAATAATTAAAAATTCTAAAAATCATGAAAGCCCACTAAAATGCCATAAAATACTTTAATTAGCATCATAATACTTGGAAAAAATATTCAAACCTTTTGATCCCCTTTGAATCTTAAATCACATAATCATGTGTTAATTAATCTTAATTAATCCCTTTAATTATACTAAACTTCAAAATTTTGTAATAAATCAACAAATAATATAAAAAATATAAATGACCCTCTTGATTCATATTTTAGAGAGGATTCAATATAAGTAAAAGCCCTAATTGGTATCTTGAAATTTTAGATTAATTTCGGTTTTAATAAAAATAATCAAATCTTAATCGCACTTAAAATAATGATTCACTTGACCTGGAACTTTGGCAATATGAAATTGGTGTTAGAAACTACCTAACATAAACATTTCAAGGATTATTGATCGATGAGTTGAATATTTTAAATTTTTTAAGTTTTAAGGCTTAATTTTATTAATTAATGAAAGTTAAATCAAGAATATTACAAAAAAATATTTAGAAATGCCTTAAAACATCATAATTAACATCAGAGCTCTTAAAAATATTAGAACCCTTGGGAGATTGATAACCACAAAATCACATACTTAGGGTTTAATAAAATCATTAGAATCAACATTAATCAAATTTATTTGAACTATATTCCAAGAAAAGCTTAAAGTTGTAAATAAATCAAAATTCAAACTCTTAGTAATTAAACCAAAGATTAGATGAAACAAACACAATCTAATTTTCAATTTAAATTTAATGAAACTTAATAAATATAGTTAATCATTAATTAGAATGTAGTCAAATTAATTAACTAAAGTTGAATTAAATATAATTAACTCATCAGATTTTAAACAAAATCAACCCTCAATCACATAAATAGTAGTAATAATAATAACAAACAAAACTCAGTATCAAGTTAATTAATTGTCTGCATTTAACCATGTTAAACAAAAGTTAAATTAGACAAGTCATATTATACAAAATTTCTAAGACAAGCTTAACTTATATTAAGTACTAAACTAAGATCATTATTAACATTCATCAAAGTTTAAATCAAACCAATTAGTCATGGCTAATTAAATTATTAATCTTTAATTAATTAAAATCTTAAATAATCTAACCATTTAACTAAGTTAATTATGTTAAAATCAAATTATTTTTTATTAAATCAAATCAGTTAAACATCCAACCAATTTTAACCTAATTTGAATAAATTAATTAAAATAACATAAGCTAAGATTAATCATTAATTAAATTACAATTATTTAATTTAATAAAGATTGAATTGATCATTCATCATATTTTAATGAGGGTAATCATGGTAAATGTAAATAATCAAGAACCAAGCTTTAATCAAATCAATGAAATGAAACAAAATTAGTTATAATAATCAATTAATTAGATTAAATATAAACCTTTGAATTATCATTTTTATTTAAACAATAAAACTAAAATAATCAAACATCAACTCAAGTTAGTCAAATCGTTAAAATATGATAAGTCGGATAAATTTTAAATGTGCTAATCAAACTAATTAAACCTAAACATTTAATCAATCATTAAAATAAAATTAACCAAATCAAACTAAACCATTATTAATTCAATCATGTAATCGATTAAACATTACTCAATCAAAGCAATTTAATTAAAATAAATAAATGTAAATCCAAATCAAATATGATTCAAGTACACATGAAATGAAATATCAAATCAATCTAATCTTATCAAAAATATAAAACTATTAAATTCAAACAATAATAGAACCAACTTAATTAACCTAAAACTATGAAACAATATAGCCTAATCAACTTAACAAATATCGAAATGGATACCAAGTAAAAGATTGAAACATTAGTTAGATTCCAAATTGAGGCAAGTTTAATCAAATTGACATGTATTTATAATTTGAGGTAAATACTAACATTCAAAATACATAAAATTCAAATGTTCATTAAATTAAATTAATCAATATAAATTATTGAAAGAATTTAAACCCAATAAACTTAATGAATTGGAGTTTAAATAATTCATAAAAAATGAATTTAATTAAAATCAAGAAAACTATAATCAAACTAAAATTGAATAATTAATAACCCACTTTAATTAAACAACAAACTCAAATGAAAAGTGCAACCAATTTAATCAACCTAAGATCAATCATTGATAATAAAATTTCAATCAAGCAATGATACAGTTAAGTAAGATTACAAATAATTACAAAATATATACAAATCAAACTTATAAATTTTAAATGTCAAATTAAAATTTTTGAAGTCAATTTAAAGTGCATAAGTTAAGACAAACTTTAATTAAATTTGAATTTAAATCAAAACTCTTCCTAATAAGTGATCACATGGTATATAACTCAAGGTGACAGAGTTAGAATCCAAACGAGGTCTTGATACCTGAACCAGATTTAACAATGGCATGTAACTTTGAAAGCTAAATTATAAGATAATATTAAACAAAGAAAATATTAACAAAAAAATAAACAAAAAAAATGCTAATGTATTTAAAAAAACATTAGGTCAAAGTTGGTTTAAGATTTAAGTAGACTATGTTTTGCCACAAGGATGGCTTAACTCCATTTCACTCTTTAAAACTTAAACTTAATCTAAACATGAGAAGGAATAAAAATTGAAAATAAAATTGAGAAATTATCTAAACCACTAAAAATTGAAACCACCCAACGAAATCAAACAAATCTTAAATTAGAAACAAACATAAATTTAAAGGAGCCTAGTATAGACGTGCCATAGACCTCTTCTCACACACTAGAATGATAGGCCACTAATCCTAGATTATGGTTAGGTTGGTGTTTTATTGTGATGTATTAATTTTTATTACTTCATGATGTAATAACTTAGATTGGATATTATGATTGTCTGTGTGTAATCTGGATGATAGGGCAACATTAGACAAATAATATTGTCTCACAGGATTGTTCTTAAGGGACAACTATAATAATAAAATTATAAATGTTTCTTTCTTGCAGGTTTTGTTTAAGTCCCTAAGTATAATCCAAAAGGATAGGTGGGCTTGGTCATCCAAAGCAAAGTTTTAAGCCCAAATGTATGAAATTTAACTTCTTGGCTTGAGTGTATGTTGAGTTACCCTTTATTTTACAAGTTTAGTTATCTTTTTATTTCATAAAAATATGATTTTTATAATAGGATTAAGATTAGAATGATAGGGCTTAGGATGAGCAAAAGGCTTAGACTTAAGAAGCCTGATGTGTGAGTACCTAATCCATGAAGTGAAGATGAAGATTAAAGAACCCCATAGATTTATTTTATTATGAATTAAGTATAATCCAAGCTATATAAGTGTAGAGTTGGGCTACCCATCTCTTTTCTTTTTTAGGGTGTATAACTACCTGTTTTTATTCTTTTAATCAATAATATTTATTTAGTTTATTTCCATTAATTGCGCAATAGAAATTTCATGTTTTTCATAGATTTTTTAAAGCTTGAATGTTGGTTGTGTAGCCTGGACGTGATAGGCTCTTTATGAACTTAAAATTTTATACTCTAATTAATCAACTTTAATTAAATTTTAATAAGTCATATCCCCACCTTAAAGCTTATGAATTTATTTAAAGAAATAAAAGTTTTAACAACCACATAGTTGTATGTTGTATGTTATAACATCATGCATACACCTTGCTTTTATCCCTACAAATAGAGGGTCTCCATTCTTGCACCATAAGAGACAGGACTTGACCTATGAGAGCAGTTCTCTTGTAGTGGAGAATGCCTCTTCTTTTTGATTCAGTCCATAACTTTATTTCATCATGCATATAGGCATAAAACCCTTCCAAGACTAAGTCTAAAATGATGAGTCAAAAGTGAATTAAAAATTTGTAAAATTTTGTTTGTGCTAGTTTAATGCATGAATTTTAATACATGATCTAGTCTCTTAGGAAGTGAGTTTAAGACTCTATATTTATTATTAATAAATAATAACGACATCTTGCATTTTGTAGGCCCACATGATTTTGAATCATAGGATGTGTTAGGCAATCACTCAAGAAAGTCCAAAAAGGCTTAGTTCTGGTCTCTAGTGGAAGTAAACAAATATGTCCCACTTCTCTGAATAGAATTAGATCAAGCACATAGCTTATGCTAGAGCACTCAAGATATAAGTTCGGAGGATGCTTGTTTCTCATTTTCTATAAGCATAAGTCCTCACCTCTTAAGCTTTTTCATAATCTTGTGTTATTGGAATCTAAATTCTAGTCTTCTAATAAAATACCAACTCAAATAAACATAATATTCTTCTTCAAAATCTAAAGCCTCACTATAAGATAGACTCAAGCACTGACTAGGCTACTTAATATCATGAGTGCTTCCTACTTAAACTTCTTAGAAATCAATTAAAAACTCCCCCCATTTGAACTTTCCCACTTCATTTTCAATACTAACCAA
This sequence comes from Cymbidium sinense, assembly GCA_021442155.1. NCBI lineage: Eukaryota > Viridiplantae > Streptophyta > Magnoliopsida > Asparagales > Orchidaceae > Cymbidium > Cymbidium sinense. Next base: position 12,099,855 of record CM038223.1, on the reverse strand, counting down.
TCTTTTGATTTCAAACTTTGAAATCCATAGAAATGTTAGTCAATCACTTTAATCGAGAATATTCTTAGGAGATTCATATCTCCTAAAATATAATTAACTAGAAGAGCTTGCTCCCTACCTATAGAGAACTTAAGGATTTGACTTAAAATAAACCTTATTTTACTTCGTTCATGTAAATTAGAGAAAAAAATTTCTACATAGGCCCATCAACCTTAGTAGTCCTTATTAGGTGATTGAGTTTATCATAAGGTGATATATCTATTTTTGAGGTAGTATATTATTTCTTGATGCCATACTTGATCATTTTAATAAGTATCCCTAAAATCGTGTGGCATCACTCTTCATATTTTTAAACACCGCAACATATTTTTTTGGATCTCATTAAATATAGATGCACTCACTAACTCTAAGAAGTTGACTCTCATTACTGGAGAAGGACTATACTATTACGGTGTTATGCCCTTCAGGGTCAAAAATACTAGTGTGACCTATCATAGATTACTAGATCAATACTAAAGAAGCGTAAAGGAAGGAATGTGGAAATCTATATCAATAACTAGTTGATCAATGCAAGTCACTAACCCAACACATCCAAGAAATCAAAGAAATATTCACCACTCTGAAAAGGTATGATATGCACCTTAACCCTTTGGAATGCATTTTTAGTGCAAAGTTAAAAAACTTTTTGGGATTTCTCATTACCCTTGATGGCATCAAGGTGAACCTCAAAAAAATAAGGGCATTAATTATAATGATGCCATCACCAAGAATGGTGAAGGAGGTGCAACGGATCACAAGGAGAGTGGCAGTTCTAAACAAGTTCATTTCTAAGGCTGGTGAGCACTTTTCACCATTCTTCAAAGTTATTAGAGGTGCAAAAAGATTCGAGTCGGCCCTATAATGTCAAAGAGCTTTTTTGTGACTTGAAGACCCTACATGCATCACCTCCTACTATAGAGCCCAAAGGAAGGAGGGACCCAACTATTGTACTTAGTAGTGGAAGAAGAGACTTATCTAATATGTTAGCAAATCCTTTGAGGTTTCAAATTGAACTACCTACTCATGAAGAAAATTGTGTTTGCATTGATTATCCCCAATCGATGACAACAACTATGCTTTCAAGCACACTCAATTCAAGTCACCGATAACCCCTCAAATATGTACTCACTAAGCTAGATCAATCGGGAGGTCATAAAATGACTAGTAGAATTAAGCAAGTTTGATATATCTTACTCAAACAGAATGGCAATTAAATCCCAAGCATTGGAGATTTTCTAATCAACTTCAGTGGCTCACACATAAAGAGGAATCCTTAATTTAAATGTTGATTATCTGAAGGGATTAGCAATTTAATTTGATTTTGTCATTAATTAATTACTTAAGCCCTTAATTATGCCAATTAATTAGAGTTCTTTTAATGAAATGAAATTGAAAAGTAATTAGCAAAGTTCTAATCACTCCCCACTCATCTCACCTAATCAGATTGATGAACTTTAATTAATTAATTTTTATTATTTAGAACTCTAATTAATCACTAAATTAATTAAAAGAGTAATTAAGGTTTGAATTTTAAATTTCCCTAATTACATAGCCAATAAATTCTAAGAAAATCATGGGAGGCAGAGGTCATCCCACTAAATCAACATACCAAGTTTGAGATTAATTTCCCAAGTAATTATGGCCTAATTAAGCTAATTAAGAAAATATTCAAACCCTAATAAACCTTTAATTACTAATTAAAATCAAATGAAATTATTTTTATTAAATCATCCTTTATTTAACCTTTCCAAAATATATTTATTTATATTTATGGATTTTTCAATAATTAGTTATGATTTTAGAAAATTTTAGTGATTAAAACACATTTTAAAAGCCTAATTAATCCTTAAACCCGTCGGGGCATGCGAGAGGCTGATGTGGCAGTCCTTTCCACATGGCTCCATGATTGGCCACTTAAATGGTCTGACACAATGCTGATGTGGTGACGGTGGATGCACTTTTATCCCCGCCATTCGATCTTAGATTAGATGGTGGGGATTAATCCCATAGTTCCTAAGGGAATTAAATTGATTAAATCTGGTGAATGATCCTTCGTCCCCCGAACAATGAAAGACGGACACCGTCCACCCTCCCTCACTCAATCAGAGCTCTCTGAATCTCGTGAAGCATCAGAATCGATCCCAAAATGTTCACGAAAGAGATCTAAAGGGATCCTACAGTGGGATTCACACACAATCAAACTTTTCTTCAAAAAGACCAACACCTAAGGCCATTTCTATGGTTTATTGGAAAAATACCTTGTCAAGCTCGACCGACTAACTGACTGAGGTAGCTTCGTCTTGAAGAGACAAACTCTTCTTGAGAAGATGGCACCTTAATTCATCGCCAATAGCTCTGTGGACCAACCATCACTAGAAAACTCATCGGAGTTGGTCTTGAAGTGGTCTCTGGTGATCTAATCGCTTGATTAATGATTTATTCTGCCTTGCTGGAGCTAGGGGAAGGTGTGTGTGAAGTTAATTTGAAAACAATGGAGATTGAGGGAGGTTTGACGTAGTAGATGCCTTGTTTCTTGGTTTCGCCGTGATGGGGAGGCTCTAACAACTTAGGGAAAGCTGGAAAACTCGTCCAGCTTCCTAAGCTCTCACTCAATTCATCATTTTAAATCAAAATAAGGAGAGTATACCCCCTCCCTCCTCCAATCTGATGGTGGAGATCTCCTCTTCAATGGTAGGCCTGCAAGTGGTGGTCGGCGGACATTGTGGGTGAGAGGGAATCCTTGAGGTGGCTCAATATGAGTGGCCAAGGGGAGGAAATGGGTGGCCAAGGGCTGAGGTGGTTGTCCTTGGGTTTCGAGTGTTCCAATGAGGATAAGTGGGTTAGCTCACCTTCACTTGGCTCATGGCAGACCCAACCAGCTTTGTGAGCTAGTGGTCCTTATGTCCATTTGGAGCTTAGGTGGTCGCTAAGTAGGTTGAGCATCTAAATGTGAGTTTTGTCTCATGTAGGTTTTACCCATTGGGTAATGGGTCAATTAATGGACTTTGTCATAGATTCTAGTTTGAATTGGTGACTTGATGTAGCCATGGATCCAGACAAGTTGACGATCATTTGGGATGTTTGGGTTCAATTAGTTTGATTTGATTTTGAGTAGATTTGAATTTGACTCATATGGGCTCATATGGGTCAAATTGGCTAAGTTGACCAATTTGGTCAAATTGACAAAATTTGCTTGGGTTAGGTATTAGTTTAGATTGAATTGATCATTTGAAGATGATTATAGGTTTTGATTTCAACCAATTTAGATTTACGAGTGATTTAGACCAATTTGAACATTTAGGTCAATTTGGGCTGGGTCAATGGGTTCAATTGATCAAATTAGGTTCAACCAAGGGTTTGATTAAGTTCAATATTCAATTTGAAATGAATTTGAGTCATTGGTTTCAATCAATTTAGATTAGAATTTGATTTGGCCCAATTTGGTCTTTTAAGTCAAATTGGGTCAAGTTGGGTGAAGAGGCCAATTGGATTTGGTTTAGCTCAATTGATGGTCAAGTCATGTTCAAGGGTTGATTTTAGGTTGGTAAGAATCATTGATTTCAATTGATTTAATTTAGGATGAGATTTGATTCAATTTGGCTAAGGTAGGTAAATTGGGTCAAGTGATCAAGTTGGCTTGGTTTGACCCAATTGATTATAATTGATCACTCAAGGATGATCAATGATCATTATAGGAGGTTTTGGGTGGTTTTGTTTGATCCAATTTGGGTTGGATTGAAGTTTGGTTCAAATGGGTCCTTTAGGTCACTTTGGGTCAAGTGAACCTAATGGGTCAATTGAATCGATTTTGGGCTAAATGAAGTTAAATTGAGTTTGATAATTGATTTGTGAATGGTTTATAGCTTTGCAATTGATTTGGGTTTAATTGGATTTTGGATCATTTGGACATTTTGGATTCAAATGCTAGCTTAGAGTTAATGGGTCTTGGTCAACGCTTTTGATTGGATTGATTGTAGAGTTTAGGATGAGGGTTTGAAGGACTGGATTGCCTATGAGAAAATCAATTTAGTTTAGTTTGATTGAAGGAATTTTGGCTAAGTCCATAAGATTGAATCAAGGGCTTAGGTTTAGATCATTTTGGATTGGAGTTTAGATTTGAAATTGAATTCAATTGGGATTGGTTGGATTAATTTGAGATTTAGATTTGGCAAAGGAGGTTGGCATAGGTCATGGTTTAGTGGGATAGGTGGTCACTTTAGGTCCTAAGGCATAGCCTAACCCTAGGCAAATCCTCCAAGTCTCTAGGTTTTATTAAGTGTTCACTTAGTCACTAGAAATATCTTGACTAAGAAGATCCTAATATCTAGAAGACTCCTAAATCTAAGATGGGAGGGTTGAATCCTCACTCCAAAGTGAGGTCAACATATTCTAACATAGAAAAGACTAAAATAAGAGGGTAATGTATTTTCCTTCTATGCTAACATATTACATAAGCATGAAATGGTAGAAATAAACTGAGTAAGAATTTATGTTAGGTGTTTTGCCAAAAAATTCAACACCTTTAAGATTAGTATGGATTTATCGCACTCATTCTTATCCAATTGATCTTGACATACCTCTTATTTTAAACCTTTATTTTATTTCCAAATTTATTCAAGACACCTTATCAAATTTGATTTCAAATATAAAATCTCATCTCATAAGTTCAATCCTAAATAAACTAAGAAAGAAATATTATCTTAACCATTTATTTAGGTGAAGATATGACCTTAAGATTACTGTAGGATTTCCTTGGTCTTTTTAAAGACTATAGGTGGAACTCATCAACCATTAAATTTGAAGTAGTATTAAATTCAAAATAATTTCAATTTAAGTAAATTTAGTCTCGTAAAGCCTTAGGATAGACATTTTCTTGTACTTAATCACAATTGATCTTGGTAAACTTTATTATGGGATCAACCATTTATGTCCTTTCTTTTTTTTTTTTTAGTAACATATTTAGGTATAGTAATTGCACATGAGTTCCTTCTAAATTTTTCCATGTACGCTTTTAAATTAGTATAATCAAATTTGACTAATGATACAACTTAAACCTTCTTTGAATATCTCTAACTAGTTCATACATAATTAACCAATATGAGCCCATAAAATTATCACGATCGACCTTATTGGCCTAAAAAATCTGGCCTAGCTAACTTGGAATGCTTTTATTAAATTTTATTTAGAACCTTCTAGCTGACATATGCAATAAATTTTAAACACCTAATAAGAGGTCTAAGTTAGTGGTGACCCATAGATTTTAATTGACCGCATATCTTAATAAATTGGTTAACTAAAACTAGCTTCGACTCAATTGAAGTTAAATGAGTGTAAATGAATGAAAAACACTTTATAAATTTAAATTGGACAACCTAATCACACATTAAGTTTCTAATAGAATATCCATATATTAGTTTTGTTTCTAATAACTTAATCAACTTATTAATTAAATAAATCGAGTCCAAGTGATGAAAATTAATGTTATACATTATGTTAATTCAATCAAGTGAACCTGGAGCTTTCAAATGATATCCTTAAGTGAGTTGATCTAGAGACTCAAGTTAAATTATAGATTTGATTATGTCTAGTCAAATGTGTTAACTTACCTATTCAAAAACCTATAAATTTTCATTTAAATTAAACCCAACTAATTAATCAAATTAGCTTAATCACTTTTTCATGGACCTTGGTCAAGATATTAGGAAGTTAAACTAGGATAGGCTATCTCAATCCAACCCATGGTTTGAAAAAAGTTGGTTACTATGGTCAATGTTGACCTCCATGCATGCTTCGTTAGTCGAGTCAAGCTCACAAGATAAATTTGACCGACTTCGGATGCAACAATGCACAAATCAGAGTTGAAATGCATTGGACATTACCGAAATCAATTGAAATGACCTCTGATCAATAAACAGATTGCACCATCATATTCAGAACACTGAAATTAATCATAATATACATATTGCACAATTCGATCTTCAACCGATCAAAAAGAAAATATGTCGATGCGCCTACGTGTATATCGAGGTCGAGAGATTGCAATGATGCACAAACAATCTCCATTCATAAAATTGATAGCTTTGTTAGCATCAAAATGTTGAAGCCTATCAAATGAGATTGTTTGTGCTCCATTCGGACGAGTCTGCATAAATATCAAGAAAGACAACACATAATTTTGAACTGTTGATCTCATTCATGTCGAATTGAATCAAATGACCTCGATCGGAAACTATGGTACGCATTCGAACATCGAATAACTTAAGATCATATATATATTGCCCATATAATAATGCCGCCAAAAAGTCCCTATTAGGATTAATTAAATACTTAAATAAGAGAAGCTTTTATAACCCCTCTTTATATCTAACCCTAAGACTATATAATTTCCTATAGCCAACCTAACTCCATTCCACCACAGACAATGGGACTTCGCCAAACTATCCTCTCTCTCTCTCTCTCTCTCTCTCTCTCTCTCTCTGGTCTACCATTCACCTAAGACCAGCCTCACAACCAAGAACCTTCCTGCCGCTCGCTTCTCCTCCCACTGACGCCTGTTCTCCCTGTTGGTTTTTTCTCCATTCGTCTTGGGATCGTATAGCTGAGCAAACAATCACTCCTGCTCTTCTCCTGACTCCACACGGAGTTAGTTTGGGTCCATTCGACCTTCCTCCTAAACGAAACCCAATCCCTCCTCTCTACAAGACGACACTCCATTCGAACCCCACGTTCGCTCACTTTCGACCGACCTCCATTCCGACACGTTCGTTCCTTCGTCATTCTTGTGGCAGATGGATCGTCCAACCTTCCCTCCAGCCGAAAGCCACATCACAAGCCATCTCATCCTCATCTTAGCTATCGATCAACCCGGTGGCACCTCACGGTCGCACTCCACATATGAAATCCATTCCTCTCCCTCTTCTCTTTTAGCTTTTCTTCCAAATCCCTTAAATAAATGCTACGGTTCATCTCTCGATCTCCTAGTTCGTCTCTCCCTTGCTCTATCTCGAGTAGCCACACATCATCCATTTCGTCTGAGCTTTTATGTCTCATACTCGTCTCTCCTCATTTCCAGTTGCTGAACTTCCTACTACCGCCAATGGACACTCTCATTTCAAAAAAAAAATCAAAAAATAAAAAAAAGTGAAATAAAAAATATTTTTATATTATCTCGTTGATCGCATCATGGCCTTGCATCGTTTGCAAATGTACAAAAATATGTGTGGATCTATAAACTATATTGTGTTTACTTTTATGCATGTATTCGAAGAGTCTATGCACGTCTTTTTAGATGAGTAGGTTTGAGCTTATACGGTTGTGATCTTGTAAAACACCATCTATGGACGTCTTTTTAGATAGGCAGACAGGCCTAGTTTCGGTAAAAATTCTCTCGGCTACGGGATGTACTTCCGAAATTTCATCAAAATCTGGACCAAAAAGGATAATAAAAAGACACTTAAAACTTAATTTGAAGATGAAATTAATATTAACTCAAATGTGAAATATAAGCATTTAAGATAAAGTTGATTTGAAAGAATGAAACACTTTAATTATATGCCCGCCAATGATCATAATTGATACACCTCAATGAATAATTGGGCTATTCTCTATCAAGCACTTAAATGACCCAAAGAATTGGATGTGCAAGGCACCAAAATCAACAATTCATACTTCATTTATAGATGACCAAGGGTTTCACAAATGTGATAAACAATAAATAGCTAGATTGCTATATCCCATATTGAATAAACTAAAAGAATTTTAAGTAACTTTTAAGTAATTTTGCACCCATATTTAGCACTTTAAAATTCATGCAAATGCTCAAAATGCAATGAATTTTGCATGCATTTGAAGGTAGTCTTGGGCTTAAAGTTGTTTATTATAATACAAACCAATGGCTTGAAAGGGTGCATTTCATACATTTCTCGAGATAGTTTTGATATTCCAATTACTATATTAAAACATGTACAAGCTACTTAAGATTGGGCAGCACATATTATGGGACTTGCTTATACTCAATGCCATCATCTTTGAGTGTGCATAATTGACTTAAGGGATCACATTATGCACACACATCAAGGTGACTATATGCTAAAGATTATTTACACCAAAAATATGTGATAGTCAAAATATGTAGATGAAATGAACATTGTACAATCACAAGACAAACAGTTCTTAACTTTGAACATCCAAATACAATATTTTAAAGAGGTAAGCCTTACACACATTATGAGGCAACCAAACCTCTAATTGCTATCTTGGGATTTGTGCAAATAATGAGATGATTCATACGTGCATATGACTTGATGAAATAAATTTGAATATAGTTCCTCGAGAGAAGTGCATGTTTAAATAAACTTAAAGTCTATTATGTCCCATAAAATGTGCGGATTTAATAAACTGCACAAAATTCAATTGGGCCGCTTTATCTATATGGTGAAGTCATAGGTCTCACTTAACTAATCTAATCCTCCTCCTTATTTGGATCGGAGTTGACAAGATTAGTTGTAAATAAAATGTTTAATTACTAAAGGATGATTTGATTTTTTACATTTACATATGACCATCAAAGTTCTCGATAGAGAAATTTCTTATTTAAAATCCTAAGCTCTCTACTTGGATATGAAAAATATAATCACAAGTTTTAACTATTGACCCAATCCTCTACTAATAGGTAAGCAGAGTTGACAAGGCACATTCTCCAATGATGATTATGATTGTAGATTTCAATTGGATGGGTTCAATCTAAAAGATAAAATTATTAAATTATAGTATAAATGTTAAAATCATTCATGCCCCATGATGATGGTTGTGTTGAAGATTTCAACCGAAGGGGATACTACCATCAACATATGTTTAAAATTTCAAATCAAATTAATATAAATTAAATATCAATCTAAATGAAAAATATGATAAATTATCAGGCTCAAAATGACTAAATAAAATCATCAATCTAAAATTAAAAGTAAAATTTAATCCATCCACCTTCAACTATTTATCGAGGTGACAAATTAAGAAAACTCTAACTCACAAAGGATACAATGTCAAGTCCAGTGTATTTCTATATTCACTATCAATCAATCTCACGCTAGTAAGGACGTGGCTCGTGTCCTCTGTCTAGGTGATTTGGCCAATAGGCTCTACATATGATGTGGTTACAACCAAAGTCCTCTGATCAGGTGGTCACCACCAAATGACACAATTATATTATGGTCACGATTGTATGCTCCCCAATGGCTCTACCCTTTGAGATGTGAACCATATGGTGCACCTAATAGGGCAAAAAGCTCTCTGTTGGTTAAGGTGGACTTAAACTTTCTATTTATACAAACACCACCCCAGGTCTATAAAGTTTTCTTAGATGACGCAACCCATGGCTGCTAACAAGGATCCTTCAGTCAGGTTGGGTCGACTACCTCCTCTGAATAAGTAGACTATGGACCATGATAGCACGGGATGACGAAACCATAGGATCATGATCGGGCGCATCATCATTCCCCAATCCAATTGCTTCAAGTTAAAGGATGATGAATTTCATAAACCTAAATTCCATAGCTCCACATGCTGCTACTATATGCTACGCATTTGGCAATCTAACGACTAGCCTTAATCGAAAGTTCTCTCTCAACATTGGGAGGGGTAATGAACTATAGGTGCTTGTGTCTATAGTAAACCTAGAACCAGATCTAAAGTCCTCACAAAATGAGGGAGAAATCTCTGGGTAGTGTCTTATCTTCTATTCCATTTGCCTTCTGAAAATTTCACTGACATAAATTAAATTCTCTCATAATCGAGAGGTTGGTACGAATTTTCGGAGTCTTAAAAAGACCTACTAGAGTCCTAGTGCTCTAAAATTCTTAATTTTTCAAATTATCATAGCTAATCAATTCAATGAGTTAGTTAACTTACCTCTAAGGTAGCTTTAACCTTTGATTTAAATTTTAAATTATGGTGTCTTAAGGTTACATAAAAATTGGCATCAATACACTCAAATAATTAAAATTCTCTGCCTACTTAGTTATATATTGTTCTTAGAACTTCTTTGAAAGCCTCCTGACATTACCATAACCATCAATTTAACATGTTCAAGATAGATGTCATCATAGGCAGCAAGTTTAATTGTGATTTCAATGATCAAGAGCTTGCTTTAGGGGATCTTAATAAATACAGATAATAAAAGCCCAAAAAAATATTCCATTTGCACCCATGAGATTCAGAGGACTCCTCAAAGAAACCCTACTATCCCAAAGTTTTCAAATAACTCAACCACCATTGTTACCTTATTTGACATGAAGACTTGTTTGACTTAAACATCTCAATCACCTCAAGAAAACCCTCAAATTGTTTTTCTCTTCTCACCAAGATAAGGTGGGTTATCATTTGCATTGAGTTGAGTAGCTTACATAGGTAATGGTCTTAAACCTCAATTTTGCCTTAAGGGATGTAAGTCATGGTGAAGAGAGTCAAACTCTTCTATAAGAAACTCTAAACACCTTAAAGCTTTCTAGTGAAGGAATTTTTTTCCTGATGATCAAAATGAGAGAAATTAAAGTGGGTCTACTTTAGTGAAGGTGACCCGAAATCATCTCAATACATTAGTTAATTTCTAATTGTGAAGAAGAAGATGATTTGTGGACTATTTGATCTTATTTAAATAAAATCCTACAATATGAGCAATCAAAATAGGAATTTTTAGGTATTTTATTATGATTATTGTTGTGATCTAATAAGTACACCAAATAAAAAAAATTTACAAAAAATAAAATTAAATTTAAACAATATAGTAAAATACTTACTAGTCAATTTCATGATATTTTTTTCAAAAATATTTTATTCAAATATTAGTTAAATTAATTACAAAAATTTTTAAACTATAAGGATAGATCAAACACATCTTAATCATTTTAGAAAAGTATTTCATAACGGTGAATCTTATATTGTATGTTATTATTTTTCAAGCATTAAATGTTAGTGCTCAAAAGGAAATATATTAATTTATGTATATAATGAATAAAAATCTTGAGGAATATTAAGAAAATTATTTTATCAATCTAATAAATCAAAACTTGTAATTTTCACCATTTTAAAGTTTTCTAGGCCAATTTCAATAATAATAATATTTGAGGATATTTTAGTGCAACATTAAACACCCAATATTTTAATGATTTGGTTTGGTCATTAGCATACTCTTCATACTTGCTAAATGAAAAATAACTAATCTAACTGTTATTTTGTTCTTGGGTAGGTTAAAAACCTTGCCATGTTTTCCATATATTTGGTATATTTTTTAAGGATACTCAAAGTTATTTGACTTTATTTAAAAAATAATTATTTATTTTATAATTCAAGTTTAACATCTTTTAATTATTTAACACATAAAAATACCTAATTCTTCACAAAAATTATAGGACTTCTTAAAACAAATATTTTAACCCTTTCAGTGAAATTATGACAGTTTAAAATTTATTTTACACAAATCCATACTTTTGTTATTAAAATCCTTCTTGGACTATAGTAATTTTATTTAAAAACATTTAAAATAAATGAATATTTTACATAAACATCTTTCAAATCTTAACATTACCTTGTGTGTGTGTGTGTGTACTCTATAAATTATTTTGATTTTCTTAACATATCTGACTTTTTTCTAATTATTATAAATTTTGCAATGATATATAAAAGTCCAAGTAGTTTAAAAACTAATAAATATTTAAATATGTTTATCTCATGTGAATGTGTTTATTTCGAAAAACTTTATAAGCATTGGATATTTGTATATCATGTACAAAATTTACATAATTAAAATATCCTTTTTATAATAGTAAAAAATTACTTATTTTAATTAATTTAATTAATGAAGACTTAGTGAGGGCTTCTTAAAGTCAAGATAATTAAATAACCTTAAATATTTTTAAAAATTATAATTTATTTATTATTTAATATGAACTTTTATCCTTTAAGTGATAATTATAATAAATATTAAAAAAAGTTAAAATTGTTCATTGTATTGAAATATTTTTTAATTTAATTAGCAGAATCTTTCCAATTATTTCATATTCTTTCTTATTTTTCAAGCAACCAGAAAAGATAGGACCTTCCATTGAATTTGAGTTTAACAATGCATAAAATATAATCTACTTGACAAAAATTTAGTTAAATCATTTTAATAATAGTTAGATCTATGTGAATTTCTATTGAAATTGCTTGCATTTGATAAATCTTTAAGGTTCAGTATGTAAATTATCAATTGTTTGTATACATAATTTCACTACTTTCTCTCTCATGCTTTGTGATCCTCATCTTCTTAACATTTCAATGGCTGCATAAGATTAAAATTTATTAGTAGTTCTATTTGAAATATGAAAAGATGTAACTTATATAGAAAACTTAGTATATTATGAAGTTGTAAAACTTCAAAAAAATATATAATGCTAGACTTGAAACTTCTTGAATAATATTATGAGGTCATAAAAACTTTTATGTTTGTTACTTTATGTAAACTGTGCATGTTGACAAATTTTGGCTGTGCTATAATGGGATCATAACTTTCAGCAAACAACTTAAATTCATTCCTTTAATCATATATCATTTCATGAGCTTCTAAGTGCTATAATGACTTTAGAATTGTGAAATATTACACTCATTAGATTCCTCTCATCAAGTCACTAGATTCAACTATATATACACCAAGTTCATAAAACATATAACCTTCTATTATAGCTTTAAAGCATTTAATTATCCTTTTTGAGTTCTTTATCTAGGCTCATTTTGAATTTATATTGTATCGCTTTTGGTATTAATTGATCCATCTCAACAAGATGTTTGAATCATAATTTATATGATCCTAAATTTAATTATTAAAGATTTCATTGGTTATGTTACATCATGAATTGTGCTCTTTTTTGAGCATCAATATGGATCATCCCCTCAAGGTTGTGATTCAAGATTTTTGTCTTTCATGATGCCAATGCTTCAATTGGTGTGAACATTGCTAAAACATTTTTACTCAATTTATTAAAATTTATTAAAAGTTTATTCAATGTGTTTTGTTTTGTTTTTATGCACAAAATTTGAGTTTAAAGGATTAAGAATTATCAAATATTAAATATACTACGCACAAGGGTTTTATAATTGACTACCCATTGGCAGTGTTAATGGCACACGTAGCGACATGTTGCTACCCCCCTTGTTGCGTTAGTACATGTAGACTCACACTCAACCTCATGCATAGTCTAGTACACACATACGCTCTAGCAAAAGCTTGCGAAGGCTCATGCTACAATTATCACCAAATTTTATTATCATAAATACACAACTAAATAATTATTCAATTAGGTTGAACAACTAAAAAAATTCAAAACAAAGTTAAAATTTCTAAAATATATGAAATATTTTGTAATAACTAACCCTAATTTTCACATATTAATACCCCATAAGTGAGAAAATCTCACACATTCTTCTTTTCCTCGTGTATAATCTCATTCCTTCATTTGAAATATTATAAACACTATCATGCATAAGTATAATGTAGTTCCTCCTTCCATGCTTTTGTGCATTATTAGCAAGAGAATGAGCTATCCTTCATAAAGTTACACACAAATATTTTACCTCTCTTCAAATATATCAATTCCTTCTTTGTAGTGTCTAATTGCTTCTTTTAATCAAGGTTAAACACTATCTTGCATAGTAGAAATATATTCACCTATCAAAACTTGATGGTCCTTTTCTAGAAAATTTTAATGTTATCCATATATGATCATCCTTCATCTCAAATTTTAATGTGGAAATTATCCCTTTGACATTTATGCAAGATGCAATGTGCACATTATCTAGAGATAGTTTTATGATTATTCAAGAAATCTTAATTTTTAAATTTGCTGTTTGTTATCTCTCTTAATAAAAATCTATTTGATCTAGTTTTCCATTATTAGAAAATCTCATATTTTTTAAGAGCATGCCTTCATAATGGACTAATAAATGCTTAGATTTGCATTAAAAATATTTCTTTTCAATAATATTCTATATAATCATATTGTATCAATTGCTTACTTTTCAAGAACTTTATTGCATAAAATTAAATGGTTGGTAATTAAAGGAGAAAAGAAATATATGTATAATGAAATATGCAAATACAAATATATATAAAAGTAAATATTAAGAAAATGTGTGATCTAATTTGAATAATAACTTCATGCATGAAATGTCAATATGAATGCGTAATTGCTTCAACATATGATTGAATAATTCATGATTTTTAAAACCTTTATGCTCTATTAGTAGACCATTTATATCTTCATTTTAAAAAAACACACAATTAAAATAATTTGAAAAGTTTAGAACCAAGAAGGTTTTCGTTAACTTTGCAACATATTGTTTCGCTTTATATTTAAATTAAATGTAGAATTGTTGTTCCATTCCTATATCATTTGAGTTTGGACTATCTACTAATTTCATAAAATTTTGAATCAAATATGGGAAAGTAATCTAATCCTATTATTATTAAACATAAAACACGTAGAACATTTACGTCAAATTAAGTCATTTTTTTTATTTACAAGTTAGGATGAAATTCAACTTTAAACAAGCATGTCAAATAAGACACCACGGGAGAGTTGAAACTCAACATTTGAGAAAGCTAAATTTATTGCTAGAAAGATGCAACTTCAAGGCTTACATGAAATATGAAAAGTACTATAAGAAATAAAGGCTCATAAACTTTTGAAACCGTTTGACACTTGGCTCATGTGCAAGCAGGTGCAATAGCAACAACACCCCCGACTGAGGTAGTTATCCCTAAACCGCTATGACGGCCCAGAATCCTCCTCGCGATGAGAGATCTAACCTTACAACATCATAGTAAATAGCACAGAAAACATAGTATTTCTGGCCTAGAGTTATGGGAGAGTATAATTTTCCTATACTGACGGCTCCTGCACATCCCATACGAAAGCTTGTTTGATGTTTCTCCTTGCCAGAAGCCTCTTTATAGATTTATCCTTGGGGCTGCATTTTCTGCAGTTAGAGCAGCAGATGAAGTTGATATGGTTGTGGTCATTGATAAGAACTAATTTTCTGTATTGGATATGGTTGGAGAGGATAAGTTTGTTCTGTGTCAATTGAGTTCTTTGAGTTCGTTTTTTTTGGTTTGATCGTCGCTTGGCAGTGGTTTAATTGAGTTGACTCCGAGTGAATCGAACCCGAGTTGAGAGAGTTGGGAGGTTTTGCATGCTTTCGATCCGTTGGATTTAGCCTTTTTTCACCGTTGGATCTAGTCACTTGGATTGAGTGCTTCTTGAATTGCTCCAGCAGTCGGATGATCGATTTACGCCACTGGATTTGGTTTTGGATCATGCGGTTCTTGATGCTTCTAATATGTAAGTGGATTACGCATTATTTCTCTTGATCTGGATTGAATCAGCCTTTGATTGAGAATTATTCTTGGTGTTGGATGAAGCTTTGAGAATAACTAACCTTATCTTGCCTTGTTGTGTTTTGTTTTATTTGTTGTCGAGATCTCCGAGAGGAAGAGGCTAATGAAGGAAATTTCCAGGGAAGACGTGGTTTCAGGAAAACCTAGAAGAAGATGAGGAGGAAGAGAGCGAGGAGGCGAAGAAAGATAAGTTTCTTAATTCTTGATTGTTTCTCTGTTTGGCTTTGGATCTATTTATACTTTACTTTTCCTTTCTTAGGTTTGGATCTAAATATCATGCCATCACTACTTTACATACAAGTTATTTTATTATCAAACTTGTTTGGTCTTCTTTGGTTGAGGTATGGCAGAGAGTTATCTTGTGATCACTTGTTTTTTTCTTGTTCTCGAGCATCTTCTTTGGCTTAATTACGTGAGAATTTACTTTTGGAAGGTGGAATTCTGTTCTTTGTTCAAGCAGCGGCTTGAATCTGTTGGTTAACTTACGTTACATTGTCTTCGATCGTCGTGTATTACATTTGTCTTCTTAATTCTTTTTTCGGTCTTTGGTTTTATTAAACTTCGGCCGTTGTTTACATTATGGATGGTTATAATCTTTTTTTTGTTTGAGAATTTCTCTTACTTGTTTGTTCTTATTTTCTCTTTATTGTAAAGGAACAATTGTAAATGAAAGTTATGATGGCTTATTTCTTTCTTTTGATATTCAGAATAAAGTCATATCAGTCATGCTTGGTGTGGCCTCAATTTTTGTGCATGAAGGACATTGTTGTCATTGATCTTCTGCGTGTGTAGGCTGTCTTGAATCGTTCGACGCAGCATCTATAGTACAGTGGGAACCCAGCCTGTGAGTTGCACACGTTTTTACATCACATTTATATAAAATTAAGTCACGTGTTTCTCTAACTTTATATATCACCATTGCTGAGTGAAACAATTGATCCAACAAACGAGGATTACGTCTACATTTATCAGCATCTCATGGCTTTCTTGGCGCATTGCCCATGCTATATTAACATATATATATATATATATATATATATATATATATATATATATATATATATATATATATATATATAGAAGTTTTAACAATCTAAACGGAAGTATTGGACCAGTTTTAATAGAAATAAAATTAATACTGATTAGTTTATTATATATCACCCTAGCTAAGTCATAGCATTCGATCCAACACGAGGATTACAATTTTATTAATCAGCATCTCAAGGCTTGCATTGCGCTTCTACTGCCATTCCTATTCTACTGCGTAGAATCTAATCTCACTTGCTCTCTCTATATATCCCTCACTCTCTCTTACAAACCCTCTCCCACCCCACTGTCTCCTTGTTTCTCTCTCTCTCTCTCTCTCACACACACAGACACACACACTCTAAGCAGAAGTGGGTCCTGACGTTCGCAGCAGTAGAAGCCATGAATCCAATGAAATTCTGCTCCGAATGGTAGACATTATCTCTGCATCTGTATTCTTCTATTTTTTTACTTGAGAGAGATATTATATCAACGTCTTTTTATTTTATATATGAAAGAAATTTAAAAAGAAACTGGATTTTTAATTTAATTAAGAAAAATGATGGAAAAAAAAATTTAAAATTTGACATTGTCGGTAGCGTAGCCATGGTGCCGACATTACACTATGTCGACGGCGATGTGCCACATCGACATCATGTCGACGACGACTAGGCTGCTAATAATATATAAAAAAAATTTAAAAAATAAATTGACGCCAAAGGGGGAAAATGGTCTAGCCATTCACCTACACTTTGGGCTAGTCATTAGGGCATTTTGAATGTAAATAAATATATCTCATGTCCTAAGCTCTCATCCCTCTTTCTCTTGTAATATTTTCACATTTCTCTACTTTCTATGATTTTTTCTTGCAAAATTGGACTATAATCGGCGAGAAAAGTTGCTAATTTCTTACTATTATTGTATTTGTTGGTGTCGATTCATCAGGATATTTTCAAGACTTCACTAGGTTAGAAAAATTTCTTAGTCTATATTTTTATATTGTATTATGTAGAGTTTATTTTTCCAAAAAAATGAAGAATGAGTTTATTACTTACAAAGTTTTTTATTTTAAGTATATTTGGGCTATTAAAACATGAAAAACAACTTCTCAAAATTTATTTTATTTGTAACATTAAATTTTGAATGAATAAGTAAATAATAATATATCTATAATAATGTTTGTTTTCCATTGTTATTTTGGTTACTTTTATATATTTATTTTTCTATTACACTTATTATTTTAAATTTATTTTAAAATTCTTATTACTTGCTTAATTTAATTATTATTATTAATTATTAAAATATAATATAATAATAATAATAATAATAATAATCATAATTATTATTATTATTATTTTGTTTTTGTAATTATCATTATGCTTATATTAATTTAATTTTTAGACATTAACATTCTTTTGTAGTTATTATTGTTGCTATTAAGTAATAATATTATCATTTTTATATGTTATTATAATTCTTATTTTTTCATAATTTTAATTATTACTAGTATAATTAATTTTATTACTACTAGTGCTATTATTATAAATGTTATTATAATTCTTATTTTTTTCATAATTTTTATAATTACTAGTATAATTAATTTTATTACCACTAGTGTTATTATTATTATTATTCTTATTAAGTACTAGAGTTCTTATTATTCTTAATTTTTGTACCAGTGTTATTCTTATTTTAATTTTTAGACATTAACTTTAGTATAATTAATTTTTGTACTAGAGTTCTTATTACAATCATTACATTATCATTATTATTATTCCTTTTTTTCATAATTCTTATGTGTTACTAGTATATTTAATCATTTTTTAAAATTTTATTTGTTTCATAATTTTTTATTATTACTAGTTAAATTAATTTTATTTTTTTTAGTGCTTACCATTAATTATTAATAATTTAATATGCATATTATTTATATAATGTAATTATTCTATTATAGTGCCAACTCTTTATTTAAAAAATTTTCAACTAAGCAAGTCACCTCTACCCATCATTAATATGCTTAATAATTGATTTCAGAGAATATAATCACAATGAGTCAACAAACATCAAACCTCATGTTATTCTATGATAGTGAGCTAGAATTACCCGATGAGTTTGCACCTAAACATTTCAAAGGTTGTCGCCAACCAATTCGTATTGCCACGCACTCGAGTCTTGACCAACTACAACGAGTCATCCATGCTCAAAATTTATCCCAAGAGGAGCAGGATCTCTCTATTATGCAAATTTTCATTCGTGAAGGTTTCATTGTAGTGCGTGGACGATGAAGTCATAGAATGTGTTCTATTAGAGGTTTGGGAGCAAACCCTAATTATTTACACATAATTAGAAACTACTATTGATATCAGACCTAGCTATATCAACATAATGCTCGAGCCATCTACTGGACCTTCATCATGATATGCTACTCCTAATTTCATTGAATTTTTTTGAACTAGAACTCTTAAACTTTCAAGCCTATAGGTACGTCATTAATAAAAAAATATGACTTTATAAAATTTTTTATTAATTTCTAATTAATTTATACTATAAAATTTTCATTAATTTCTAATTAATTTTTTCTTTACAGTCTGGCATGACATTCATGGAGCATACAACGTAGTTTAGTTGCTCGTTCAAGGGATGATGAGCGAGTTATGCTGCATAGGGATGGGTATGAGATAATGGATAGTAGAACAAGTGCTAGTTCTAGTGACGACAACAATGATGATAGAGTAGATTCACCAATAGATGTAGAGCCAACTGAAATAATGGGTCATGACCTGCTTAGAGGATACTCAGTGGTTAGTGTATAGAATCTAGAAGCTACAATTACTACTAATGAATACATATGGCCTTATCATACAACGAAGGAGTGGGATGAGAATTTCAATATTAATAGTCTAATGAGTGCTTCAAACATATCATCTGAAGGATTGATTCCTACAGAATTAATAGAGAATATGATATTTCAAACCAAATCTGACTTACAATGTGCCATTAATGGCAGATGCATAGTAAATAATATTAAATATTGTAACATCAATTCAAATAAAACTTGCTTTTCTATTATGTGGGTTCACTACAATCACTCATCTAGACCTTCTTAATGGCGATTACATGCTGCTAGAAGCAAGAGGTTAGCGGGCTCATGAAAAATTTCAATAATTACTAGTCCACGTACATGTGCACATAAAATTTTAGTTGTTGGTCATCAAGTGCACATCCAAATTATGCTATTATATCTTACGATCATATGTCATTAGATAAACTTAAAGCCTAAGGAGATAATAGGACAAATATAAGCTAAATTTAACATGTGTATCTTTTATATGAAAGCGTATGATGCAAGGAGGAAGGTAATATGAACTATTTTTGATAGTTGAGAGGAATCATATCATTCATTATATAAGTTGATGAATGCTATTTGTGGTACTATAACAGGTTCAATATATTGGTTATTTTGGTTCTTTGGTCCATCCATAGAGGGTTGGAGCTACTGTAGACTAGTGCTTACTCTGGATGGCACAGTCCTTTTAGGAAAATATCGAGGAACGTTGCTTAGTGTTGTTGGAGTCGATACAAATAACATTCTCTTTCCACTTCTCCAGTCATGGACCCAGTGTAACGAGTCATGGTGCTGGTTCTTGAGAGCTCTATAT
This sequence comes from Cymbidium sinense, assembly GCA_021442155.1. Lineage (NCBI taxonomy): Eukaryota > Viridiplantae > Streptophyta > Magnoliopsida > Asparagales > Orchidaceae > Cymbidium > Cymbidium sinense. The sequence goes on along the minus strand of CM038223.1, from coordinate 12,079,704 downwards.
CGGTTATTACCCATTGTTGCATCGGGCCCAGATCTATGTATAATATTGGACTGACATGTTAGGATTGTTTGAGGTTGCAGAGACATATTTCCCTGGGCGGCACATAAGTTTTGTTTGAGGCATCTTAGGGAAAACTTCAAAAAAGCAATAAGGCTAATGGGTATTAGTGATGTGGAGACTATTTGTCAAAAGATGTATTATGGCGAAAACACAAATGATATCCACATTTTCAACCAATACATGCTTGGTATCAAAAATGTCAAACAAGAAGCATATGATTAGTTGATCATTGCAGATGGTAGTAGGTGGACGTTATCACATGATAGATAATGACAACCAATGCAGCATAATGCTTTAATATAGTTCTTTGTCATGCTAGAGGTTTACCAATCGAAGCTTTGATATGCTATATTACAATATTGTATTACTATTTCCTAAACACTACACTATTGCAAAAGAATATAATACATCAAATGAATCACCTATTGGCACATAAATTACTTAATATAATGCTAGTTAATAAAAATAATAATTTCACCGTATCATTTTAATATTAATATTTACACTAAATTCTTATAAATAATATAATAATTATTATTATTCTTTTTAAGTACTAGAGTTCTTATTATTCTTAATTTTTGTACTAGTGCTATTCTTATTTTAATTTTTAGACATTAACTTTAGTATAATTAATTTTTATTAAATACTACTATTCTTATTACTATTATTACATTATCATTATTATTATTCTTTTTTTTCATAATTCTTATGTGTTACTAGTATTCTTAATCATTTTTAAAATTTTATTTGTTTCATAATTTTTTATTATTACTAGTTTAATTAATTTTATTTTTAGTGTGCTTAGCATTAATTATTAATAATTTAATATGCTTACTATTTATATAATGTAATTATTCTATTATAGTGCCAACACTCTATTTAAAAAGTTTTCAACTAAGCAAGTCACCTACCCATCATTAATATACTTAATAATTGATTTCAGATAATATAATCACAATGAGTTAACAAACATCGAACCTCATGTTATTCTATGATAGTGAGCTAGATTTCCCTAATGAATTTGCATCTAAATATGTCAAAGGTCGTCGCCGACCAATTTGTATCACCACGCACTCGAGTCTTGACCAACTATAACATAGAGTCATCCATACTCTAAAAAGTTATCCCAAGAGGAGCAGTATCTCTCTATTATGCAAATTTTCATTCGCCGAAGGTTTCATTATAATGCCCATTGGGGACGATGAAGGCACATAATGTGTTCTATTAGAGGCTTAGAAGCAAACCCTAATTCTTTACGCATAATTCGAAACTACTATTGTTATCAGACCTAGTTATATCAACAAAATGCCATAGCCATCAACTGGACCTTCATCATGATATGCTACCCCTGATTTCATTAAATTTTTTTGAACTATAACTCTTGAACTTTCAAGCCTATAGGTACGTCATTAACAAAAAATATTACTTTGTCAAAATTTTATTAATTTCTAATTAATTTATACTATAAAATTTTCATTAATTTCTAATTAATTTTTTCTTTATGTCCAGCACGACATTCAAGCGTGGAGCCCATACATCGCAATAGTTTAGCTGCTCGTTCAAGGGATGATGAGCGAGTTATGCTGCATAGGGATGGATATGAGATAATGGATAGTAGAACAAGTGCTAGTTCTAGTGACGACAACAATGATGACAGCGTAGATGAACCAATAGATATAGAGCCAACTAAAATAATGAGTCATGACCTTCTTAGAAGACACTCAGTGGTTAGTGTATAGAATCTAGAAGCTACGATTACTAGTAATGAATACATATGGGCTTATCATTCAATGGAGGTGGGATGAAACTTTCAATATTAATAATCTAATAAGTGCTTCGAACATATCATCTGAAGGATTGATTCCTACATAATTAATAGAGAATATGATATTTCAAACCAAATCTGATTTACAATGTGCTATTAATGGCAGATGCATAGTAAATAATATTGACTATCGTAACATAAATTCAAATAAAACTTTCTTTTCTATTATGTGTGTTCACTACAATCACTCATCTAGACCTTCTTAATGGCGATTACATGCTGCTAGAAACATGAGGTTAGCAGGCACATGAAAAATTTCAATAAACGTACCTGTGCACATAAAATTTTAGTTGGTGGTCATCAACAGTGCACATTCAAATTCATATGCTATTATATCTTACCGATGATATGTCGTTAGATAAACTTAAAGCCTAGGGAGATAATAGGACAAATCTAAGCTAAATTTAACATGTGTATCTTCTATATTAAAGCATGGGATGCAAGGAGGAAGGTAATATGAACTATTTTTGATAGTTGAGAGGAATCATATCATTCATTACATAAGTTGATGAATGCTATTTGTGGTACTATAATAGGTTCAATATATTAGATACAATCTGATAATACAAATCATTTTTTATTATTTTGGTTCTTCGTCCATTCATAGAGGGTTGGAGCTAAATTAGACTAGTGCTTACTCGATGGCTCATTCCTTTTAGGAAAATATCGAGGAACATTGCTTAGTGTTGTTGGAGCCGATACAAATAACGTTCTCTTTCCATTTGCTTTTCCAGTCATGGTAATGAGTCGTGGAGCTGGTTCTTGAGAACTCTATATCAGTTATTACCCATTGTTGCACCGTGCCCAAATCTATGTATAATATCGGATTGACCTGTTGGGCTTGTTCAAGGTTGTAGAGCCATATTTTCCTGGGCAGCACATAAGTTTTGTTTGAGGCATCTTAGGGAAAACTTCAAAAATTCAATAAGGCTAATGAGTATTAGTGATGTGGAGACTATTTGTCAAAAGATGTATTACGCCAAAAACAAAAATGATATCCAAATTTTCAACCAACACATGCTTGGCATCAGAAATGTCAAACAAGAAGCATATGATTAGTTGATCGCTGGAGATGATAGTAGGGGGACATTATCACATGATAGATAATGACAACCAACACAGCATAATGTTTTAATATAGTTCTTTTTATTATTAAAAGTTTACCAATCCAAGCTTTGATCTACTATATTTATTACAATATTTTATCACTTTTATTTAGATGCTACACTATTACAAAAGAATATAATACATCAAATGAGTCACCTATTGGCACACAAATTACTTAGTATAATATTAGTTAATTAAAATCATAGTTACAATGCATAATTTTCATATTCATATTTACACTAAATATTTATAAATAATAAAATAGTTATTATTATTCTTATTATGTACTAGAGTTCTTATTATTCTTAATTTTTGTACTAGTGTTATTCTTATTTTAATTTTTAGACATTAACTTTAGTATAATTAATCTTTATTGCATACTAATGTTCTTATTACTATTATTAAATTATCATTATTATTATTCTTTTTTTCATAATTCTTATATGTTACTAGTATATTTAATCATTTTTTAAAATTTTATTTGTTTCATAAATTTTTTTATTATTACTAGTTTAATTAAATTTCTTTTTTAGTGTGCTTAGTATTAATTATTAATAATTTAATATGCATATTATTTATATAATGTAATTATTCTATTATAGTGCCAACTCTTTATTTAAAAAATTTTAACTAAGCAAGTCACCTCCCAAAGATTAATATGCTTAATAATTGATTTCATAATATAATCACAATGAGTCAACAAACATCGAACCTCATGTTATTCTATGATAGTGAGCTAGATTTACCTGATGAATCTGCACCTAAATATGTCAAAGGTCATCGACCAATTCATCTCCACTCGAAGTCTTGACCAACTAGAACACAAAGTCATCTATGCTCTGAAAATTCATCCCAAGAGGAGCAATATATCTCTATTATGCAAATTTTCATTCAGCGAAGGTTTCATTGTAATGGTCATTGTGGGCGAGAAAGTCACAGAATGTGTTCTATTAGAGGCTTAGAAGCAAACCCTAATTCTTTACACATAATTAGAAACTACTATTGATATCAGACCTAGCTATATCAACATAATGCTCAAGCCATCAACTCGACCTTCATCATGATATGCTACTCGATTTCTTTAAATTTTTTTGAACTAGAACTCTTGAACTTTCAAGCTTATAGGTACCTCATTAACAAAAAATATTACTTTATTAAAATTTTTATTAGTTTCTAATTAATTTATATTATAAAATTTTCATTAATTTCTAATTAATTTTTTTTTTACAGTCCGACACGACATTCATGCATGGAGCCCGTACATCGCAGTAGTTTAGCTCCTCATTCAAGGGATGATGAGCGAGTTATGCTCCATAGGGATGGATATGAGATAATGGATAGTAGAACAAGTGCTAGTTCTAGTGACGACAACAATGACGATAGCGTAGATGCACCAATAGATATAGAGCCAATTGAAATAATGGGTCATGACCTACTTAGAAGACACTCAGTGGTTAGTGTATATAATCTAGAAGCTACGATTACTACTAATGAATACATGTGGGCTTATCATACAACAAAGGAGTGGGATGAAAATTTCAATATTAATAGTGTACTAAGTGCTTCTAACATATCATCAAGTATTGATTCCTAGAATTAATAGAGAATATGATATTTCAAACCAAATATAATTTACAATGTGCTAATAACATGATGTTAGAAGAAAGAGGTTAGCGGGCTCATGAAATTTTTCAATAATTACTAGTCCACGTACCTCTGCACATAAAATTTTAGTTGGTGGTCAGCAACAGTGCACATCCAAATTCGTATGCTATTAGATCTTATCGATCATATGTCGTTAGATAAACTTAAAGCCTAGGGAGATAATAAGACAAATATAAGCTAAATTTAACATGTGTATCTTCTATATGAAAGCGTGGGATGCAAGGAGGAAGGTAATACGAACATTTGTTGGTAGATGAGAGGAATCATATCATTCATTACATAAGTTGATGAATGCTATTTGTGGTACTATAACATGTTCAATATATTGGATACAATCGATAATACAAATCATTTTCAATGATTATTTTGTTCTTTGATCCATCCATAGAGGGTTGGATCTACCATAGAATAGTGCTTACTCACGGATGGCACATTACTTATAGGAAAATATCGAGGAACGTTGCATAGTGTTGTTGGAGTCGATACAAATAACATTTTCATTCCATTTACTTTTCTGGTCATGGACCCAATGTAACGAGTCATGGTGCTCTGTTCTTGAGAACCCTATATCAGTTATTACCCATTGTTGCATCGCGCCTAGATCTATGTATACTATTAGACTAACATGCTGGGATTGTTCGAGGTTGTAGAGACATATTTCCCTGGGCAACACATAAGTTTTCTTTGAGGCATCTTAGGGAAACTTTCAAAAAAGCAATAAGGCTAATGGGTATTAGTGTTGTGGAGACTATTTTTCAAAAGATGTATTACGCCGGAAACACAAATGATATCCACATTTTTCAACCAGCACATGCTTGGCATCAAAAATGTCAAACAAGAAGCATATGCTTAGTTGGTCGCTAGAGATGGTAGTAGGTGGACATTATCACATGATAGATAATGACAACCAACGCAGCAGAATGCTTTAATATAGTTCTTTGTCATGCTAGAGGTTTACCAATCCAAGCTTTGATCTGTTATATTTATTACAATATTTTATCACTATTTCATAGACACTATACTATTACAAAAGAATATAATACATCAAATGAATCACCTATTGGCACACAAATTACTTGATATAATATTAGTTAATAATAATAATAATTACACTATATAATTTTGTTATTAATATTTATAGTAAATATTTATAAATAATATTATTTTTAGTATTATTAAATTTATTTTAAATGATGAAATTCACTTAATATTTATAAAACACAAATTTTAAATATTAATTGACTTTCTAAATACTACTTTTTGGTCCCAAGTCCGGATGTGAAAAGTGGAGGGTTGCAATAAGCAGTCGACAGCCAATGTAAAACTTGTCGAAATAATCATGACATGAATCCTTTAAAACAATGTGTTAATGCTAGGGTGTCCCCTAGAAGCGACACGTTGTATGACCTAAATACAGTGAAAAGTGTGCAACGGCCGCTGCATTGGCCCTAGGGTACAGTGTTAAATAAGCAATGGTTCCCACATTATGGATGGATGTGGGAAAAGAAGTTAGACCATGAAACTAGAATTAGGTTAGGAACTTGGAATATAGGTACTCTTACAAGTAAATTAATGGAATTAATAAATATTATGGTTCATAATAAGATAAATATTTTATGTGTCCAGAAAACTAAATCGATTGGAGAGAAGGCCAAGGAGATTGATAATTTAGAAATAGGCGTGTGATTATAGATAAAAATTTAAAGGATAATGTTATAAATATTAATAGATGTGGAGATTGAATTATAGCTTTAAAATGTTGATACTAAGATTATCAATGTTATAAGTGTTTATGCTCCTCAAGTAGGTTTGGATGTAAGCTCAAAAGAAAAATTTTGTAATGAATTAGAATGATTAATATATAAGATACCTCTTGAAGAAAAAATATTTATTTGAGGAGATTTAAATGGACATATTGGTAGAGTGGTAGAAGATTTTAAAAGTATTCAAGGTGGCTATGGATTTGGAGTGACTAATAAAGAAGGTAAGACTATATTAGATTTTGCTTTAGCCGATGATTTTGTAGTTGCTAATACTTTATTTAAGAAAAAGTGATGAGCATATTATTACTTATAAAAATAGATCTAGTAAAACACAAATTGATTATTTTCTAATAAGAAAAATAGATCGATTAGATTGTAAAAATTATAAGGCCATTCCAAGTGAAAGGTTAAGTACCCAACATTGAATGTTAGTTTTAGAAATTAAGATGAAAGATTGGAAGATGAAAATAAATTAAATTATTATCCTAGATTAGATGGGAGCACTTAAAGAGTACTAATAAAATATTTTAAAAGCAAGCTACAATAGCTTAGAATTTGGGGTGTTCATAAATAAGCTAATCTTATGTGGGAAATAGTAACAAGTGGAATTAAGCAAGTTACAAAAAAGGTGCTTGTAGAACCAAAGGAAAAGTAGTTGGTGGTGGAGTCAGAATGTGTAAGAAAAGATAAGAAATAAGAAGCATTATTATAAAACTTGATTTAAATGTAAAAATTTGGGGAATTGGGAAAGATATAAAGTGGCCCGTACAGATTCTAAGAAAGCAATATATAATGCAAAAAAATTAACTTTTAGTGATTTATACAATGGATTAGATAGCAAAGAAGATGAAAGATGTATGTATAAGTTAAGCAACCAAAGAGATAGGAGAAGTAAATATCTAATTCAAGTGAGGTGTATTAAGGATAAAAATCATAAAGTATCTTTCTTAGAAAAGGATATTGAAAATAAGTAGATGGGGTATTTTGATAAACTTTTTAATGAAGATCTGAAAATACGATTGATTTTAGCAACCTTAATACCCTAAACAAAAATAGAGAATTTTATTTTTATCATTGCGTTAGTAATTTTGAAGTTAGAGAAGCTTTAAAGAAAATAAAATGTGAAAAATAATAGGACCTGATGATATTCTAATAAAAGTGTGGAAATATTTAAGAGATCATGGAATTTAGTGGCTTACAAATCTTTTTAATGTTATTTTAAAGACTAAAAAGATGCTAGATGAGTGGCGAAAGAGTTTGTTGGTTCCTATATTTAAGAATAAAGGTGATGCACAAGATGCAAATTATAGAGAATTAAGTTAATGTGTCATACATTAAAATTATGGAGAGAGTAATTAAGCATAGGTTAAGATGTGACACAAAAGTTTCTCACAATCGTTTAGTTTCATGCCATGTAGATCTACTATGGATGCTATACATTTGTTAAGAGGTTTGATGGAGAAGTATAGAGAAAATAAGGATGATCTACATTTAATATTTATTGATTTAGAAAGCTTATGATAAAGTTTCAGAGATGTTCTTTGAGAGTTCTAGAAAAGAAAGGAGTTAATATTGGTTATATTCAAGTCATTAAGGATATGTATACTAGAGTTTACTTGTGTCTAAACACAAGGAGGATTGACAAAATATTTTCCTATTTGTGGATTACATCAAGAATCAACTTTAAGCTCTTGTCTTTTTGCTTTAGTTATGGATGTTCTTACTAGGCATTTACATGAATATGTACCTTTGGTGTATGCTTTTTGCTCATGACATTCTTTTGTTGATAAGACTAGAGAGTCCAAGAGAAACTTGAAGTATGGAGGTCAACTTTAGAGTCCGAAGGTTTTCGTTTAACTAGATCTAAAATAGAATATCAGTGTAATTTTAGTTGTAGAAGTTCTAGTGGTAGTGTTGTGACATTGTATGAACAAGTCATTAAAAAGAGTGAGTGATTCAGATATCTAGGCTCTATTGTTCAAAATGATGGTGAAATAGATGGAGATGTAATTAGTAGAATTCAAGTTGGATGGTATGGTTGAAGTGGAGGGGCTCTAGTTGTGTGATGAAAGTATTGCTTAAACTTAAGGATAATCTTATAAGATAGTGGTAAGACTGCAATGATTTATGGTGTAGAATGTTGGCCAATAAAGAGAAGCATAATATTAAGTTAAGTGTTTGAGATGAGGATGCTTAGGTGGATGAGTGGCTTTACTCTTAGAGATAAAATGCAAAATGAGTATGTTCGGGAAAAGTTGGAGTAGCTCAGTGACAGAGATAAGAGAGAGAATTGCCTTAGATTGTTTGGCCACATAAAACATTTGTCGTCCGATGACCCAATTAGGAGAGTAAATGCATTAGATTTACCTTATGTTAAGAAAGATAGAGGTGGACCTAAAAAGACTTAGTTAAGATGTATAAAAAAAGACCTTAGTATACTTGAATTAAATGAGAATTTGTCACATAATTTAACACAATGGAGACGAAGGATTCATGCAGTGATTTAGTGGGATTAATGCTTGTTGTTGTTGCTGTTGTTGTTCAATTTTATATACTTAATATAATATTAGTTAATAATAATAATAATTAAACTATATAATTTTAAAAAATAATTTATACTAAATATTATAACTTATATTATAACGTTATCATTTAAAAAAAAAATTTAAGCATTGTTGGTTTCATAATTTGTATATCAACCTTACAAAAATTAAGTTATATCATTATAAGAACTACTAAATCCATTGGAATTTCTGTTGGTGTCGCGCGTAGTTTTGTTCTCACTGAAATTATTTATTTTCAAACTTCTAATCCTATGTTGGCTGATGGAAGAAATGGATGGCGTTATTTTCCAGCACTCTAATTGAGCCTTTTCATTGTTGTTTTAAACATTTTCAACCGTTTAGCTCATCGTTCATTTCTACATTCATGTCAGTTCTATATATATATATATATATATATATATATATATATATATGTGGAGAGATGAGAGAGAGATATATGTGGAGAGATGGAGAGATTATTGTGGAAAGATGGAGAGAGATTCTACGTTTTATATCTCAATGAAAGAAGGATTGTAGTTGGAAAGAATGGTCTGAAATAACTTAATAGGTCTTAGAATAGTGGCTGAGAGCATTTTTCGCCCTATCATTGTTGGTTCAAAACTAAATATTATAATTTGTTGTCCCTACCCCGGGTTCTAGGGAATTGCATTCGATTTCTGCTTCCCTCATCGTCTTCGATTTTACTGCCTTACCATAGAGAGGCTGTCGGAGAATGATGGACTTGGATCTGTGGATATCCGAGGTTAAGGAGGGCCAGCATCTAATGGAAGACGAGCTACGGCTCCTCTGTGAATATGTGAAAGAAATTCTCATTGAAGAGTCAAATGTTCAACCTGTCCATAGCCCTGTCACTGTTTGTGGAGATATCCATGGTCAATTTCATGACCTTATGAAACTCTTTCAAACCGGAGGTCATGTTCCAGAGACAAATTACATTTTTATGGGTGATTTTGTTGATCGAGGATATAATAGTTTGGATGTCTTCACTATTTTGTTTCTTGTAAAAGCCAGATTCCCGGAAAATATTACCCTTCTACGTGGGAATCATGAAAGCAGGCAACTAACACAGGTCTATAGTTTTTATGATGAATAGAAAGTAGGCAAAATTTTTAAACTAAGCATCTTTTAAACTTTAATTAGCGAAATAACCTTAAAAAATTTTTTTTCAAAATAGGCACATGGTTTAGCAGGCTGATTTAATATCAGTCAGATGTATCGCTTGACGTCCTAAAATTTTTTTTTTTTAAAAGAAATTTACATACATATCACACAATTCTTATCTATTTACATATCTATATATCACAGTTAGCGTAAAATATTTTTTTTTTTCTAAAATATTTTTTTTTAAAAGGGAATTTACATACATATCACACAATTCTTATTTATTTACATACATAACATCAGCGTAAAATATTTTTTTTTTATTTAAAAAAAGGAATTTAGATACATATCACACAATTGTTATGTATTTACCTATCTAACATCTAAAGTTAGATATTTACTTATCTAATATTTGTCTATGCTTAAAAAGATGCATTTCATTTTAAAAGTGAATAAAGTTATATTTTGATGTGATATTGAAGATTAGAGTGTTATATATGTAAAAATTGAAGTTTAGATTTTAGATATATAAATACATAAGAATTGTGTGTTATTTATATAAATCCCCTCAAAAAATACAAATTTTATAATTTTGCTGAGAGACCTCAACTTTAATTTATATTTTTTAATAAATATCTAAATTTTATATTTAAAATATATTTATTTTTATATACATATTTAAATTTAAAATTTCATATTTACATAAATATTATAAATTTAGAAAAATTAAAATTTATTATAAAATTTTAGATTTTATTTTATTTATCTAATAAATCAGAACTTGTAATTTTAACCATTTAAAAACCTTTTAGGCAAATATCAATAATAATAATAATAATAATAGTAATAATAATAATAATAATAATAATAATAATAATAATAATAATAGCAATAAAATTTGGGGATACTTCTAGGGCAATGCTAAATACCACACATACTTCATACTCCGAAAGGAACAATAGGTGATCAAATTGTTATTTTGCTCTTGGGTAGGTAAAAAGCCTTGCCATGTTTCCCATATATCTGGCATTTTTTTTTTTATGGATGCTCAATTTTATTTAAATTTATTTAACGATTTTTTTTATTTTTTATAATTCAAATATAAAAACTTTTAATTAATTAAAATGCCAAATTAATCACAAAAATTATTGGACTACTTAAAACGGATATTTTAAACCTTCGAGTGCAATTATGACAATGATAACATTTATTTTGAACAAATTCGTATTTCCAATATTAATATTTTTTTAATTTAATGAAATATAATTTGATAAATAAGGTCAATAAAATTTTTACATAGTTTGACATCTTTTCAGAATGTTATCACTATCTTTTGTGTGAGTGTAAATACTCTCCAAAATATTTTGATTTTTCTTATTTGACTTTTCTTTCTAATTAATATAATTTAGCAAAAATATACACAAATTTCAAATTATTTTGAATAAAATTTGAAATTCTTTAAGCTGTTCATCTCATGTGAATAAGTTTATATCCAAAAAATCTTTCATAAGCATTGGATAATAGAAAAACAATTAAAAATTAAAATTTACAATATTAAAATATCTTCTTTGAAATAATAAAAATTACTATTTAATTTAATTAATGAAGACTTCGTGAGGGCTTCTTAAAGTCAAGATCCTTAAATATCCTTAAATATTAAAAAGTTATAATTTATTTATTATTTATAAATTTTTATTCTTTAAGTCATAATTACAAAAAAAATATTAAATAATTTTTAAAAATGTTCAGTGTTTAAAAATATCTCTTAATTTAATTAGACGAATCTCTCAAATTATTCCTTATTCATTTTATTTATTCAATTAATTATGGAAGATAAGAGCTCGTTTTGCATTTTATTTATTTTATTTTATTTGACTTTGCATTTGACTTTACCTAAAGATAAGATTTTGAAATGCTTTCAATTTTAAGTTTTAAATATTAACCTTAATTTGAAATGCTTCCCGTGTGTTTCAATGGCATAAATTTTACACTTTTCGTAATTTTAATTCTCCAATTTTTTTGGTTGTCTTTGCACTCAAACTTCTTTTCTCTCACTAGTTTCCAATCATAATATAATAAATAAAAAATTTGTATATTATAGAAGATAAAGTCACTGAAATAATTGTGATTAATTTAATATATATCACTTGAGAAAAAAGAGAATGATGTATAAAGAGAAAAAAAATTATTTGCATATAGTTTCATAAATTTTGAGTTTATTTAGAATTGCCTATTTGGAAAAATGGATGCCAAAATATTAGGAAATTGTATGTATTAGTAATCAAGGGTGAAATACCTATATTTCTATTCATACCCCACATTTTTAAAGGTTATTTAGTACTAATAATAGAAATTATATAAATAAATTTATCTTGCTTCCTAATATTCAAAAACACCTTATTCTAAGCAATCGGGTAACCTGCATTATCTTAATTTTTTATTAACTTGATGGCATGTTATGTATAAATATTTACCATGTATTTAGATGTAAACCTCAACTTGATCCTCTCCTCATCTCCTTTAGTGAAATATTTTATTCAAATATTATGTCAAGTTATAAATGCATTTTTTTACCACATCACACCCAAACATAGTTGCTTGATTATAAGCTATACAATTGTTGACCAACCACCATTGTTAGACCACTATAACTCATGGTCAAGTGCCATTAATGACCATTAATGCCTAACCATTTTGATAGCAATTAATATATACCAACTATCAAGATCTCTTACTTTTTCCTTAATATTTTATTTTACTATTCTTACATGATGTCAAGCTAACAATCAAAATATTATAATCCTACCCTTTTAAAGAAGGAAAAGTGAACTTTTAAAATCTTCTTTCACTTAATAGATTATATTAGCTTAGTTAATTCTAATGACTTCTTCTCTATCAAGGATTTTCTTCTTACATCTCCCTGTCATAACTTAAAGCACAACCACATAGTGAAAACTAGTAAATGCCCACTGTGTCAATCCCAACATGCCTAGTAAAAGCTTTTAGCGCATGCCATGTTTTTCTATTTGACATCAATTAGCTTAACATATTTGTTAAGATCTAGACAAATAGTATTTTAACATATTATATGATTTATTACTTATTAATATTGTCAAAGGAGGGGCTCATTTGATTTTTCATGGATAAAAGTATTTTAAAATTATATATTTTTTATTTTTTTAATGTCAAAATTTTTTTATATTGAAGATGAACTTAGATGTAATACGAATATCTACTAAATCCAATATAATTGATGGTATCTAGCATATTACTCTTTCTACAACCCTTTTTTAAAACAAAATTAAGCAATTAAGTAAATCTTGATTTTTGTAATTTAAATTTAAATTACTTATATATATATATATGATAATTTTTCTTATGTAGTGATGGAAGCAAGACATAAGGTGAGAGGGGGTTGTTAAAAAACTAGAAAAATACAGCATAAATTAGTTAATGAAAATTTTTCTATAATATAAGAAGCTCATTGTAAAATTCATTTAGGCAAACAGGATGTTAGTGAGAGACACGATTGGGCACCTTATTTCATTAGTATTGATATGGTTTATACATAAAGCATTACTTCAACTAATTTATCATTTTATGCAAGCCAAAAAAATAACATTAATATTTTGTTCAAAATAGTATAAAATATTAGATCAACTAACCACAAGCAACTCTACTTATATTTGGTTGGCATACTAAATTTTTATTAAAATGAAACCTTCAAGTTTTCTTATTAAATGTTCATTTAGGTCGCTAGCATGTCAACTTCTATCTACGACTTATCAAACCTTGGTCTTAGGTAAAGATTTTATTAACTTTAATTTTGCACTTTATGAATACTTTGGATGTGTTTAGAATTTTACTTGGTTGAGGAAAGCTATATTTTGTCACAAAAAGAGTGACTTCCTCATTCTAATATTTGACTTAAATAATTTACATTTCTTATGATGAAAAGGTTCATACTAAAATATTTTATTTCTCCATTTTGCTTCTTGCTTAGTTGACTAAAATATAAAATTGATAAATTTGTAACAAGTCTTTGTGACCCTAAATACAATGATAAGAATACTCTAGAATGATGGTTCTCCATTAACAAAATGTTTGGATTGTTAAATAAGAACCCACTAAAATATAGAAATAAGTTGGTTTAATTTAGAATTTTTGGAGTTAGCAATTTTGTAGTTGATCATATTCTCATTAATCTAATGAACCATAATTTCATAGTTCTAAGTAATCAAATGCCAAAAAGTTGGTCAAGGTTGGGAATGTCTTCAATTTTGTCATCATCGTTAGCAATATTTTATTCTACTTTATACTTAACATTCCCACAAAAGGTGTTTGAGTAGTTGTCTAGATGCCATGAAATCATCATCACCTCCTTAAAAACTAATAACATCCATTAACTAAAAATTATAAAAGACAATCAAAGAAAAAGTAAAAAATTAAAAAGGAACTAAAGGTAACATTATATTCATTATGTATATGTTTTCTTTGTTTGAAGTTACATAGTTTTGATGAATACATTGCCTAGTAGTCACATGGTCTTTTATATTGATGGTCGGGGTTTTTTGGTGTGGCATAAGTTTGTTATCTTTGGATGGTTTTGTTCCTTATTGTTGTCATCCATGCATGTTTATGATCAAATAGTCGATTATTAACTTGTTAAAAATTAAATAAATTATGTTGTTGGATAGAACCTTGGTGATGATGTCTACTATCTAATCCTGAGTGAGTATATGGTGAACAATTATATCATTGTTCTTGATATAGTCATAGATGAATATGATGGACCACTTTTAAATGCTTGACAAGCGAATGAAAGATAGAGTGACTTGCAAGTTATTTTGCTGATAAATTGTCATAATATAAAGTGCAAGAGTGGGGAGGTTGACCTAGAAGTCTTGTAGAAGGCTAGATCTAGATAATGTTAGTTACTATATTATTGAGACTAAAATAATAAGTTTTTATACATGATCTTGCTACCATTATGAGATTTTATTTGGAACACTATGTAGATCTTGGGGATTCTTTTTAGGTGGCCAAATGTTTTATTATGGTTTTTGATGTACTAAAGATTGTTCCCCTAAACTACATAAAAAGTAGAAAATAATTTATTTTATATTGGGTTCATCGTTCCCTATAAGGGCAAGCTCTTATAATTAATTATTTCTTAGAAGAAAGAAAATTCTTCCAAAGAATACTCTTGATTAAAGAAATTGACTTATATCCCTATAGGTTTTAAAGTTGGTTTTCAAAGGTTAGTTAATTTGGAAATTCAAAAGGGATTGATCCAAAAAGAGAGAGAGTTCTTTTTAGATGCCAATCTATAATAAGTAAGAAATACTTTATAGATTGAAAAGCCCAATAAGCATTTCAACCTATTATATTATTGGGCTTTATAAGTTTGAAAATGAAGTTATTTAGATTCAAAGTCTAACATTTTATTAGAAAATTTGGACTTAAATTTTTATAACACAAGACAATAGAGAGCCTAAAAGGTGAAGACTTACTCCAATAAGAATTATTGGTCTTCATCTCACTTACTTAGAAACTTGACTTAGTCTAATCCATTGGAATTATGGGTCTTCATCTCACTTGAGAATGAAAATATATCCCTGACTCTTCTGGACTTACTTTCCACCTAGAAGGGTTGCCAGCTACCGCCTCTTAAATAATTTTGTATCTATGAATCGGGTCTTATACTATGCAAGATGGCTGAGCTATTATTTTTACAAAGGGAAGCTAAGAATTTGGTCTTTAATTCTAAGATCATGCTGAAATACTATGCATCTAACTAATGCAACAAGTTTTAATTTTATTGTGCATGTTGACTCATACTTTCATTTTAAGGTTTAAAGTATACCAATCATGCCTAAGATGATATATAGTTAGATATGAGGACTAAATCAATAAGAGAAGGCACACTTCACTTGAAGGGTGGTTATTCTCACAAGTCAAATGCCTCATTATATGCAATGGGTGAAACGATTCAAGAAATTGAGAAGAAATATGTAATCATGGCTCACAATTCTAATTATTTCTAGTTATTTTTAGTTATTTATGCTATGACTCTAACTAAGCAAGGTTATGGGTTGGCTATTCTTTATGTTTAAGTTGAATTAATTTAATGGGGTAGAAAATTTAATTTTTCCTAGAGCCTAACATATCTAGGCTTTTAAACATGAGTACAACAATCATAAAAAGAAACTTATGAAAAGCATTGTGGTGTTTATTTTTGGATGTCGGGGACAACACGTAGATTTGAGGGGGTACTAATTAAAGTGATCGAATACAATATTGAGGTATGATATACTATCTCAAAAGATATATATATCACCCATCAATGAACCTAATCACCTAATGAGGACTCTAAGGCATGATGGGTCTTCGAATATATCAGAGATTTTTTTCCTACTTTACATGGATGAATAAAGTAGGTTTCATATTAAATCAGGCTCTAAAGTTCCCTATGGGGGCAAGCCCCCATAGTTAATTACATCCTATGGAAGGTGAATTCCTTAGGAATACTCTCAATTAAAGTATCCAATTATTATCTCCAAAGATTTCAAGAGTAAGACTATCAATAAATTGGCTATATTTAGAAAATCAATTGAGATAGATCAAAAGGAGAGACTTATTTTGGAAGCCAAAGGAAATGAGTAAGGAATGCTCATGATACTAGAAAACCTAGAGAGCATTCCAATTTATCTTATGGTTGGGCTTTATATGTTTAAAATTGATGAGAATTTTATTTGAGTTAAATTTTATTAAATTACTAGGACTTATAATCCATCAACACAAGGTTATGGAAATGCAGAGGTGAGGATTTATGCTTGTCGAAAAAATAGTTGCCTTAGATCCTAAATCTAGCTTTGGCATAAGCCAAAGCATGACCTAAATCTAAGTGAAGATGGGTATATGGTTTACCTCCATAAGAAAGAGTAAACCACCCGACTGCTGGACTTATAACCTTCTTGGAGTGGTAGCCAGCTAACACCTCCTATGCTTTAAAACCATGTAGGCAAGTCATATGATTTTTCAAGATAGTTGGGTTGTTATTATTTAGAAAGAGACTAAAGTCCTTAAACTCACTCCCTAAGAGACTAGAGCATGAGTGGTATGAGCAATGACTTAGTCTAATGCAAATCTTTTCAATTTTTATTTGATTTTGGAATTTTCATTTTAACCAAGGCCATAGGATTATTGTATGCCTAAATGCATGTTGAAATGAGTTATGGGCCAAATCAAGAGAGAAGAGGGTGAAGCTCGTCGGTAGGGTTTCTCACAAGTCAAGCATTCCCATGTGTAAAGATGGAGGCCCTTATTTTACAAGAGTGATTCAATATGATATGTATGATGTGAACAAACAACATTCAACTAAGGGGTTGCTAAATCTTTTAATTATCTTGATTTAATGCCTAAGCTTAATGTGTGGTTATGAATTATTTAAATCTTTAGTTATGAATTGTAGTTGGATAAAAGATTTATTTTTAGCTAAGAGCCTAATGGGATCCAGGCCACACATTAAATCATCATTCATAAAGAAATCAGAAAAAGACATGATATTTCTATTATGCAATTTAAATAAAATATCAATCAATTTTATAAATCTAATGCAAAAGAATAAGAGGCCGGTGCTGTCTGGCACTGCTGTACAACCCGAAAAAGAAAAATGTGTAGCCGAGCTCTACCCTTATACAACCCGGAATATGAAAGAATAATTACAGTTTAGAAATAAATGTTATAGGAGGTCTTCAAATATTCAAGTCTTCATGTCTCTTTCATTTTCTCATCTTTCTTCCTTTGATTTTGTAGGCTTCAAGGCATTACATGGCATCCTAAGACTAAGCCGCCAATTTTCATCTTTATCCTCCCATAACACTAATCTTAATTTCTAATACAAAAGTACATTAATAATAGGAAAAGTAAATCTAACTACATCTACAAAATAATTATTAGCTAAACAATCATACAACCCAAGGTTATATGTATAATTTAGACTTAGCACCACGGATGTGGGTAAGCCCACTTGTCTTAATTTGGATTATGCTTAGGGGTTTAAGCAACCTGCAAAAGAGAGTATTTATATTTATTTTAAGCACCCCTTAAGCACAATCTCCTGCATAAAATATGATTAGGATAATCACGGCCTAACATCCAGTCTATGAAATATACACTAACATCTGTAAAATAATACATCAAAATTAAACATACATCACACCATGCACCATCCTAACATAAAGCTAGAAATGGTGACTTAATTCTAATATGTGTATATTAAGGCTTGTGTGGTATGCCTTAACTAAGCTTTGTTAAGATTTTCTAAGTATGAAAGGTTGTTTAATCATAAGAGGTTGATTTCATTTTTAAGTGATTTAATTGATTTGAGAATTTTACTTAGTATTTTCTTTTGTTCCATTTGATTTACACTTAGCAAGTGTTATAAAGAGAAGAAAAAGAGATGATTACCCTCATCATCCCTACCTAAATTCATTTTTAAATTATGTTAATTTGATTTAGTTCTCTTTAATGAATGGATAATTACATATTTTAAATTAATCTTAAGTTTAGGTTCACTGTAAAAAATTCTATTCAATGTGAAAGGCATCTTAACACTAATTTGATTGAATTACTATCACATGACACATGTTCAATCATTTATTTCCATCATATGTAACATGCATATGATTAAGTCTTAAGTATACCTACACATACAATATATTTTAGCACACTTAAATGATGGATATGAGTATGTATATTTAGAGTTTATATTTTCTTTTTAATTGAATTATTTTATCATATTAATTTAAAGCTCTATCTAAATTCTTATACAAGAATACAAAGGGATGAAATTAGACAGGTACGTGTCATTGTTAACCAGGGAAGTGAGGTAATCAAATGACCTCCTTGGGGCTAGTTAAAGCCTCAAATTTCTGGGATGTCCACACTATATACTGTTACATTCAACCAAATGTAAATTTGTATACCTAAACATAAGAAAGAGAGCACCCATTAACATGATCAGTTAATTCAATCACTTGAACAATTTCAAATGCATGTATTTCTGATAAAAAAGGGGTTCTAATTCCATAATTAAGTACACACACATGTATAGAGACATAGATAGTACATGCTATTATTAACCAGTAAGTGAGGTAATCAAATGACCTCCTTGGGGATACTTAAAGCCTCATTATTCCTAGATGTCCGGACTAAATATTTTCTTTTTTGCAAATACATATGATGTATACATGAATAAAGTCATAGAACCATGCAAAGGATGTATTTTATTTGATTGAAATATTTATGCATATGGAGTAAAGTCTTATCCAAATTCTAATATTGAAATACATAAGAATGAAAATAAAATGGAGTCGTGTTATTGTTAAACCAAGGAAGTGAGGTAATCAAATGACCTCCTTGGGGCTAACTAAAGCCTCAGATTCTTAGGATGTCTAGTATACACCCATTAACATTCTTACTTACATAAATTAATACATGAATGAAAGAAAAGAAATTTCACTTCACACACTTAAGCTATAATCACATACATCTCTTATGTATTTATAACTAGCATTCATAGCATATGTAATCATTCATTCATAAGCTTTAAAAATAGATTTTGGTTTAATAGTGATAATAATACACATATATTAGATTAAATCAACACATGCAAGCTTGACATGAAGAAAATTATTTGATTTGATTAATTTTGCAAGAGATGAATGCATGAGTCAAATGACATACAACATTTAATATGATTAGAGAGGAATAACTAAACATAAACATATGATTTCTTTCAATTAAATTAATTCTTAAGGACAATCATATCAAGTAAAATCATTTAAAGCAAACCAAAGCTTTTTAATGTCATTTTTAATTTCATGTTTAATTTGACTTGAGAAATGTGAGAAGAAGTTTGCTAGTCTTAATCCCATCCCATGTTTGTAAGTTAATTTTATTTAATGAGAGGTAATTATGTTGATTTTATGGATTAATTAAGTTAAGGTATGAATTAAATCAATTAATTAACCCTTACCTATGTTACCTTAAAGTAATTAACTAAATAACTATGAGCAAATATGATATGCAAATGAATTGAAAAGTAAATTAGCAATGGTCCTATGAAATGAAAGGGATCAATACAATTGGCTTACAATTAATAGTTAATTAAGCTTAAGGAACTTAATAAGTACATTTATGGTTTTCCCATACATGTGAGCTAACCATAATTTCCTTAAATGTCTTTAGGCTATTGAACACCTAAAGATCTACCCCTCAATTGATTAATTAGGTTTAGATGTTTCTTGAATTTTAATTAAACTAATTAAGTAATGTTGACCTCACTTTTGGAGTGAGCTCTTAACCTCCTCTTCTTAGACTTAGGACTCTTCTAGACACTAAGAACTCCTTAGTCATAAGACACTTCTAGTGATTACGTGAACACTTAACCTATGCCTTGAGACTTATAAGTGTTAATCATAAGATTAGGTTATGCGTTAGGGCTTAAGAAAATTACTTATCCTATAGCCTAAACCCAATCTAGATACACTTTCTCAAATCAAACCCAGACTCAATCCTCAAACCAAATCTCAAATTCAAATTCAAATTCAAATTCAAATCTAATTTCAAAATTTGACTCCAAATGATTGAAGTCCAAAATCAAATTCAAATCCTAAGACCCTTCTTAAGCCATATGAATCACATTCATAAGCTTAGCCAAAACTCCCTTAGAACAAATCAAAACTCAATTGATCTCTTTATAAATAAATTATTCCTTCATTTATATTCACAAATATAAATGAAATCCAAATTCAAATGACCAAAATTATATCGAAATCAAATCCAAACTCAATCTAAGCCCTTTAAGCCAATTCTTTGGACTTAGCTAAATTATATCCAAATCAAGTCAAACCCAATGAATTTTCTCTGAATCAATCATTTATTTGATCATTTATCAAATATAAATAAAACCTACAATCATCAAACCAAATTCAAGTCAACCAAGTCAACAACTTAGCCCTTTTGACTTAAAACTTTCAATTGAGCCAAAAACCATTGGACTCCAAATTGATTGTCGCTGAGTTTATATTTCAATCTAGGGCTCATATATAAGTTCAACTAAACTTGAATCAAACTAAAACCAAAACAATTGACCCACTTAGGTCCACTTGACCCAAAGTGACCTAAAGGACCCATTTGAGCCAACTTCCAATCCAACCCAAATTGGATTGAACCAAGCTCACCAAAACCTTCTACCATGATTATTGATCACCCTAGGATGACCAATTGCAATCAATTGGGCCAAACCAAGCCCAATTGGCCATTTGATCCAAATTAACCCAAATTGGCCTAAAGGACCAAATTGGGTCAAATCATGATCTAACCCAAATTGATTACAACCAATGGCTCGAGTTCATTCCAAATTAATTATTAAACTTGACCAAAGCCATAATTAAATCCAATTTAATCAAAATTGGTGGTCAACTTTCTTTCAAATAAAATTAAATCCAAATTAAACCAAAATTCAATTCAATTCCTTGGATCATAGCTAATTTGGCCAATTTTGATCAAATGGGATTTGACCCATATGACCCAAATGGCTGAATCCAAAACCAATAAGACCCATTGGTGATCAAACCCAACCCAAACCCATTTGGGATCAGCCCAAAACCAACCCAACCCATTTAAATCCCTCATGGATCCTCCCCCACATAGGATTCCACCCAACCTCATTTAATTCTCCCCCATCACATGCACTTAACTCATCCCCAATATTTACATTGAATGGGGCTAATCCAATGGCAGCAAGAGAGGATTTCAAAGCAAAATATCAAAGTCTTCAATCAATCTATCATCCACTTTAACCACCCCAAGCAAGATGACAATCAATTTGGAGCCAAAAAAGTCAAAAAAATATTAGATTTTTGGCCATTATAAAAGGAGGGGGAGATGAGGCTTTAGATCTCTTCCTCACACCACCATTCAGCCCCCAAAAGCTCCCCAAACCAAAAAGGAACCTATCCCCACCTCTTTGAGCCATTTTTGAGCTCAAAAACACAAATAATTGCTCTTCCAATGAGGTGACGGTAGACATCAGAGAAGGCGGCATTCCAAATGGTGGCAATGGCTAAAGATCACTCTAAAGCTTCCTCACATATCAGAGTTCACTGGATCTTCATCGCCAAAACCATCCCCTGAGGTAAATTTCATAAACAGATCTTAGATTTCACACATTTTGTGTTTTCTTGTGATTTTAGGAATTTCCCCTAAATAATCATGCATTTTTACTTTAAATCATCCCAATTAGAAAATAGAATTTTTTTGGTGTGAAACGACGCAAAAATGGTTCCATTTGGACAAGTTTTGGCTTAGAAACCCTCATTTTTCCCTTTAAAAAGCCTGAAAACATTGTTCGCCGCTATGCGTCGATCCGCTTTGGATCGGATGGCTTGGATTCGATCGCCTTGGATCGATGCGATCTAGACCATCAATCACGCGGTTCCGCGATGTGGCGTGGATCATCGACCGATCGCGATGTCGGACCGTCGATCATGATTCGCGTGGACGGCTAAGATCTCGCGCCGATCGCACGATCTAATCTGGATCGTCCGACCGGTAATCAGACAATCCAGAGCGAGCCGCGAGTCATTTTCCCTTCCCGTCCCAATGGCTGACGTCAGCGTCACGCATATTTCTTTTTATAAAATAATAATAATAATTTAAATCACCTGAAACTTCAATAATTTATAAAAAATAAAATATTTAGCTAAAAATTGAAAACAATGTCTCGTTGGATTCAACTTTCCAAGAGAAATCTAATAAACCCAAAATCCCCAAAATTTACTGAGTATTTTGAGCTTAATTTGATTTTTAGTGAAAATAAAATTTCATTAATTAAACCAAATATATATATCACGTTAAGTTGAAATTTTAGAGATTGAAATTAAAGTTAAAACACACCCACCGTAAAAATTTTAAGTGAAAAGGACTTCCAGATTGGGAAAATTAAATTTTGAAATTCAGATTATCCATTTTAATAAAATAAATCAAATAAAAATTCAAAGATTTACAAAAATCTTCAAAATGGCTTCAATCATTTCAATTAACATCTAGGACTCTTAAGAAAATAATGTGATCTTCTGAATCGTAATGAACCCCATACAAACACATAAGAGTAGAGTTTGATCAATTAAGGAATTAATTAAAACATAATCTAAAAACAATTTAAATATTAAATCAAAAATCAAAAAAATGAAATAGCAGTTAAGCAATCATTAGTCAAACCTTAAATCAAAAAGATATCATCTTTAGAGGAAATTAAATTAAATATGATTAAACCTATTTAAGTTAATAAATCTCAATTAAATGATTAAATCTTAAATCAAACTCAAAATTCAACAAATTTTGGAAACTTTAATCATTTGATAGTAATCGAATTAAACCAAATAAAACTAAAGTACACTTAATTAACATATGATTAAATCACATCCATTTGGAATAAGATAATTAATTAACCATTAAATTTTTCAACCTAATAATTAAATCAAACATGTTAATGAAATCAAACAAAAATAATAAATGAATCAAATCAAATAAAACTCTAATCATAAATAATCAAACCTAATTGAAATGAAATAAACAATTAATTCACTTAGTAATAATGATGGTAATAACAATAATCCTTTAATCAAATCAAACTTAAGGAAAACACTTAACTAAATCAAATCACTCACATGTGAGAAATTAAGCCATTAATCTCTAATTAAACAAACCATTAATTAATCTAATAATTTAAAATTTTAATTACCCTTGATCAAACTTAATTAATCAAACATCTAATTAATGCAAACTAAATAAATTAATCTATCATCTTAATTAGTCAAATTAATTTAAATAAGTTACATCAAACTTAAAATTAAGCTTAAATCAAACCCCTAATTAAATTTAATAATCACACCCCTCAAGTAAACTAATTAAGTTAATCAAATTAATCATATTAAATCTAAGCTTAATCAAACATAATAAGATGCAATTAAATACTAATTAGAAGCTACATTAAACCTAAATCATTAAGTCATTAATTACATCATTAATAATTAACTTTAACACACTCCTTAATTAAACTAATTACCCTTAATCAAACTTAATTAATCAAATATCTAATTAATGCAAACTTAATAAATTAATCCACCATCTTAATTAACCAAATTAACTTTATAAATCATATTAAAATTAATTCAAATCAAACACTTAATTAATCTACTAATTAATTTGATACACATTTTAAGGAAACTAATTAAAGTCAATTAAATTAATCATATTAAACTAAAACTTAATAAAACATAAATGCAATTAAATACCAATAAATTCTTAATTTAAACTTAAATAATTAAATCATTAATTACATCATTAGCCTAAACAAATATGAAATCAAATTTTTTTAAAAAATTAAACAAATCTTTACTTAATTTAATAATTGATCACACCTCTTAAACAAACTAATTAAGTTAATCAAATTAATCATATTAAAATTAAACTTAATCAAACATGAACGTAATTAAATACTAATCAAAACTTAAATTAAACCTAAATTATTAAGTCATTAATTATATCATTAACCTAAACAAATATGAAATCAAATTAAAAATTAAATAAATCTTTATAATTAACATAAATACACTTCTTAATTAAGCTAATCATATAATCACATTGAACCTAAGAAAGCCCATAGGCTAATAAAGCTAATCAAAACAAATTAAATCAAATTAAATTAAATTAAGAAAGACTCTCATCAATTTAATATGTAATCAAATCAAATCTCATTCAACCTACTTAAATAAGATAAACTAATCAACTATCCAATGTATGGAATCAAAATACAAGCCAAACTTTGATGAACATAACAAATGGATGTGATTAAAAATAAAATTTTAATTGCAAGAAATCAAACTTAATTAAAATCAAAATAAGATCTCAATTAATCTAATCTGATCAAACTAGAGATGAATGAACCATAATAAAATCAAATAAAGATAAAGTCAAGTCATATAACCATAATCAAAGAAAAGAATTAGATATTAAAGATATTGAATTATCAAGATTTAATTAAACCAAAACATCTAATTTGAATTTAACAAATCAAAAACACATGAATTTAAATAAACTTAAACTTCATCAAAGATTAAGGATATTGAATTATCAAGATATAATTAAACCAAAACATCTAAATCAAATTCAATCAATCAAATACTTAAAAAAAACTCAAATTCTAAGCTCTAAATCAAATCAAATAAATTACACAAATTCAAATGGGCTAATTATGATACTTGAGGACCTTAGTTAGATTCTTTAGGAATTATGATGTAGAATAGGGTGAGTTCCATCTAAAAGTGGAACTCATTCTTCTCTTCATTTTTGAAAACCTAAACATCATTTTAACCAAATAAAAGTGAAATAAAAATGAAAAATAAATCCTTAAATCATTTAAATTGAAATCACCAAAAGGTAAAATTTAAACAATATCAAACTCCAAATTGAAACTTGAACTAAAGAAGCCTAGTAAAGTCTTGCCACACAAGCCTTAAGCACACATATTAGAATACTAAGTCACCACATCTAGTGCTAAGTTAGGGTGTTGTATGTATGATGTTGTGTTTTGTTTTATGATGTAATGTTTTAGACTGGATATTAGGGTGTATGTTTCGTAGGCTGGATGTTAGGCCGTTATTAGCCTAATCATATTTTTTGCAGGGGCTTCTGCTTAAGGGTCCCTTATAATAAAAATATAAATACTTTTGCTATGCAGGTTGCTTACCCCTTAAGTGTAACCCATATTATGACAGGTGGGCTTAGTTATCCATGTGTGGGGTGCTAAGCCCAAATTATTCATATAACTGTTTGGATTGTATGGTGTGTTTAGCTAACATTTATTTTACAGGTGTAGCTAGACTTACTTTTCCTATTTTTGATGTAATTTTTTAGGATTAGTGTTATGGGGATTAGGATGAGCGGTGGCGAAGGCTTAGTCCACAGGGTGCCATGTGATGCCTTTGGAGCAATCAAATCAAAAGAAAGAGAATGAAGAAATGATGAGAAGAATATGTATTATTTTTTTTATAATCAGGTTGTATAAGGGTAGAGCTACCATCATTTTCTCTTTTCTGGTGTCTGGAACGACATACCGATCTTTTATTATTTTATGGCAGTCTATAAACTTGTTTGATGTCGTGTTTAGATTGCACATTAGAACAGCATGCTTTTCATAGTTTCTTTATGATTGATGCTTGAATGTGTGGCCTAGATGTGATAGGCTCTTTGGATAAATTTAATTTTTCTACCCCAATTAAAAACTCATAACTAAAATTTTAAAATAACTCATAACCTCACTTAAAAGCCTAGGAATTAAATCAAGATAATAAAATTTTTAGCAACCCCTTAGCTAGATGAATGAATGTATAATATCAAGCATGTCATATTATTCCACTCTTGTTAAGAGGGGGCTTCCATCTTTGCCAGATAATCAAAGCTTAACCTGTGAGAGCCTTTGGTGGAAGAACACCCCTTCCTCTCTTGATTTGGCCCATAATTAAATTCTCATGCATTTAGACAAAAAAAATTCCATAGCCTATGTCAAAATAAAGAGTCCAAAAGAATCAAATAAATTTGATAAAATTTGCATTATATTAAGTCATGGATTTATACCACTCATGCTCTAGTCTCTCAGGGAGTGAGTTTAAGGACTTAGTCTCCTTTCTAAATGAACATCAACCTAGCCATCATGCAAAGCATAAGACTTGCCTACATGGATTTAAAGTGTATGAGGAGTTAGTTGGCTGCCACTCTAGGCGGTAATAAGTCCAGCAGTCAGGTGGTTTATTCTCTCTTGTAGAGGTAAACTATATACCCATTTTTTCCTTAGACTTAAGTCGTGCCTTTATTTTATACCAAGGCTCCTTAGTTTAGGAATCTGAGGTAGCTGTTTCCTTCGTGCTACAAGCATAAATCCTCACCTCTTAGACATTTCGACAATCTTATGTTGTGGAATTATAAACCATAATAATCTAATAAAATGTCAACTCAAATAATTAACTCTCTTCAATTTCAAAAATATAAAGCCAAGGTAGATTGGAATGCTCACTAGGCTTCCTAGTATCATGAGCAAGTCCTACTTTCTCCCTTTGGATTCCAAAAATAAGTCTTATCCTTGATCTATCCCATTTGATTTTCTAAAATAGCCAATCCTTTGATAGTCTTAACCTTGAAATCTTTGGAGACCATAATTATCTATTTTGTCGAGTATTCTTAAGAATTCTCATTCCTTAGGATGTAATTAACTATGGGGGCTTGCCTCCATAGGGAACTTAATGAACCGGCTTAAAATAAACCCTACTTTACTTTTCATGTAAAGTAGGGGAAAGATCTTTGGTATATTCGAAGACCCATCATGCCTTAGGAGTCCTTATTAGGTGATTAGGTCCATTATAGGGTGGTGATTTCTATCTTTTGAGATAGTACATCATTCCTTAATATCGTACCTGATCACTTCAATAAGTACCCCTAATATCTACGTGATGTCCCACATCTCAAAAATAAACACCATAGATTTTTCTGGCGATTCCACTGAGGAGGGTTCCTCTCTCCATCTTTAGTAGATAATTGTATCCAAGCATCGATAGTGGACTTATATTTTTATATATGCCCGAGACTATCATTCTTTCTGTTGGCACTTAGCTTATTTCATTCTTAAGTAAAGCTCATCAACATCCTTTAAGTTTTAAGATCTCACTCTATGTAGGTCATAAAATCCCTATTGGATTCCCCCAATAGGTTAAAATTAAAATGAATCAAATAAAGGAGATGACCAAAATGAAGAATCTCTTCATCCCATGAACAATATGAAAATAACATGTCTTTCTAAAGGCACTTTTTCAAAATCCACATAATAAGAGATCTTTACACACAAATTTGTAAGAAATTTTCAAAAAGGCACAAAACACATATAACCAAACCTCGTTTAACAAATCCTATGATTGTTACAAGGAGGTTCCTTTTAAATATCAAAATCAACCATTTTTAATGTCTTTTTTCAAAAGCACATTTTATTTGGAAATAGCTATCCCCATCCCACACACTCAAATTTGTTAGATGGAGATTCTATTTTTGAATAAAATCATGATATAAAAATTGAAACTCCACTTAGCATACTTCACATGTGCTAGAGTTTAAGTTTCTCCTCTTTTCAAATAGCAATAAACCAAACACGCACAAAAGAGAAGTCAAGACATATTTGAACCCCCCACTTGACATAACCAAATTTATTAAATGGGAGTTCCCATTCCCTTGGAGAAGGTAAAGCAAATGGAATTTTATTTGCATTTGTCTGATAAAACTCCTTCTTGCTAAAGTCTTGGACTTCAAAATACATTGGGAGCTCATTTGACATGTCCAAGTATATCAAATGAGAACCCCCCTTTTGAAAATCATAAGAACAAATTGAACTCCATTTAACATACCTAAGTTTGTTAAATAAGTTCATTTTCTTTCAGAAATCATAAACACATTTGACTTTCACTTAACATACCAAATTTGTTGAGTGATAGTTTCATTTCAAAAAATCATAAACACACTTGAGTTTCACTTAACATGCTAAGTTTGTTAAGTGAGAGTTTCATTTTCAAAAATCATAAACACACTTGACTTTCACTTAACATATCAAATTTGTTAAGTGAGAGTTTCATTTTCAAAAATCATAAACACATTTGATTTTCACTTAACATACCAAATTTATTAATTGAGAGTTTCATTTTCAAAGAAATCATAAACACATTTGACTTTCATTTAACATACCAAATTTGTTAAGTGAGAGTTTCATTTTCAAAAAAACATAAACACATTTGACTTTCACTTAACATACCAAATTTATTAAGTGAGAGTTTCATTTTCAAAAAAAATCACAAATACATTTGACTTTCACTTAACATACCAATTTGTTAAGTGAGAGTTTTATTTTCAAAAAAACCATAAACACATTTGACTTTCACTTAACATACGAAATTTGTTAAGTGAGAGTTTCATTTTCAAAATCACAATCAGATTTGACTTTCACTTAGCATACCAAATTTGTTAAGTGAGAGTTTCATTTTCAAAAATCATAAGCACATTTGACTTTCACTTAACATTCCAAATTTGTTAAGTGAAAGTTTCATTTTCAAAATCATAAACACATTTGACTTTCACTTAACATACTAAAATTGTTAAGTGAGGGTCTCTTTTCAACACACATTTGATCCCTATTTTAACATACCAAATTTGTTAAATAAGGAACCAATTTTTCATGTCAAACCACACTTGAGCTTTCACTTAAAATACCAAATTTGTTAAGTGTGAGTCTCATTCTCAAAAAAAATAAACATATCTCAAATACATTTGGGGCTTTCATTTAACAAACCAAATTTGTTAAGTGGAACCCCCATCTTCAAAGAAAAGCAAATTTATCTCACAATCATATTTAACTTTCATTTAACATACCAAATTTGTTAAGTGAAAGTCATCATCAAACATCAAACACATGTGGCATCTACTTAACATACCAAATTTGTTAAGTAAGAAGCCCCATTTTCAAATCAAAATATCACACAATCAAATCTTCACAAGCAAAAATATTTCAAACACACAATCACAACCTCTTATTAGCATACCCAAATTTGCTAAGTAGTGGTCTTTCAAACTATCAATATTTTCAAACAAGATACACAAAACACAAATATCTCCAAGAAAATCTCTCCTCAAATTTTGTAACCCCGCCCAATCTACCTAAATCAGTTGAGTATGGGTTCTAAATCAAAATCAAATGGCAAAGACTCTCCTCTATATCCAAAATCTCTCTAAAATTTTGGTGAACCCCACTTAACATCCTTAAGATTGTTCAATGTGGTTTCAAATTCAGAATCAAATCTTAAAATCAATGATTGAAGGTGAATATCAAGGCAAGTGTCTGACTCAGCTATATTTCAATAATGCAGATTTCAATGCAATTAATTCTTCCAGTCCTCAGTTAGTACAGCATCTATGGCTCCCAACAAGTTGTGCCTTTACTGGCTAAACTTTGGCTAGTCTCTCTGGCTCCACGAGGTCATCTCATGGTTTTGATGGGATGAGGTTCTCTTGCGAGGGGATAGCCCTCAACACAATTAACAAGGAGGAGGTGGCGGGGCAAATGCCACTTATCTGATTCAATATGCCATATGATTATGAGTTTCCTCCACTAAAGAGGAAGGCCACTATTGTTCTTGCTACCCCTCAGTATCTTTGCTGCTTGTTCCCAGTGGTTACTCTTTTCTCTACAGCTACCCCCTTGGACACCCCAAAGGGGAAGATGTCTTGGTTTGATAGTCTCCTCACATTTAAGGTGGGTGCTAGTTTACTCTGCCATACACACGTTCACACGCAAGGAACTACAAGGTCAGGCATCACGAGAGAGTGATGGACGCCGCTTCCCTGTGAGGATCTCCTGAGACCTCTCCACATTTGAGTGGTAGTAGGTTCCACCCCCTCTCAGCCTTAGATGGAGAGGAGGACTACAGGAGTATTGTTGCACTACCTCCACCACCAGCATATTTTAGCACACCTGGTAGGAAGCATAGGAAGCCCTACGTCAGGCTTAGGAAAGTCTTGCACCAGGTTAGCCGAGCCTACGGACGCTCAGAGTCTGGTATAATTTTTGATCTGAAAATAGTTATCCCTAGGAGAGTCAGAAGTCAGATCCAGATGGAGAGAGCCTTGGAGGCTCAAGCATTAGCTCAGACAAGTAGAAGATGAGAGGTTTGTAGCATGGCCTCGCTCGATATATTTTCTTGATGATCGCCTACTATGGTTGATCATTTGATCATTCTTACTAGTGTTACTCATCATATGAGGAGTAGGCCTATAGTCAGCGAGGCGTGTTTACATTCACACTCCACAATTTTCACCATCACCTATCAGCTCCATCCCCATTCACCAAGATCTAGAGGTCCATTCGGAAAGACCATTGGTGATCCGGCTATGGCCTAAGGATCCCACCCTATCTACTCCACCCGTTGAGGTAAGGTCGAGCTCTCATATTCGACCTCCCGCCTCAGCTACGGAGAAGAAGGAATGGCGACCCAACCGCCATGGTCTATCATAATAGTTAGTTAGCGACCCTTGCGGTCTCCACTGTAGTATCATGTGGCGAAGGTAGGGATATAGATGTAGTGTCCATGGCGGTAGATCCTCCCATAGTCGGTGTTTAGCCGGTGGCATCAACATATACTGTCGGTGAGCACTCCTCCAGAGATAGTAGTATGGGTAAGCAATGTATTTTTGTCGTGAGCATAGCCCACCATCGATAAGTATTTGTCCCTACATAATTAGATCGCTCTTTAGATGAGATCGTCGCTCACTACTTCGCTGAGAAGAGGGAACTCTACGGGGGTGATTTCTTTGATGAAGAGGATGCTAGGGTCTATTTTGATGCAAATGAGGTTGATCTCTTGGACTGGAGTCACCATATGACAGGGGTTCCCTCCTTGGGATCACATAGCCGAGGGGTGTAGTTGAGGAAGAAGACACAGCCCATTCAACTCAACACCTTCATCAACAATTGAGGTAAAGAGATGAGCATATCAGTAAGATGGAGAAAAGAGTTGAAGACTTGTTAGTGGCAGTCCTAGAACTCCAAGGCCAAGCTCCATCAATACAACCTACTCCCTTAGAGGTCGACCACCTTTGTTGTTGCATGTTCTAGATCAGCCCAAGAGTACATCTCCCATGGACCAGGATAGTGGCAGCCTGCATAGGAAGGTGGTGGACAGCACCTCCATGCAAGAAAAAGATATCAAGTAGTTAGTGGAGCAACAAGTGAAGGATGCGTTGGCACAATCCTAAGGTGGCTCATCTGTTCCAAAGGGTAAACCCTACCTGGAGGAATTTGATGATGTCCAATATCCCACCACCAAGATATCACATTTTAGGGTCGGATGTTTACAATGCTTTGATGCGGGATGCACTTATTCCATCTCTTTTCGGTAGTTTGACATCACATTTGATTGGTATGCTGAACAACCCAATGGTTCAGTGAAGATATTTACGGAGTTGGAGCAGCTCTTTATTATGAGATTTGCTGGAGCTCAGCAAAGGGCAACTGTGGGCGATCTCATTGTAGCTCAACAACACCCCAGTGAGTCCCTTATTAATTTCATTCTTAGATGGCATAATTTAAGTATTAAATGCAAACCACATCTATCCGAACAACATGTTATTAAATTTTCTCAAGAATATTCATGGCCCGGTTACTTTCATGCTCAAGGGATTTACAATCAAAACCTTTGAAAAATTAATCAACAAGGGGCTAGCCTACAAGGGGAAGCCAAACAGTTATCATTTTAAGACCAATCATTCAAGCCCAAGCCACAGAAAACATTCGAGAAGAAGCCAGGGGTAGTATTATCAGTAGACAAAGGGAAGTAGTCAGCTAGAGCTCAATATGAGATACCTCATTTATAATAGCTTGACATTGCCACCCACCTCGGCTATCTCACCACCATGCCACCGTGGCCGCCACCTCCTCCATAATTTACTCAACAATGGTACTCATATCCACCACCAGGTAGCTATAATCCACCTACTCTTGCTGATAGATTGAATAAGCCATATTCATTTAAGAGGGAGGTAGTTAAGAAGATCTTTAATAATCTCTTAAAGAAACCTAACTTTCAGTTACCTGAGCCCAAGAGGTCGGAAGATGTGGGCAAGAGTAATGATCCTAACTATTGCCCCTTCCATCACATGGTTAGTCATGTCTTGGAGGATTGTGTTACCTTTAAGGATTGGCTTAAGCACAGCTATAAGTCAAGAGCTATTATTATTCCCAAGGAATACTTGTTAGAACAACCCTCCAGTTCTATCAGAGCAATTCTTGAGGATACTTGCAATAAGAAGGTTGGGATATGGCCTTATCCCGAACCTTTAATAAAGTGGTCTCTAAGATCAAGAAACTTTCTTTATAGGTGCCTAAAGTAACTCAAACCTTCAACAAAAAGGAAGGTTTGTAAGTTGCCAAAGACAACTTGAAGAAGGTGTCAGCCCTGCAGCAACAGTAGCCTACTTTACTTGCCCGGGATAGTATAGTAGCCCAACCACCGTCCGAGTCCAGCACTCAATCCACCATTGTAGTTTCTACTCCTTCCTCCACTAGCTCCTCTTCTACCAGTAAAGCATTATATCAGTGGACAAGGGCACTATACCCCTTATCCCGCTTACTTTATTTGATTTCTATCATGTACCTCCATCTAAGAAGAAATCAATGAAAAAAGCTTTCACTTACATCCTGTCCACTTTTGATACTCTAGATTTTATTCATCTTGAAAACTCTCCAAGTCTATAAAATAATAATGATAACTCTAGTTTTGATCATTCTTCTACTGATTTAGAAATGGATTTTCCATTTCTAAATCACATGGGTTCACCTCTTGAGATTGATTTGGAGGAATCCGATTTTGATGATCCTATAGGAGAAGTGTTAGGTACACCTGATGAGAAGCTAGAACTTCCTACAAATTCATCATTCTAAGAGGTCACTGAAGTTAACCTCCGTAGTGTCAAAGTTCTACCACCTAGGGTGGAACCTCAGGATAAGGGTAAGCAAATCACTGGTTCTAAAGAGCAGATTGCCTCTCCATAAGATGCTCCACCCATGGATATGCTTGTGGAGGATCAAGCCAAGGTTGACTACAATGTCCTAGCACATCTTAAAAAACTTCCACTAAAGTTAAGCATATATGACACCCTTATCATATCAATAGAGATGAGGGAATCTGTAATCAAGGCTCTTCTTGATCCGGAGATATGCTTAGCCCAACTGACCGCTACAGAAGAGGATGCCCATAGTTCAGAGGACACTCTAGGAGTTACATTCAGTGATGAAGACTTACTTCTGGGAATGACCAAGTATAACCGCCCTATTTACATTATAGTGGATATTGGAAGATATAGGATATCCAGAGTTCTTGTTGACCAGGGTGCATCAGTGAATATTATGAGTCCAAAAACCCTCGCTTACTTGAGGATTGACATCTCTAAAGTTTCAAAAGAAAGCATGATATTGAGAGGATTCAATGAATATGGTGAGAGGGCTTTAGGCTCTATAGTGTTTCCATTAGAAGTAGATGATTGGAAGACTACTGCCAAGTTTCATATTATAGACTCAGATACATCTTTCAATGCTTTGCTTGAGAGACCATGGATACATGAGAATAACGTGGTTCCATCCTCTCTACACCAGTGCATGAAGTTCATGAGGGGTGGGATTGAATACTGCATCAAAGGAGATCTTAAGCCTTTCACAGTTCATGAGGTCAAAATATATGAGGATGTAACCTACTATCTCCCTCAAAATCAACAAGTCTACTCTCACGAACTTGGACAAAGTTCAAAAATAAAAGAAAAAGAAAAGAAAAAAGATAAAGAAAAAAAGAAAAGAAAAAAAAAAGAAAAGATAAAAGGAAATGAGGAAGAAAATAAAAGGGAGCGAGAAATAGACTTGGAGGAGAAAGTAAAGCCTAACGTTACTCCATTCAAACATATGAGTAGGATGACTCGACCTCCACCAGGTAGAGGAAGAGGCAAATCTAGAGACATGCCTAGGTATGGAAGACCTCCCTATTGGCCTACCAATAGGAGTTATGTCCCTGCTATCAGGACTACACCTACTATCTATATAGACTTAGAATCTAGTTTATAGGATGAGTCATATATGATTAGTACGCTATCTAGCACTTCCAGTAAGTAGATCCTCATGCAAGTGACAGTTGAGCCAGACAACAATGAAGATTGGGCTCCTAAGCAAAGCATAAGTGTATCCAAGTCAATATGTGAAATAGTGAGGCATCAGTGGGGAACTTTAGCTCTAACCCCACTTTCCTCACAAAATGTTGAGGGTTTTTTAGTTAAGGAAGCCCCTAAGTCTTCTACAAATATAAAGGTGCAAAAGTTCTTAGCATCATCCTCAAGTCAAGAAGCTGATGTAGAACTTGAGGATGATTCATACAAAGATTTAATAGAATTACCTTTTGATTAGTACTTTCCTTGTGTTCTTAATTTAGCAAAGAAAGGATTAATTCCTCATGCCTGGTTCAAACATAGGTCAAATTACTTTGAAAGGTTATGGGACAACAAATGCATACATTCACAATCAAGACCGGACTAGGATTGGTACAGTGGGTCCAGTTGATAATGATGATTATTGCTTAGTCATCACCAATCATTTGGAATCTGATAGGTTCTTTTCAAATCATGCTAACTCATACGAGGAGGTGTGCTTAGAAACTTCAGATAATCCAAATAACTTTGAAGTCAAGGATGCACCACTAGAGTTTGAAGAGAAGATCAGATCAACTATCGATGAGCTCAAAGAAATCAATCTAGGAACTGAAGAAGATCCACGTCCAACATACATCAGTTCTCAATTGAATGAAAAAGAAACCAATGATTTAGTGAAGCTATTGACAATGTTTAAGGATTTCTTTCATTGGAGTTATGAAGAGATGTCCGGTCTATCTCCTGACATAGCAGCCCATAAACTAGCAATAGAACCTAATGCTAATCCTATCAAGCAGGATCCTAGCATGTGATTAGATATTGAACACCAGGTCACTTCTGAAATCAAGAAATTGATCAATGTTGGCTTTATTAGGGAAGAAAAATATCTTACCTGGTTGGCCAGTGTTGTCTAGTTAAGAAATAGAATGGCCAAATTTGCATATGCATTGATTTTAGAGATCTAAATAAGGCATGTCCTAAGGATGAATTCTCACTTCCTATACCAGAATTAATGGTGGATATTGCCTCATCTCATGCAGTATTCTCCTTTATAGATGGGTCATCTGGTCATAAACAAATCAAGATGGCCCCCGAGGATGAAAGAAACACTACTTTTTGAACACCAATCAGAATCTATTATTATAAGGCCATGCTTTTCGGCCTTAAAAATGTCGGTGCCACATAATAGCGAGCCACGACTTGAATCTTTGATGAACTCATTCATCATCAAGTTGAATGCCACGTCAATGATCTTGTTGTCAAAAGCAAAGAAAAAGAAGACCATCTCTTTGACTTGAGAGTAGTTTTTGAACGGTTAAGATAATACAACCTCAAAATGAACCCCCTTAAGTGTGCATTTGGACTAGCTTCAGGAAAATTCTTTGGGTTTGTTGTCCGACATCAAGAAATTGAAATCAACTCAGAAAGATTAAAGCCATATCAAAAATGCCACCCCATAAAAGCCTAACACAACTCAGGTCATTCCAAGGGCAGTTGGCGTATCTAAGATGCTTCATTACCAATTTATCAGGAAGATGCCAACCATTCTCAGTACTTGTCAAAAAAGATACCAAGTTTAAATGGGATGACAAGTGTCAGCTTGCTTTCAAAGACATCAAGCAATATCTGATGATGCCACCAGTTCTAGTAGCCCCTATCCCGAGCAGGCCACTCATATTATATACTGCTAAATTAGATGACTCCCTTGGTGCTTTGTTGGCTCAAACCAATGATGAAGGGAAGGAGAACACTCTATATTATCTCAATCATCGTCTAAACCCTATTGAGGCAAATTATCCACCTATTGAAAAGCACTGCCTAGCTTTAATCTTTGCATCCCAAAAGCTACAGCACTACATACTTTCTCATAAGGTGAACTTGATCTCTAGAGTCAATCCACTATAATATCTCATGACATGGCCAACCTTATCTGGATGGTTGGCCCATTGGTCCATGATATTGTCTCATTTTGATATAACATTCATGCCCTCCATGCCATAAAAGGACAAGCACTTGCAGATTTCTTAGCAGCACATCCACTCCATGCTGATTCTCCGCTTAATGATGATCTCCCGATGAACAAATCATGAACTTAGGGGGAACTAGTGCTCACCGCTGGGAGATGTACTTTAATGGTGTAACTTCCTCTCAAAGAGGAGAAGAAGCACAACTTACTATCCCAGGTAAGGCAGGGGTAGGAATAGTTCTCTTAAGTCCAGACCGTGATATAATGAGATTCTCATATCATCGTCCAATCCATGCACCAATAATGAAGCTGAATATGAGGCTCTGATTGCCAGTCTAGAGTTAGTCATTATATTATGCATCTAGAGTATCAACATCTTTGGAGATTCTCAGTTAGTCATCAACCAAATTGTTGGGTCCTACAAAGTTCTAAAGCCTAAGCTCCATCATTACCATAAGTACACTATGGAGTTGTTGGCCCAAATCCTAGAGGTTACAATCTACAAGATTCTTGGGAGAATGCGTGTAGACACATTATAAAGCTTACCAAAGAGTTGGCATGTCTCTATGCACCAACAATGAAGCTGAATATGAGGCTCTGATTGCCAGTTTGGCGTTATTCATTACATTATGCATCCATAGTATCAACATCTTTAGGGATTCTCAGTTAGTCATCAACCAAATCATTTGGGTCTACAAAGTTAAAACTAAGCTCCATCATTACCATAAGTACACTATGGAGTTGTTGGCCCAAATCCTAGAGGTTACCATCTACAAGATTCCTCGAGGAGAGAATGCAGTAGCAGACGCATTAGCTAAGCTTGCCAAAGAGTTGGCATGTCTAGAAGTTGAGTCCATTCCAATAAGAGTCCAAAATAGACAAGCCTTATCCCTTATTGATGCTAAACTCATCAAGAGATTCTCTCTTGAAGGGGAGGTTGCCATTGCCAAAAATGATGAGGAGTTAGATTGGAGGCAACCATTCATAGATTATTTAAATATAAGTAAACTACCTCAAGAGAAATCACTGGCACACCAGGTAAAGCAGAGAGCCCATTCCTATACACTTGTAGGTGGCACCTTATACCGAAAGTCTTTTGATCATATGTGGTTACGTTGTCTGGATAAACATGAAGCCCATAGGATCGTAATCGAGGTACACTCAGGTTTATGCAGAGCACACCAATCCAGTCTGAAGATGAAAGCCAAGATCAAGAGACAAGGATACTACTGGCCTTCAATGATCACAGACTATATGGACGTAGCTAGGAGATGCCACCAATATTAGGTACACGGTGTGGTCCTACATCAACCACCCAACATTCTACATCCTACATTGGCCTCATGGCCATTTGAGTGTTGGGCCGACATTGTGGTCGTCGATCCTTCTTCTTCAAAGGTCATCAATTCATTCTAGCTACTACCGATTACTTTTCTAAGTGGGCAGAGGCAATCCCACTTAGAGAGGTCACAACTCAGCATGTGCTCCAGTTTTTTAGGAACCATATTGTATATAGGTTCGAGGTGCCTCGACTAATTATATCCGATAATGATACTGCATTCAAGAGCACTAAAATCAATAGCTATGCTTGGAGACACATCATAGATTAGAGATATTCTACCATCTACTACCCAAGGGAAAATGGGTTAGCAGAAGCCTTCAACAAAACCCTCATTCAAATACTGAAGAAGACACTAACAACAAATGACGATGGCATGAACAATTGATTGAAGCCTTATGGGCTTACCGTATCACATACAGAACTCCAACTCAATCCACCCCTTTCTCTTTAGTGTATGAGTATGAAGTCGTTCTACCAATAGAAGTCCAACTCCCATCACTAAGGATAGCTGTGAGTAGGAAAATCACAACCGAGCAGAATGCAAAGTTGCGGTTGGAAGAGCTTGAAGGTTTGGAGGAGATACGCCTACGAGCAATCCAAAACCTCGAGTTATATAAAGCCAAGATGATTCAAGCTCATAACAGGTTGGTCTGTCCTAGAGCTTTTCAAGTAGGAGAGCTTGTTTTAGTTATAAGGAGGCCAACTGTTGCCTGTTGAAAGATAGGAGGCAAGTTTGAACCTACTTGGGAAGGCCCTTATGCTATAGAGAAGGCTTACCAAGGAGGGTCTTACTAACTCAAAATTATAAAGGAGAGCATCTGATGCTTCCAATCAATGGGCTCTACCTAAAGAAATATTATCCATAAATCTTGTTTGAAAATAATTAATAATAAAATTTCTTTCATCTCAAATTTTAATTCT
This sequence comes from Cymbidium sinense, assembly GCA_021442155.1. Lineage (NCBI taxonomy): Eukaryota > Viridiplantae > Streptophyta > Magnoliopsida > Asparagales > Orchidaceae > Cymbidium > Cymbidium sinense. Next base: position 12,040,547 of record CM038223.1, on the reverse strand, counting down.
TCTATATTAGAAATATCTTTTTCCTGTGAATTCGCCACGACATATTCAAGATAGGTATAAGAAACCCAAGCGGCATCCTATTCCCTCTTTTATAACATAAATAAATATATAACCTTTATCTCAGGCTACTTTGATGTGGGAGCAAGCCCTTTGTGGCACTCACTCATTAGCTGCTCTAGGTCGGGTCTACATGCTACCTCACTAGTATGTTACCCTAGTGGTCACTTGTTGGAGGATGTGAGTCCCCATGCTTTCTTCCTAACTTAGCCATTACAAACCAATGAGCACCTTGTTAGTACAGTAGATTTCATTGACCAGCTGGTGAGCTACCTCATGTTGACTTTGCTTAAAGAGATGTGAGTCCCCATGCGTTCTTCTTGAACTAGCCATCATGCACTAACTAGGTTGAGTATATTTGATATTTAGGGTAAGTCCCCCAGAGGCTCCTTTCCTCTTGACTACTTTAAGCTTGAGTCTAGTCTTTACACAAGACTCCTCATGTAGTAGCCACCCTAGGTCGGATGGCACCTGTCGAGCCAAAAATAGACTATCTTGATGATCAGTTCCACTTTAGAAAGATGTAATCCTACACTCCTTCTTTCTATACCGACATCACGAATCGAAGGGCACCTTGGTTGGTTGGTTATCACCATGCTGATGGTGACCCACCCAATGGTTACACCAGTCTTACTAAATGTGAGTCCCTGAGCTTTCTCCTTGAGTTGGCCACCAAATACCTATTTAATATATGACTAGCCATGTCATCTTCTCCAGGGTGTTGGATTAAGCCTTTTGCGGCCCCATCCCCGGTGGGCATTCTATTTGGATCACGTCCTTTATGACCCCATTTAGACACTACCCGGGTTACTTTTGGATTGGACAATCCCCCTTTCCTAGTAGCCACTGTTGGAGAATTTGTCGTAGATGCAGATTCTCCCTTGTTCAAGAAATTTGAGATAGGTCTAAGCTGATATAAGCTCCTTCTCAGTTTGATTCCTCATAAACAAACAGGGTCCACATTAAAACAAACTAAACAAATAAAAAAAATTATTTTGCTTGTGGAATAGGAATTCAAGCCCCTAGTGGCCCCTTTCCCAAGCAGGCATCCTATCTTTAGGGCAGTGTTAGCAAAACTCCCTATAGGAATTGCCTGACTACTTTGAGTTGGGATAAGTCCCCGGTCAGCACTCTCTCAGTAGTCACCCTTATGTTTGGTTCAACTTGTTGGGCCACCAACGAGTTATCCCAACGGTCATCTTTGCTATAAAATATATTAGTCTATTATGCATTCTTTACAGTACGATCGTTGCAAACTGACGAGTAGCCCTAGGTTGGGCCTGATTTGTTGAGCAAGCAACCGATCACCCCAATGGTTCTTCATTTAGGAATATGTGAGTCCCTGCTTTCTCCCTAACTTGGTCATTGCAAACCAAAAGGTACCCCTTAGGTTGGTTAGCTCAACCTAACTGCTGGTTTACTACCCATTTGGACTTTCAAATCTAAGACAGGTTAAGGCCATAAGCTCCTTCTGTGTCCATCCACGCCAACGGTCCCATAATATAACACAAAAATTAAATTAAATCAAATCAAATCAAAAATCATCGGACTACTCTTGAGTTGAGGTAAGACCCGCGCCACTCAATTCTAGGTCGGGATTGATCTTATGCCATCAATCACCCCAATAGCTGATCCCTACTTTGGAAGATGTAAGTCTGCTATGTTTTTTCCTAGTACCATCATTGCACACCGAAAGGCAACCTTAGGCTAGGATAGTCCTTCCTTGTGGTTGGTAGACTACCCATTTGTACTTGTAAATCTGAGATAGGTCAAGGCGACATAGCTCCTTCTCAGTGGGTCAATTGCATGCCAACATGGTCCATAATATAAAACACAAAATTAAATTAAATTAAATCAAATCAAATTAATCATCAAGACTACTCTTGAGTTGAGGTAAGACCCCCAGCAGTGCTCACTCATTAGTCACCCTAGGTCGGGATTGGTCTGTGGTGCCATCAACAGATCATGCCAATGGTTGGTCCCTACTTTGAAAGATTTAAGTCTGCTACGCTTTTCCTAGTCATCATTGCACACAAAAGGCAACCCCAAAGAGATAGTCCTACCTTGTGGTAGTGACTACCACTTTGGACTTATAAATCGAGATAGGTCAAGGCCACATAGCTCCTTCTCAGTGGGTCCATCAGCACGCCAGAGGGTCCATAATATAACACACAAAATTAAATTAAATCAAATCAAATCAAATTAATCATCATGACTACTCTTGAGTTGAGGTAAGACCCCTAGCGGCACTCAAGATCGCCTAGTTCGGATTGATCTCATTGCCATCAACAGATCACCCCAATGGCTGATCCCTACTTTGGAAGATGTAAGTCTGCTAGACTTTCTTCCTAGTACTGTCGTTGCACACCGAAAGGTAACCCTTAGGCCGGATAGTCCTACCTTATGGCTGGTAGACTACCCCTTTGTACTTGTAAATCTGAGATATGTCTAGGCCAACATAGATCCTTCTCAATGGGTCCATCGCACGCCAACAATGTCCAAAATATAACACACAAAATAAAATCAAATCAAATTAATCATCAGGACTACTCTTGAGTTGAGGTAAGACCCCAACGATTCTCACTCGAGTCCCTAGTTGGGATTGATATGTTGCCCCATCAACAGATCACCCCAACGGCTGATCCCTACTTTGGAAGATGTGAGTCTGCTATGCTTTCTTCCTAGTACCATCGTTGCACACTAAAAGGCAACCCTTAGGCCAGATAGTCCTACCTTGTGGCTTGTAGACTACCCCTTTAGACTTGTAAATCAAAGACAGGTCAAGGATGACATAGCTCCTTCTCTGTGGGTCCATCGCACACCAACAGAGTCCATAATATAACACATAAAATTAAATTAAATCAAATCAAATCGAATTAATTATCAGGACTACTCTTGAATTGAGGTAAGACCCTTAGCCGCGCTCACTCAGTAGTCACCCTAGGTTGGGATTGATTTGTTGCGCCATTGATAGATCACCCCAATAGTTGATCCCTACTTTCAAAGATGTAAGTCTACTATGCCTTCTTCCTAGTACAGTCGTTGCACAATGAAAGACAACCCCTTAGGTCAGATAGTCCTACTTTATTACAGGTAGACTACCCCTTTGGTCTTATAAATCTAAGACTGGCCAAGACCCTTGTGGCTCCTTCTTAGTGTGGTCCATCGCACACCAATAGGGTCCATAACAAAATAAATTCAAAACCAACCTCCCTAGTGGAGTCAAATTAAACATATCAAACAAACCAAATTTCTCCCTAGTGAGGCATAAATCAAATTAGCCTCCCTAGTGGAGCTTAGATCTAAATCAAACAAATTTAATCGAGTGTACATCCCCAGTGGATATGCCCTTAATATAAAACCCTTCTCCCAAGTGGAGCCATAATAAATTAAACTAACCTCCCTAGTGGAGTCTAATCAAATAAATCAAAGAAATTTAATAAAATTATCATCCCTAGCGTGTACACCCCAAAAAAATTATACTCATAATCAAACTTAGATCCACATCCCCAGCTGGTAGCTTGAACCTGTTTCCCTAGAGGAAGGTTCGTGTACTCAATCCCCAGCAGATTCCTTCTTGCTCTCTTATGCCCTTGGTATAAAGAGAGCTGCATTGCACTAAGATCATGATTTTATCTACCTTTCAAGTCTAGGTATAGATCACTTCCATTATTTGTTGCAATCTTTTGATGTCATTGATCATTTTGGTTAACGCCAATACGTGCGGTGTGCCTTGTCAATTACACCACACCTATTGGAGGTCCTTTTGTTGACTTCACTTTGGGAGTGAGCTCTTAACCTCCTCTACTTAGACTTAGGACTCTTCTAGAAACTAAGAACTCCTTAGTCATAAGACACTTCTAGTGATTAGGTGAACACTTAACCTAAGCTTAGAGACTTAGAAGTGTTAATCATAAGATTAGGCTATGCCTTAAGGCTTACGGAAATTACCTATCCTATAGCTTAAACCCAATCTAGATACACTTTCTCAAATCAAACCCAGACTCAATTCTCAAACCAAATATCAAATTCAAATTCAAATTCCAAATTTAATTCCAAAATTTGACTCCAAATGATTGAAACCCAAAATCAAATTCAACTCCTAAGACCCTTCCTAAGCCATTTGAATCACATTAATAAGCTTAGCCAAAACTCCCTTAGACCAAATCAAAACTCAATTGATCTCTTTATAAATCAATTATTCATTCATTTATATTCACAAATATAGATGAAATCTGAATTCATATGACCAAAACTATATCGAAAATCAAATCCAAACTCAATCTAAGCCCTTTAAGCCAATTTTTTAGACTTGGCTAAATTATATCCAAATCAAGTCAAAACTAATGGATTTTCTCTTGAATCAATCATTCATTCAATCATTTATCCAAATATAAAAAAAATATGCAATCATCAAACCAAATTTAAGTCAGCCCAGGTCAAGCCTAACTTAGCCATTTTGCCTTAAAACTTTCAATTGAGCCAAAACCCATTGGGCTCCAAATTGATTATCGTTGAATTTATATTTCAATCTAAAGCTCATATATAAGTTCAACTAAACTCGAATCAAACCAAAACCAACCAATTGACCCACTTAGGTTCAGTTGACCCAATGTGACCTAAATGACCCATTTGAGCCAACTTCCAATCCAACCCAAATTTGATTGAACCAAGCTCACTAAAATCTTCTACCATGATTATTTATCACCCTAAGATGATCAATTACAATCAATTGGGCCAAACCAAGCCTAATTGGCCATTTGATCCAAATTGACCCAAATTAGTCTAAAGGACCAAATCAGGTCAAATCATGATCTAACACAAATTGATAGCAATCAATGGCCCAAGTTCATTTCAAATTGATTATTGAGCTTGACCAAATCCATGATTAAACCCAATTTGATCAATCGAGCCCAATTGGTCAACTTGACCCAACTTAGCCCAAATTGGCCTAATGGGTCAATTTGGCCTAAATCCAAATAAAATACAAATTAATTCAAACCAAAGACCACATTCATCTTCAATTATCTAATTAAACATGAATCAACCCATAACCCAAGCTAATTTGGCCAATTTTGGTCAAATGCATCAATTTGACCCAATATGACCCATATGACCCAAATTGGGCTAAATCTCTTGAAACCAAGCCAAGACCCATTGGGGGCTGATCAAACCCAACCTAAACCCATTTTGGGATCTACCCAAAACCAACCTAACCCATTTAAATCCATCATGGATCCTCCCCCACATAGTATTCCACCCAACCTCATTTGATTCTCCCCCATCACATGCACTTAACTCCTCCCCAACATTTGTATTGAATAAGGAAGATCATATGGCAGCAAGAGAGGACTTTGGAGAAAAAAATACAAAGTCCTCAATCAATCTATCATCCACCCCAACCGCCCCAAATAAGATGGCAATCAATTTGGAGCCAAAAAATTCAAAAAAATATTGGATTTTTGGCCATTATAAAAGGAGGGGAGATGAGGCTTTAGATCTCTTCCTCCCACCACCATTCAGCCCCCAAAAGCTCCCCAAAGTAAAAAAGGAACCCATCCCCTACCTCTTTGAGCCATTTTTAAGATCAAAAACACAAATAATTGCTCTTCCAGTGAGGTGATGGTAGACATCAGAGAAGTGACATTCCAAAGGGAGGCATGGGATAAAGATCACTCCAAAGATTCCTCACATACTAAGGAGTTTGCTTGGATCTTCACCGCCATCAGAAACCATCTCTGGCGAGGTAAATTTTACCAAACCATAGCTGGCCTTAGGATTTTGCACATATTGTGTTAATTTTCTTGTAATTTTAGGAATTTATCCTAGATAATCTACATTTTTACTTTAAATCATCCCAGTTAGAAAATAGAATTATTTTTGGTGTGAATCAATGCAAAAATGGGTCCATTTGGATAATTTTTGGCTTAGAAACTCTTATTTTTCCCTTTAAAAAGCATGAAAATACTGTTCATCATTGGCAGGCTATAGTCATCATCCAATCCCATGATTTGCTAGATCGAATGGACTAGATCATGCATGGATCATACGATCTGGGCCTTCAGATAGCTTGATGCGATCTGGACTATCCGATTGTGTGGTTCACGCAATCGAATGGCTCGAATCGCACGCGCCTAGCCTCCAGATCATACGATCTGATTTGGACCGTCCGATCGGTGATAGGACGGTCTAGACCTAGCCGCGGCTCATGTTCCCTTCTTGCCCAACGGTTGATGTCAGTGCCGCGCATATTACTTTTTATAAAAAAAATTTAATTTAAATCACTTGAAACTTCAAAAATTCATAAATAAAATAAAATATTTAGCCAAAAATTGCAAACAGGAGCTCATTGGATTGAACTTTCCAAGAGAAATCTAATAAACCCAAAATCCCCAAAATTTACTAAGTATTTTGAGCTTAATTTGAGTTTTGGTGAAAATCAAATTTTATTAATTAAACCAATAGTATATATCAGATTAAGTTGAAATTTTCAGGGATTGAAATTAATGTTAAAGCACACCCCCATAAAAATTTCAAGTGAAAAAATCAATTGAATTTGGTTTGATTTAGATGGCATTTGGCTACATCCATGAAATTAGCTTAAAGGCATTTGTAAATATAATTTAGGGATTAATTGATTCATGAGAAAATCAATTGAATTGGAAATGATTTAAGAATATTTGGCTAAGCTCATGAAGGTTAGTTCAATGGGCTTATAAAGGGTTTTGATTTAATTTGATTTATTTTGATTTAGTTTTGATCATTTGAATGTAGATTTGATAGATATATTTAAGAAGATGATTGAAGATATAAATTTATTTTGAGAAAATCAATTTATTTTGGATTGGTTTCGATGGAATTTTGGCTAAGTTCATGAAGGTTGATTCATATAGCTTAAGTTTGGATTTGATCACAGACTTTAATCATTTGTCTTGAAATTTGGATTTGGATTTGGATTTGGATTTGAAATTGAGTTTGATTGTAGGTTTTATAGGGTGAATCTTGATTGGATTTGAGTTTAGGCTATAGGGTAGGTGAATCTTTCCTAAGTCTTAAGGCATAGCATAATCCTATGATTACCCTTCTAAATCTCTAGGTTTAGGTTAAGTGTTCACCTAATCACTAGAAGTGTCTTATGACCAAGGAATTCTTAGTGTCTAGAAGACTCCTAAGTCTAAGATGAGTAGATTGAGAACTCACTCAAAAAGTGAGATCAACAAAAGGGCCCCCAAAGGGTGTGGTCTAATTGACAAGACACACGCATATTAGCATTGATTGAGATGATCAATAATGTCCAAAAGATTGCAAGGGCTAGCAAAAATGATCTATACCTAAACCCAAGAAGGTAGATAAAATCACAATCTTATAATGCAGCTCTCCTTATGCCAAGGGCATAAGAGAGCTAGAAGGAATCCATTGGGGATTGAGTAAATGAACCTTCCACTAGGGAACCAGGTTCAAGCTATCTACTGGGGATATGGATTTGAGTTTGATTGTGAATATGATTTGTGGGAAGGAGATCCATTGGGGATAAGAATCTATAATCCATTGAGGATAAGAATCTATAATCCGTTGGGGATCAAGTTCAAATTAATTAATTTTATTTTAATTGATGGAGAGACATATCCATTAGGGATATGGACTCAAATTTGCTAAGAATTGGGTATGTGAACCTTCCACTAGGGAAGCAATTTTGGGCTATCCACTGGGGATAAGAATTTGATATATGATTTATTTTGGGATGTATGTGGGATGAAAGTTTGATTAGATTTATTTTGTTTATACTCCATTGAAGAGGTTGGTTTAATTTATTATGGCTCCACTAGGGAGAATGGTTCTAGATTGAGGGCATATCCGCTGGGGATGTACACTGTTAGATTTGTTTGATTTAGATTTAGGCTCCACTAGGGAGGATAATTTTATTTGTGCCTCACTGGAGAGAAGTTTGGTTTGCTTGATATATTTAATTTGATCGCACTTGGGAGGTTGATTTTGAATTTAATTTATTATGGACCTTGTCAGTGTGCAGTGGACCTACTAAAAAGGAGCCACAGGGGCCTTGGCCTGTCTTAGATTTACAAGTCCAAAGGGGTAGTCCACCGCCATGTGGGTAGCTATCCACCCAAGGGTTGCCTTTGCATCATGCTAGGAAGAAAGCATAGTAGACTTACATCTTCTAAAGTAGGGAAAAGCCGCTAGGGTGATCTATTGGATGTGCAACAAATTGAACCTGACCTAAGGAGACTACTGAGAGAGTTTCACTAAGGATCTTACCTCAACTAAGAGCAGTCCAAATTAATTTCATTTTAATTTGATTTAATTTGATTTAGTTTGGTGAGTTATGTTGTGGACCCCATTGGCATGCGATGGACCCACTGAGAAGGGGCAATGTCGGCTTTGACCTATCTCAGATTTACCAGTCCAAAGGGGTAGTCTACCAGCCACAATATAAGATTATCTGGCCTAAGGGTTTCCTTTCAATATACAATGGCTGGGCTAAGGAGAAAGCATAACAAACTTACATCTTCCAAAGCAGGGAACAACCATTGGGGTGACCTATTAATGGCACAACAAATCAAACCCAACCTAAGGTAACTAATGAATGCCACGAACTTTTGTCAACACAAGGGTAGTCAGGATTAATTTCATTTTAATTTGATAGACATCGGTATGGATCGACCGAGAAGGGGCTACATCGGCATGCTTATCTTATATTATCCAAAGGGATAGTCTACGGCGAAGGTAGGACTATCGAACCTAAGAGGTGCTTTTCGGTGCAATGGTGCCGGAAAAAATGCATACAGACATCTTCAGTAGGGACCACCTGGGTGACCCGTTGATGTACAACGATCAAACCAGTGTCCCATTGGTTTGCACACGTGGGAAAGAATGTGTGACTTACATCTTCCAAAGAAAGATGATTGGTAACGCTGGGCACAACAAGTTGAACTCGACAGGGTGACTAGAGAGTGTCACCGGGACTTATCTCAACTCGAGAGTCGGAGATTCTAGGGCATTTTTCGACAATGTCTAACGATAGAATGCATGCTTGGGAAAGGTGCCACTGGGGGCATTCTTCTAATCCATAAGAAAATATATATTTTATTTATTTATTATCATGGATCCTGTTCGTGTGCGAGGGACCACTCTGAGAAGGGGATATGTCGGCCTTGACCAATCTCAGATTTACTGAACCAAGGGAGAATTTGTGCATCCGCAAAATAGAATCTCCAACCGCAGGGGTGGTTACTAGGAAAAGGGGACTGTCCAATCAAGGAGTAACCCAGGTAGTATCTAAATAGGGTTGCAAAAGATGTGATCCAAATAGAGTGCCATAGGGGAGGTGCCACTAGGGGTGTTATCCTTGACCATGTCGGTGTGCAGCAGCTGTGCTAGGAAGAAAGCATAGCAGACTTACATCTTTCAAAGTGAGGAACAACAGATGTGGTGACCCATTATTGGCATAATAGATCGACCTGACCTAAGGGTGAATACTAAGTAGGGAGTCACAAAGAAAGACTGGACCCAGACTTGATGTAGTCAGGAGGAAAGGGTTCACTTGGGGACATACCCTAAACCTCAAGTATACTCAACCTAGTTATGATCACCAATTGAAGAAGAAGGAGTAGCAAACTTACATCCTCTTATATGAAGCAAATATGACGATTGCTTACTAACCGCATAGAAAGGCCTACCATGCTAACAGGGTGCTCATCGGCGTGTAGTGGCCAAGTAAGGAAGGAAAGCGTAGCAGACTTACATCCTCCAAAGTAAGAAGACCACTGGGGTGACACACTAGCAGGGTAGTACATCAACCTGACCTAGAGCAACTACTGAGTGAGTGCCACTAGGGGCGTTATCTCAACTCAAAGTAGCCCAAGATAAAAGATGTGTATTTGTTTGATATGTGTTTGTGTGTAGTTTGTGTTTGTGTTGTGTTGATGAAGGATAGGATGCAAAGGGTTGCTTGCACCTATCCTAAACACATCGTGGAAGATTCGCAAACAAAGATGTTTTCAATATGGAAGAGAAGATATGATTTTAAAAAGAACTTTATTGATGATGATTATTTTCAAACATGATTTTATGGATAATATTTCTTTAAGTAAAGCCTGTTGAAGAGAAGAATTGGATAACATGATTTTAAAAAGAACTTTGCTTCACATACATAAATGATTCAATCAAACAAAACATAATTTTTGAATGATTTTCTTCCCCTTATTTGCATATACATTCATGTGTAGTGAGATAGCAAAGTATATAGTCTGGACATCCTAGGAATACTAGGCTTTAGCTAGCCCCAAGGAGGTCATTTAATTACCTCACTTATCTAGTTAACAAATGCATGTACTAGCTTATTTCTCTTCACATGTGTATGTATGTGTGGCTAAAGGATGAAAATCCCCCTTTTATACTAAAGATGCATGCATTCATAATTGACTAAGTGTTTTAATTAATTACTCATGTGTTTCGGAGCTTTCTTTCTCATATTCATGTATATGAATTTACATATACATGAATACAAATGGGTATATAGTTACATTCTGGGAATGTGAGGCTTTAGCTAGCCTCAAGGAGGTCATTTGATTACATCACTTCCCTGGTTAATAATGGCACACACCTATTTAATCTCATCCCTATGTATTTTGGTATAAGAATTTAGATAGATCTTTAAACTAATATGATTAAATAATTCAATAACATAAAAGAATATAAACTTCAAATACACATATATAAAGTCATCATATAAGTGTGCTAAAACATATTGCATATATTGGTACACTTAGAATAAAAATCATATGCATGTTTCATGTAATAGAAAGGAATGTATTAGCAATGTCATGTGATAGTAATTCAATTAAATTAATCTTAAGATATTTTTCATACTGAATAGGATCGCTTAAGGTGAACCTAACCCTAGGATTAATTAAATCATTTAAGAAGTCATTCACTAAAGAGAACTAAATCGAATTAATATGCTTTAGAAAGTGGCTTAAGGTAGGTATGAAATAGGGCAATCATCTTTCTTCTCTTTATAACACTTAGTTACTAAGTATAATCATATGAAACAAAAGAAAACACAAATTAAAATCTTCAAATCAATTAAACGACTTAAAGTGAAATCAACCCTTTTATGTTAAATTGAATCCTTCTATACTTAGAAAATTATAACTTCAATATTTAACAAAACATACCACACAAGCCTTAACACACACATTAGAATTAATTCATCACTTCTAGTTCTATGTTAGGACGGTGCATGATGTGATGTAAATTTTATTTTTTGATGTATTATTTTAAACTGGATGTTAGTGTGTATGTTTCAGACTGGATGGTAGATCGATATTAGCTTAATCATATTTTCTACAGGGGATTGTGATTAAGGTGTGTTGAAAAATAATTATAAACGCTCTCTTTTGCAGGTTTCTTAAACCCTGTGGTATTTAATTTTGGATGGGGAGGGGTGGACACCATGCAGATCATAGGGGTACTTATTAAAATGATCAAGTATGGCATTGAGGTATGATATACTATCTCAAAAGATAGAGACATCACCCTTCAATGGACCTAATCACCTAATAAGGACTCTTAAAGCATGATGGGTCTTCAATGTACTAGATTTTTCCCGCTTTATATGGATGAAACTGCTGTGGTTTATATTAAACTATGTTCTAAAGTTCCCTATAGGGGAAAGCCCCCATAGTTAATTACATCTTAAGAAATAAAATTTCTTAAGAATACTCTCGATTAAAGTAGACAATTATCATCTCCCAAGATTTCAAGGCTAGTCTATCAAAGGATTGGTCATATTTGGAAAATCAATTGGGAAAGTTCAAGGAGAAGACTTATTTTAGAAGCCAAAGGGAATAGGTAGGAATGCTCATGATAATGAAAAGCCTAGCATTCCAATCTATCCTATAGTTGGTCTTTATATATTTGAAAGTTGGAGAGATTTATATATTTGGGTGGAATTTTATTAGATTTCTAGGGCTAATGATCCATCAACATAAGGTTATGGAAATGCCTAAGAGGTGAGGATTTATGCTTGTAGCCCAAAGGAAATAGCTACCTCAGATCCTTAATCTAGGGGCGCTTTAGCATAAGCTAAAGCATGACCTAAATTCAAGCGAAGATGGACATAAAGGTTCACCTCCATAAGAGAGGATAAACCGTTCGACCTCTAGACTTATAACCGCCTACAGTGGCTGCCAGCTAACTCCTCCTACGATTCAAAACTATGTAAGTAAGTCTATGAAAATGCAAGATAGTTGGGCTATTACAAGTTTAGAAAGAGACTAAAGTCCTTAAACCCACTCCTTAACAAACTAGAGCTTGCGTGGTATGAATAATGACTTAATCTAATATAAAATCTTTTCAAATTTTATTTCAATTTTGACACTTCATTTGGACAAAGACTTGAGGATTTTATGTCTTCATGCATGATGAAATAGAGTTGTTGGCTAAATTAGAAAGAAGGGGTGTTTTCCACCATAAGGGATTTCTTCACAGGTCAAGAATTCCCCTATCATGCAAGGATGGAAATCCTTATTTTCAAGAATGAAGTAATATGATATGCATGTTGTTAAACCTTGAACCATACAGCTAAGGGGTGGTTACTAAATCTATTAATTATCATATTTAATGCCTAGGCTTTATGGTGAAGATATGAGTTATTTAAAATTTAGTTATGAGTGATTAAATGGGGTAGAAAAATTAATTTTTTTCCCTAAGAGCCTAATCACATCCAAGCCACACATTAAAGCATCAATCATTTAAGATACTATGAAAAATATGCAATTTCTAATACACAATCTAAACAAATCATCTATCATTTTCTATAACTATCATGAAAGAATAAAAGGCTGATGCGGTCGGGTGCCACCGTACAACCCGAAAGGAAGAGATTGGTTGTTGAGCTCTACCCTTATACAATGAGAAAATATCAAATAATATTGCAATTGAAATTAAATGAAAGCTATGGGGAGTCTTCATTCTTCATTCTTCATATCTTCATGTCTTAATTTCTTTTCTACTTGTTTCTCTGATTTGGTGGATTTCAAGGCATCACATGGCACCCCAGGACAAAGCCTTCTAGCAATTGCTCATCCTAATACCCCATAACATTAACCCTAATTCTTAAAGCAAAATTATATTAAAAATAGGAAAAGTAAATCTAACTACACTTGCAAAACAAGTGTTAGCTAAATATACATGCATTCCCAAGTAGTTATATTTATAATTTGGACATAGCACCCTACATATAGGTAACCAAGCCCACTTGTGCAAGCTTGGATTATGCTTAGGGGTTTAAACAACCTACAAAGAGAGTATTTATATTTTATTTTAAGCACCCCTTAAGCACAATCCCCTGCAAAAAATATGATTAGGCTAATCACAGTCTAACATCTAATATACGAAACATACACCCTAACATCTAGGCTGAAATAATACATCCCAAAATAAAACATGCATCACACTATGCACCATCTTAAGATAGAGCTAGAAATGGTGACTTAATTCTAATGTATGTGTTAAGGCTTGTGTGGTATGTTCTAACAGCATTAAAGTTATATTTTTCTAAGTGTAGAAGACTTTCATTTAACATAAAGGGTTGATTTCACTTTAAGTTATTTAATTGATTTGAGAGTTTTAATTTATGTTTTCTTTTATTTCATATGATTACACTTAGCACCTAAGTGTTATAAAGAGAATAAGAGAGGATTGCCCCTTTCATTCCTACCTTATGCCACATTCTAAAATATGTTAATTTGATTTGGTTCTCTTTAGTGAATAGCTTATTGCACATTTTAATTGATCCTAAGTTTATGTTCACCTTAAATAACTTTATTTGATATAAAAGGCATCTTGAGATTAATCTAGTTAAATTACTATCACATGACATATGCTAATCCATTCATTTCCATCACATGTAATAAGCATATGATTTTAATCCCAAGTATATCTATACATACAATACATTTTGACACACTTATATGATGAATGCGTACATATACTTAAAGTTTATACTCTTTTATGTGATTAGATTATTCAATCATATTAGTTTAAAGCTCTATCAAAATTCTTATACAAAATATATAAGGATGAAATTAAATAGGTACGTGTCATTGTTAAGTGGAAGTAATCAAAATTTCCTTGGGCTAACTAAAACCTCGTATTCTTGGGATGACCAAACTATATACCCATTTGCATTCAAACACATGTAAATTTATATACATGAATATAAGAAGGAAAGCTCCAAATCACATGACCAACTAATTCATCACTTATTCAATTATGAATGCATGTATCCTTGATAAATGAACAAGGGTTCTAATTCTATAATTAAATACACACACATGTATAAGAAACATAAGCAAGTACATTCCATTATTAACCAGGGAAGTGAGGTAATCAAATGACCTCCTTAGGGCTACTTAAAGCCTCGTACTCCTAGGATGTCCAGACTAAACACTAGCTTTTCTCCAATACATATGGATGTATACATAAATAAAAAAAAAGAAAAACCATGCAAAGATTGTATCTTTATTTGATTGAAACATTTATGCATATGAATTAAAGTTCTATCCAAATTCTAATACAGAAACACATATAAATGAAATCAAATAAGTTTATGTTTACTAGGGAAGTGAGGTAATCAAATAACCTCCTTGGGGCTAGCTGAAGCCTTGTATTCCCAGGATGTCTAGACTATATACTTATTAACATTCAAGTACATGTAAAACTACATAAGAGTTAAGAAAAAGAAAGCTTTACTTCATATGTCTAAGCTATAAGTACATGCAAACCTATATATGTTCATAACTACTATCACTCTAACCAATGTAATTGATTTATCAATTTTGGAAACTAATTTTAATTTATTAGTGATAATAGCCACACATATTACAAATTAATCCAACACATGCAAGCTCACATAAAAAAATATTGATTTAATTAACTTTAAATAGATGAATGCATGATCTCAAATGGCATACAACATTTAATATGATTGGAAAGGAATAAAGGAACATAAATACAAGATTGCATTTAATCAAATTAATTCATAAGGACAATCATATCAAATAAAACCATTTAAAATAAACCAAAGTTTCTTTAATGTTATTTTTAAATTTCATGTTTTGATCTAATTTGAGAAAGTGAAAGAAGGTTTGCTGATCCTAATTAATTCACATATTAGTTAATAGATTTAGTTTAATAAAATATAATTAAGTTGATTTTATGAGTTAATTAGGTTATGATATGCATTAAATTCATTAATTAACCCTTTCCTACATTACCTTAACATAATTACCCAACTAATTATGATCCAACATGGTGTGCACATGCATATGAAATAAAATTAGCAATGATCCTAAAAAAAGGAAAGGGGCCTAATGCAATTGGCTCATAATCAATGGTCAATTAAGCTAAGAAACTTAACTAATTACTTTTATGTTTTTCCCACACATGTGGACTAATCATAATTTCATTAAACATCTTTAGGTTATTCAACATCTAAAGAAATACCCAAGACTTAATTAATTTAGTTCTGATTATGATTATAACATCAAAATAATTAATTAACTTAATTAATTGATTGAGCTTATTAGTTCAATTATGGGAATGAACTTAGAAAAATATATCAAGGTGGAGGCCGTAACCCCATCCCATAGGTTCATTTACAATTGGATAGTGATTAGCCACTTAATTAACTAAGATTTTACTATTCATGTGATTAATTATTGACTAAATAACTTAGGAAGGTAATTAAAGCTTAATTAGTTAATTTCCCTTGTTGATTAAACAACAAATCCCAAGAAAATTATTGAAGGCTGAGGTCATCCAATTGAATTAACCTGCAAAGTTTGGGATTAATTAATTAAGTAATTAAAGAGTAATTAAGCTAATTAATTTTCTATGTAAACCTTAATTAAGCTCTAATTATTGTTTAAAATTGATTAAGGATATTTTTAATAAATTCTCTTTTAAAATACCTTTAAAATGAGTATTTATCTATATTTTTATGATTTTCTTTAATTAGTTATGATTTTAGGAATTTTGACCCATTAAAATAAATAAATTAAGCCTAATTAACCCTTAATCTTGTCCGCGACATGTGGCGCGCTAACATGGTGCAATTTTCACGTGGCATCATGGGATTGGTTATTTAAACTTATTCTTATCAGCGCTTGTGTGGTGGCGGCGAAATGCGCTTTCTCGTTCACCGTTCAATCTAAGATCGGACGACCATGATTAATCCCAATGAGTTAAAGGATTAAAATGGATAATTCTATCGGATTTAATCTTGATCGTCCATTCCAATCATGTGGAATGGACGGTACATGATCCCTCATCTATCGATTGATGGAAGACGGACACTATCTACCTTCCTTCGATTCCACTGTGGGGAAAACTTATGACACCACATAGAGTTTAAGAATTTTTTATTAAGATGATTAAATATGTCATTAAGGAATAAGCATATTATCTTGAAAGATAAACATGTTTTCCTATAATGGATTTGATCATTTAATAAAAGACTCTTAAGGCTAATGGGTGTTTCGTGTACTAGAGATTTTTCTCCTGAATTACATGGGAAAGTAGAACAAGGTTTATTTTAAACTAGATTCATGATTTCCTATAGAGGCAAGCCCTATAGTTAATTACCTTAAGAAGGGCCTCTTCTTAAGGATACTCTCGATTAAAGAAATAAGCAGTTATTTCTAAGGATTTCCAAGATGGTTTTCAAAGGATTGGTTTTTGGAAATTTCAATTGGGAACAGTCCAAATTAGAGAGAGTTATTTTGGAAGCCAATTGGAATGAAGTAGGAAATGGCTATTGATATTGGGATGCCCAGTAGACATTTCAACTATGTTATGATTGGGTTTCAAATTTGGGATTTAATTTTAGATTTTGAGTTGTCACTTTCTTAGAAATCTAGGACATAAATTCTAGCAGCACAAGACTACAGAAATGCTCAGGTTGAAGACTTATTCCTAAAAAGTATGCTTTATAATCTAGTTTACAGGTGCTTTTGACACATGTCAGATGCTCTACCTAGTTCTATCTTTGGGAATTATTGGTTATTCCTCTCACTTGAGGGAACTAACGTATCCCTGACTCTTCTGGACTAATAACCCTCCTGGAGAGGGCTGCCAGCTAACACCACCTAAGCTCATTTTAAATTTATGAAGCCAAGTCTTATGAATGCAAGATGGCTGGGCTATTGCAATTTTAGAAATGAATCTATGAACCTAAAGTCACTCCCTAATCCCTAGAATCATGTAGGGTATAAAGATGCATCTAACTAATGCATATTTTTTAGATTTTTATAAATTTTGACTCAAGATTCATTTTAGGTCATATGTATACAATTTATGCATAATGCCATGCAATTAGAAATGGTTATGGGCCAACTCAATATCAGAAGGTAGGCTTCCCCAAAAATGTGCTCATCCTCATAGACAGATGCCCCTTATGTGCAATGGGTTAAGT
The DNA here is from genome assembly GCA_021442155.1 of Cymbidium sinense. NCBI lineage: Eukaryota > Viridiplantae > Streptophyta > Magnoliopsida > Asparagales > Orchidaceae > Cymbidium > Cymbidium sinense. The sequence continues at coordinate 12,022,993 of CM038223.1, read as the reverse complement.
TGCCCAATTCAAGTAATAGGAAACAATATGATTTCATGATTTTGAACCTAATTATTTTTAATTAATTTTATGTTATGTTATGCCTAAGGCTTTAATTTATGTGAAGTTTTGAGTTTCATTTATATTTATGTTTTAATTGATTTAGTTGGGTAGAAGATTTAGTTTATCCTATGAGCCTACGTCTAGGCATTCATCACAAAACAAACATAGCACAAAAAGAAATCAAGAAAAGCATGTTGATGCTATTACACACCCAAAATAAATCAAGCAAATCAAATAATATAAGAAAAAGGCCAATGCGGTCTGCATCACAGATATACCTCGAAGAAAGTGGCCCGAAGCTCGCTCTTATACCCTAGAACTACAAGTCTAGATCTATGTGTCTTCTTTCTAGGAAAGTCTCCTACTTTAGGGACATCCATCGGGCTTGACAAGGGACCACTGCATCATCTTCTACTAAGGTTAGCTTCTGCTAATCCTATATCTCATAGATCCTAACCTAATTCTAAGCTAAAATTTACATTTTAAAATTCAAAAAAGAAATCCCTTGTCCTGCAAAACAAATGTTAGAAAATACAAACAACACACAATAGTTATATTTTACAAACATACGGGCTTAGCATTAGTTTTTTTGCCAAGCCCACCCATCTTATGGACTATGTTAAGGGATATTTTAGCACTTGCAAGAAAATAGCATATTTATAATTTTTTATTTATGACAATGATCGCTTTTAACACAGTCCTCTATAGAAAATAGTATTAAACCAAAAAAGAACACCCTACCATCCAGTCTAATGAACAAACAAGCCTAAGCATCCAGTTTAAAGTAATACACCACACAGACATGTGAAGCACAACACATAAAAACATAAAAGAATCACTGAATGATCTGTGGGATCCAAATATTTTCCATCGACCTCTTGACAAAATGAATTAAAGAGAGTAGGATTTGACGTGTTGGTGTAATTTTCAAAAGGTAGATGGAATAGTAGATAAGACACTACCTAGAGATTTCATCCTCATTTGGTGAGGACTTTAGATCTTGTTCTAGGTTTCCTATAGGCGCAAGCCCCAATATTTAATTATCCCTCCTAATAAATGAGAGAGAACTTTCGATTAAAGCTAGTCTTTAGATCCCTTAATGTGTAGTGTATAGTAGCCACATATGGAGTTTTAGAATTTAAGATTTGAAATTTATGAAATTCATCATTATTAGCTTAAATCGGATGGTTGGGGGATTGATGACCTGCCTGATCTAGTTCCCATGGTTCTGTTATCTCAGGCTATCTTGGTCCCTAGTCTACTCAGTCAGGAGGTAGTCGACCCAACCTAACCGAAGGATCTTTATCAGTAACATATGGGTTATGTCATCCAAGAAATTCTTGTAGACCTGGGGTGGTGTTTGTCTAAGGAGATAATCTTATGTCTACCTTAGCTGACAGAAGGATCTTTGCCCTATCAAGTACACCCTATGATTCACAACTCAAAGGGTAGATCCATTGGGGAGAATACGGGCTATGATCACATCCTTACTAGCAAGAGATTGATTGAGAGTGAACATAGTAGAACACTTGATTTGACATTAGCTCTTTTGTGAGCTAGAGTTTCCTTAATTTATCACCTCAGTCAAACAACTATGGAAGGTGGATTGATTGAGTTTTGCTTTAAGCTTTAATGATTAAGTTTCATTTAAATAGTTTTAGATTGACACTCAATTTGAGTTAATTTGATTTGAAATTAGAATCTCATTTTGATGGAAGTATCCCCCCCGATTGAAATCACAATTCAACACAACTATCATTGAGGAAGTTAATTGATTGATTAAATTGAATATATTTGAGAACTTTAAATCCTATCAAATCTATTTAGCTCCTAATATAGGATTAGATCTACTATCACATGCCAGAATTAGCATCTCAAATATTTCACTAAGTTGAAATCATTATAATATATTTTTAGTTTTGGTTAAACCCGGACCCAGTGCTAAGACCAAACCAGAAAGAATCCCCCATAGCATCCTGAGACACTTGAATTTAAACATTCAGTATAGTGTCGAGGCCCATGCGAGTGTATTTTAAAAATGTCTTAATTAACGTCTTTTGTTCTCTTTTACAATGTGTCATGAATCTGGTGGCATACAAGACATTATAAATTGATCTAATATCTTATTATATTTTTTAGATTAATATTTAATTGATTCTAATTTAGCCTATGCAGCCTTTCCAGACATTAAAATTTATACTTTAAATCTCTATGTTTGAGCACATGTATGTGTTTATAGCTTAGATAATTTCACCTAATTAGTGATTTTGTTGATATTGAAAATCATAATTTAGGATGAAATTTCTTAATTTTTATATTGAAGGAAAGCTCCTTCATTCATGCAACATTTAGTTTAGTGTCATTCTATCTTCTTGTACAAGGAATAATAGAGTGGCATTCATTTGAAAGTTTGCACAAGCTTTGAATAAGAATATATTCATTTTAGATCAATGTAATGAATTTATTTTTAATCAAGTATTTGCATGTATTTTGGAATATTTGACCCAAAGGAGTGACTACTATAAGATATGTGTGAGAGCATACTTCATGCAGTTGTATTCATACAAGTTTATATGTACGAAGTTCACCCAAAAGAAAGCTTCAAGCCTCACTAATTTTATCATTTAAGGACTCTTCACATTTTCTACAACAAGAGTTGTTAGACCCAATTTAGATTTATTTTTAATTTCATATCAAATTCCCTACTTATTTGAAAATTAAACTTCAAATTTATTGTAAGTTTGTTATGAGTTTAGTATTAACATTCCTTAAGTTTCACTTGCATTTGTTTTGATAACAAAAATAGAACAAGGTTGTTATGATATGCTTTACATATGTTGCTAGTTTAATTAATAAGTGGGTCTCACAAAGATAGCTGGGAGGTCTTACCTTTCATATCATTTGCTTGAAAAGAAAACTTCATAGCCTTTAAGTATTTTTGAAGAAAGGAAGGGAACTTGCTTGCATTTAAAGTAAGTAGTTAACTTTAGTATTATATTTCCTTTGTTTTGTTTAGTTTCCTTTAAGCATTCTCCTCTTTTTAATATTTATCTTCATGTTTATCATACTTTTTTTATTTAAATTGAGTTTAGGCGATTTCCATTTGACTTTGTTTAAGTCCCGAATTTCACTCAAAATTTTGGCAGCATTTTAACTAGGTGGAGCGACATCTAACAGATGTTGGCTTGCTTGGTACACCCTATTGAGCATAACGAGTGGTGTCTTACGACACCACAGCCATCTTCGCACCCGCTACGCCCTATGGGGACATTAGCGGGGTCTTGGAACCTACAAAAGAAAATCACAAGCACACATATACACATATACTTCCATATCGACATTTATACACATCCACAACTTATACTTCGACGCATCCACAATTTCTTGCAATTTTATTCCCTATTTTGGATTAGAGAATGAGAGGAAGAGGGCTCGGTTTAGTTTAGATTGGAAAGAAGAGTGTTCAGCTAGGGGAAGAAAATGGAAAAATTAGGAAGGAGAATTGTTGGGGGCTATTTGGCTACAGGATTGAACAAGATTTAGGTTGGATTTAACCTAAATCCTACCAATCATCATTTATATGGTTTGGAGAAAAATGGAGGAAGGAAGTGGGTGCTTTTTCAGTTTTGGAGAGGATGGAGGAAGGAAGTGGAAAAGAAAGAAGAGGAAGAAGAAGAAGAAGGGGAAAGAAGAAGAAAATTACCTTTTCATTTTTTGGAAGAAAGGGGAAGAAAAATGAGAGAAAACCCCTTTTGGTTTTGAGTGGGAAGAAGGGGGAAAATCATGAGAGTAAGCCCTTGCCATTTGATTTTGTAGTTTAGAAGAAGAAGCCTCAAAAGAGGGGGAACGGTTGCAGGAGTAAAGGAGGGAGCAGTTGTGGATCGTGGAGCACGCATGCAAGATGGAGCTGACTGAGGGAGTTCGATTGGATGAGCTTCCCTACACGTGGTCCTTCGGCCGTGAAGAGAGACAAGCCCATGTAGTTGAGAAATAGGAGAAACGGGTCATACGGTTGAGGAATCGGGCAGGTAGGGTTCATTAGAGTGGAGTTATGGCATTCAGATTATATTAAGGATTTTAAATAGATTTTTAAATTGATTAATCAACTTTAATGTGAATTTTATGCCGATAAAATCACATGGTCAATATATATATATTAATCTTAGCTTTTCCCGACCTTCCAAATGCAACGGTGCAGTCTACTTTACAATCGAAGGCCGTTTGGTTCGAGTCGGTGTTAAATTGTGTGAATTTCAACTCAAAATATGTGTCACTGCTTTCGACCTGTTAACATTCATGCAGACTTGTCCATATTAAGTGTAAATAGTTTTATTTGATAGATTTCAATATTTTGAAGCCAACGCAATAAATTTCATGAACGAAGGTCGTTTAGTTTATGGATGCACCTCCTGACCACGATATGAGTGCAGGTCTATTAACAACTTGATCACTTGATCGGTTGATCATCAAGTTGTACAATATTTATATTATGCCAGTTTCAATGTTCTGAACACGATGGTCATTTGGTTTAATTGTCGACGCTGGCATTTCTCGATGCGCTATCACGCCATTCGACATTTGCATGACTCATCCGAATTGAGCATGGATAGTCTCATTTGGTAGTTTTTGATGCTTGAAGCTAACAGTGTGATCAATTTCATGAACGGAGGTCATTTAGATATTGTCATAGCTTCCGTTCTTCGATATGCATCGACACATTGATAGCTTGATCTCTTGATCGGTCAATCTTTGGATTATGCAATATTTATATTCTGATTAGTTTTGATATTTTGAATGCAATGGTGAAATTTGTTCATCAATTGGAGGTCATTTTGACTATTTTATGTGATGTTGAGTGCATTTTGAACCTTAATTTGCACACTGTCACTTCCAAAGTCCGTCGGATTCGACTTGTGGGCTTGACTCGACTTAGGACACATATATGAAGGGCAGCAAATGCCCCCAAACAAATGTGATTCAAGCATGGTGTGAGTCATGTTTGTTGAAAATTGGTTAACCTTTGGGTCATAAAACTTATCATCATTATTGAATAAATTTTACCTGACTTTGATAGGATTCGTCATTAGTATGATGCCTTATCTTGGACATGCTAAGTGATAGGATTGACCGATTTGTAAGAATTGACTTATCGAATAGACAAGAGTTCTTACACTTTCTACTCTCTGCTTTGATGGATTTATTGAAGATCGCTTTCTTTTATGTTATTGTAGATTTGAGTTTTCTCCAATCCTAGTTTCGTGCTTGATTGGATTTGTTAGAAGAATTGGTTTATTTTTTTTGATGAAGGACTCTCTTGGGGAATTGTTTTATCCATGCTTGGTCGGATTAGGAATTCCTTTTGTCCTAGCTTTAAGCTTGACAAACTTGATGAAGGATTAACCTGATTTGTCAATATTGACTTGTCAGGAAATGTATGTACGCCATCAATCCTCTGCTTGCTACTTTGATAGATCCATTGAAGGGTACATACAGATGACCTAGCCTCTCGGCATATATAGGGTCAATGTTAAGTTATTAGTCTAGCAATATGTGCTTTAACAGACTGAATAATCATAAAATTCCTTTAGTTCGGCCATCAGCTTTGTATGAACTATGGATTTGCTTCCTCAATCCTGTGCTTTCTGCTTTGGCAGACTTGATGAGGAGATTGGTTTCAATCTGTGCTTTGTGCTTGATAAGATCATTTAAGAATAGATTAAAATATCACCCTATGAGAAATATAAAGATTGACTTGAGGTAGCTCTGAATTGAGAGTTTCCTCAGATTGTCTTGACATATCGATCAAGTAGGAAGATCTCTTGGATCCTTGTTGCTTGTAATCACTAAGCTAGATCTAGTTTGAGATTAAATAGCTATCATCATTGGACTGATGAGCAAGGGCTCTTTCACAGCGGCTTGTTGAGTGAGGAGACCGTCAATAACTTGGCCACATTTGGGCTTGTTAAGTTCAACCTTTAGAACCTACTAGTGTCTTTGACTCAAACTATGATGGTTTGGTGATTTGGACATCGGACTAATGAATGGGGGCTCTTCCACTGTGGCTTTTTCTAGTGTCTTGTTGAGTGAGGAGAGCGTCAACAAGTTGGCCATTTGTTGGCTTATTGAGTTTGACCTTTAGAACCCATCTGTGTCCTAGACTTTAGGATATAAAGGTTGATGTTTTTCAACTTAATTGATTGAAGCTTTCAAAATTGGGAGTTCTTTTGACTTGATCTCTAGGATTTGAAAAATTTGTGAGATAAATTTTTGACATTTAGAACTATCTTTTCATGCGTAGAAATAGATTTTTTTGTTCTTGCAAGAACCTACAACTTAACAATGATAATTATGGGTATATTCAGGGATTTCAGTGTTAAGCTCGATGTCAACTTGAATTAGAATATATTTGAGGATCCCATCTTATAACATGACATCAACTCAAATAAACTTGACACAAACTAAAAATGCCCCCTATATAACATGGGGAATTCTAAAGCACATTTAGAAGAACTTTCATGATGAAAATATGTAAATACATCCATATTTGAATTGATATACTCTTAAGAAGGTCTTAACATGTAACATTGCTTTCATCTATGTATATAAATATAAAAATGCCCCCTCTATAATAGAAGAATTTTCATGGAAAAGCTTTTTTCATATGGAGTGAGTATATTTATTTAGGGTTCTCAGCATGAATCGCGATGTCGACCTAAATATATATACTAAAAAAATTCCCCTATCTTGCAAGGGAATTTCTATTGTACCTCGAGAATGTATTCATCATGTATAATACTTTTTCAAGTATCGACCATCAATTGGCGGCATTAGTCTTTCACTCTTTAGGTCAATGAGTTTGTATGCCCCTCCTTAGTCTGCTTTTTCAGTGACAAAAGGGCATTCCCAATTAGGCTCGAATTTGTCACCAAATTTTTTATTAGGAATAATTGGTCTTCTCAGCACCAGGATGAATTCCCCTTTTTGGAATGTTCGAGGTTGCACCGTATGGTCAAAAGCCCTGGACATCTTTGCTCGGTAGACTTCTAAATTTTGATGAGCTTACAGTCTAACTTCATCGAGCGCATTGAGTTTCTCCATTCTCAAATGAGCATTTTGATCTTCAGTTTGATTATATTGGATGGCTACTCGAAGTGATGGCAACTCAAGTTCGAGCAGAAGAATTGCTTCAGTTCCAAATACTAATGAATAAGGAGTGGCTTTAGTCAGCATCTTGTAGGTGGTTCGATACGCCCATAATGCCTCTATCAGTTTAGTATGTCATTCTCTCTTATTTTTAGTGAGGATCTTCTTGAGTTGTTTAACTAGTGTCTTGTTGAAGGCCTCCACCAAACCATTTTCTCTTAGGTTGTATATTGAAGAGTATCACTAATTAATTTTGTGTCGATTGATGAATCTATAAATATTTGCACTTTTGAAATCTATGCCATTATCAGAAATTATTTGGCATGACACTCCAAATCTATAGACCATATTATGTGTGAAGAAGTTGATCACTCGATCAACAATAACTTCTTTAAATGGGATAGCTTCAGCCCACTAAGAGAAATAATTAGTCGCTGCTAGGATGAAGAGATGTCCAGCTGATGACAATGGATCAATTGGTACAATTACATCTGTAACCCAACATTTGAATGGCCAAGATGCTATTGTTGTGTGTTATGGATTTGAAGATTGGTGGATTATATTCTCATGTACTTGACATTCATGACACTTCTTAGCATGATTGATACAGTCTTTCACTAGAGATGGCCAATAATAGTCCATCCTTTTGATTTTTACTACCATCTTGGGACCTGATTGATGTGCACCACAAAGTCCCTCATGATCTTCAACCTTCATTTTGCTAGCTTCATCTGCATTTAGGCATCATAGCCACATTTGTTCAAAGGATCTACGATATAACATGTTGTTGACAAAAGTATAGCACAACATTCTCTTTTCAATTTGAGCTTCCAGTGATTTATTGTTTGGTATTTTTCCTTCTTTAAAGTAGTTGATGAAGGGTTGCCTCCAATCATGTGGCTCTTCTACAATAATACTTTAAACTACTTTTTTGAAGCAATATCAGGCTTAGCTCTTCTCGATACAACTTCTTATTAATTTTAGAGAGTATGAGGAGTAACCTGAGTCACATCCTGCTGTGTCAAATTTGATAACCCCCTCTACCTATGGGGATTGATACTTTGTTGGCTCTAGAACTCGTCTATTAAAAATGCTGATCATGACATAATCACCATTCATACTTGCCATTTTCTTAGCTAATTTTGCTAACCAGTCAGCTTTGCTAATCTCAAATCGACAGACTTGAGTTAGTGTGATATTTGGTATTTTCTTCATAAGCTCAAAAACTCTCTTGTTATAGAAAGCTAACTCAAGCTTATTGATTCTATAGATGCCAAGTACTTCATTTATAATAAGCTGAGAATCACCAAAAATATGCAAGTTTGAATGCCTATTAAAATAGAATCTTCAAGACCTCCCACTAATGCTTCATATTGATCTTCATTATTAGTTCTTGGCTTGGTCAATCCATATGATCGTCTCATTATCCCTCTTTCTGGTGTTATGAAGATGATGTCGATTCCTACTCTCTTCCCCTTGAGAAATTTAGAGGTTTGCTTGTTTGATCGATGAGGCTCCATCAAAGTATATTTTCCAAATTTGTGATTTTTCTCTTTCATGAATGAGCATAATTTTCTCATCAGGCAAATCATCATTAAGAGAAGAGTCCGTAAAGATGGGATGTGCAGTAAAAAAAATATGCTAATACTTGTCCCTTCACTGCTTTCTGTGGAATGTATGTGATATCAAATTATAAAAGTAGTACTGCCCATCTTGCCAAATGACCTGTCAAAGCTGATGTTGTCATCAAGTACTTCAGTGAATTGATCTTTGAGATGAGGATAATCTTGTGAGATAACATATAGTGATGGAGCTTTTGGACTGCAAATATTAATGCCAAACAGTGCTTCTCTAGTGGAGAGTATCTCATTTATACTCCTATTAATCTTGACTGATATAATAAAGAGCATTATCTTCGCTTTTTTCATTGTGTTGTGTCAATAATGCTCCAAGGGACTCTTGTAATGAAATTGTGTATAGAATGAGGGGCTTCCCAGGAGTAGGCACTACAAGGATTGTTGAATTTAATAGATAGATTTTAATGCTATTGAAGGCTTCTAGGCACTCCTTGTCCCATTTGAATGGAGCATCCTTTTTCATCAACCTTGCAAATGGTTAATAGCATCATGATAGATTTGATATAAATCTACGGATGAATGCAAGCTGTCCTTGTAAAGAGTAAAGCTGATGCAAACTCTTCGGTGGAGGCATCTCCATAATTGCCTTGATCTTAGCAGAATCAATTTCAATATCTCTATGACATACTATGTACCTGAGAAATTTTCCAGAGGATACCCTGAATGCACATTTTAGAAGATTCATCTTTAGATCATATTTTTTTTATTCTCTCTAATATAATTCTCAAGTCTTCAAAATGATTTTCATGATTTAAGCTCTTCACCACCAAATCGTCAATGTAATATTCCACCTTTTGATGAATCAGCTCATCAAAAATATGTGTCATAGCTCTTTGGTATGTAGCTCCCATATTTTTCAAACCAATTGCATGATTGTATAGCAATAGATGCCAATAGGTGTTTTGAATGATGTATGTCTTTCATCTTCAGGTGTCATCTTGATTTGATTATATCCTGATGATCCGTCCATGAATGAGAACATGTCATAGTTGGAAGTGTTGTCCACTAGTAGTTCTGATATTGGAAGCGAAAAGTCATCTTTTGGGCATGTCTTATTTAGGTCCCAAAAATCAATGCAGAGACAAATTTGACCATTCTTCTTCCTAACTGGGATAATGTTGGCTATCCAATTTGCATACTTCTCTTCCTAGATGAATTCTGCTTCGATTAAGTTCTTAGTTTCTGCAAGTACTTGTTCTTCAATTTCTAATCTCATTCACCTAGGATCTTGCTTAATAAGTGTCGCATCTAGTTTAATAGCAAGTTTATGAACTGCTATATCAGGGGATAAGCCTGGCATTTCAGAATATATCCACGAAAAGTAATCCCTGAATTCACAAGTAGCATTTTTAGCTCTTCAACATTTTCATCGGGTAGAAGGGCACTAACGAAAGTTGGAAAGGGATCATCCTCAGCTCCTAGGTTGATTTCTTTGAATTCATCCATAGTAGCTATTTGTCCACCATCTTCGAGTTCTTCAGGTGTGGGCTTGGCTTCTACCTCTTCATCATTTGTAAAAAGAATTTTATGGAGATCATCTTCTTCATCACTCTTAGTTTTGATCTCAGCTTCTATTATATTATAAATGGCTTTATTTTGATGAGATTTGTGGATGAATCCAAGACCTTTAGTGATAAACTTATCACTCCTTCATGATGCTTGAGGATTTCTTTGGCTCCACATCCTGTTAAAGTTTTGAGTTCAATTTTTAGTAGTTCCAATATGAATTTCAAGCTTATACATCATTCTTCACAGTTTCTATGGATAGTATATTGGTATTCTTATTGGCACTATCTCATCAAAATTTTTGTGTTGAGTAGGCTGCTCAAAATTGTGAGGTTGATACTCTTCAGATTTGTAAAATAGAGTTCTTGTTCTGCCACTCTCGCTCAATGATGGCACATAGAATGTTATCAATTCTTCAATCTTATGAACCTCCAATGGAGTGGTTTCTTTGAAGCACTACTGAGGTGTGGGTATAAATTTGAGTGAGTCATCTGACTCTGCCACATGAGTTATCCTTCTTTATGCGGCCATTTGAATCTTATTTCCATAAGTAGATTCAAAGTCATATTCTGAATCAGAATCACTTATTTCATACTTTGCCTTTCTTAAAAGTTTATAAGTTCTTAGGTTTGACAAGATTATCTTCTTCTTCTTGTGTCACTTCCCAAGTGAGGAACTGATTTTCTTAATTTAGGTGCATAATCAAGTGCTTTAGGGAGAGTTAGCATTGCCTTCTTTCTTCCTCTTTGCTTCTGCTCTTTCACTTTGTGAAATTACTTTTTAGTTCCTGAAGTGAATGATACCACTTCAAGAGGTTCTAATGGCTTGGGCACCTTAAGTATGAAATAATTTACATCTTCATAAATCTTTGCTTCATGGACGAAGAATGGTTGTATATTACCAAGAATTCTAAACTCTTCTCCATCTTTTAGGTACTTCATACACTGATGCATAGTTGATGGGACCATGCCAACTCATGCAGCCATGCCCAAGAGAGCTCTAAATAATGTATCAACATCGATTACATGAAAATTGACTTGTATATAAATCTCAAAAGTTAAGTTGGAGAATAAAAGAACTCAGGGATTTCTGCCCTTTTTCATTGAAACCATGAACCATTAACTTATTTATCCCAAGATGTTGGATATCAAGTGATAATCCTCTTAATACTTTTAGACTCATAAGATTGATAGAAGAACCTCGATCAATCAATATTCAGCTGATCAAGATGCCATCACTCTCTGTAGTAACATATAGAGGATAATTGTGATCCACTATCCCAACATAAGATCTTCTTCAAAAAATGTGATTACTGGGAGATCTTGAATTTGCAATGCTTCAGTGATGCATTTTTCTGCAAAGTAAGCTTCATAACTCTCCAGATCCTTGAGAGCATGTATCAAAGTTTCTCAAAGATCTTTTAACATAAAGAGAGCCTTGTACACACTTAATTGTGCAGGGATCTTTCACAGGTATGATAGAATACTATATTCTATCTTTTTGCTTGATTTAGGATTTTTTCTAGGATTTCTGGGAATGATATCTTCATTGACTTCAATTTGTTTGCCTTTGTCTTTATCTGAATTTCCCTTCTTTGATGAAGGTGGTAAGACTTTACCACTTCTCAACTGAACTTGAATCACCTTATCTTGCTCAGATTCTTCTGAAGAGGTAGTTTCTTCAAATTCCCTTCTTATTCTAGAGGATTGGCCAAAAGAGCTAGACTCATTTTTCAACTTCATACATTTCATGCGTGATAATATCGATGAGTCTGACTCTTCTCTGTGGGGAAAACACAGATCTTCATCCAAACTATTATCATCGTGTTGAGTCATTAAACAAAATTTAGACGTTAGCTCCTCAGACTCTTTTTGCTTTCCTGATAAGAATTTTGATGGGTTGGTCGAGTCTGTCTGACTAGCCTTATCATTTTGGAGTAACTGATGTTGAAGAACATCTTATATCACATAAATGATTCAGCATATCTCTAGTGGGAAAGATTCACCATTATCTTCTTCATCTGATTCATCAATATGAGGTTTAGGTTTAGGCATAAAGTCTATAAGCCTAAATGATTATTTTGCCGGTTGGTGATACTCTTCTAAATTGTTAATGATATTTTGAGTTATAGTTCTCTTCTTGATCTTCTTTTTCTTAGCCAACTTCTTTGATTTATGAGGCTTACGTTTAGTAGACTGCTCCTCATGCTATGAATAAGTAACCTTATCAAAATGCTGCTGAGAAGCTCAAATACTTAGTTTAGAAATCTCTCTTAAGTCCAATATAGGTTCAAGTGGTGATTTCCACTTAACACTAGGGACACCTTTTAACTATTTCAGCATTTTCATTATTTTTTTGGAGACTACTATTTCCCATTCTTTAGTATGAACTGATTTCTCCTTCTTTTTGTATTTGATGGATGATATAGAAGTGGACGTATTCATCCTTGTAGACTCTCTTTTAGGGTTGACTAGAACACCGGATAAATTCACCCATCATACTTCCTTTAGCCAATCTTTGAAGATATAATAATCTTTAATAGGTGACCATCCAATGATAAGGACAAGAATTTGGATGATTGATGCCTTCTTTAGCCTTTTAATTTGGTAATTGTAAACCTTTTGACTAGCTTGTAAATAATTTACACTATCTCTTCTAAAAGAATAATATTTGTTCATCTTTTTTTTAAGAGATGGTCATATTTGCTCATCATCTCTTGTTGCTTATTTTGGATGCTCCCCACCACTTGGAAAAGTCTGAGGTTTATCGTTGCCTTCCAATACCAATTTTGGCTATGGATTAGAATAGATAGGTTTCTTTCCCTTATCATCATTATACATTGGTTGTTTTCCTTTTTCCACATTATATATCACCCTATTTTTTCCATTTGAGCTATAAGAAGCGGCATGAGTTTCATTTCTTCTTGAGTCTGAAGGTTTATTTCTCTTTTCTTTATCTACGTAGATTTCAGACTTAGGGTGATTCATCTTTTCAAATTTAGCCACCCTATCGATCAAGTCCTAGAATATTGTAATTGATGCAATACATAGAAATGGTGTCATTTTATCATCCATATTTCCCATTAGCAATTGGATCACATGTTCTTCTTTCAATTGTTGCTCACATTTCATACTTAACTTACGCCAATGACTTATGAATCTTATCACTGACTTGTCTTTTCTCCTTTTCAACAAGGCAAGGTCAGTCATTGTTATTTTCTTAATTATACTAGCAAAACTCTCTATGAATATCATCTCTAAGTCAGCAAAAGTTTTAACTAAATCATTCGACAATTCTACGTACCATTCAAAAGCGACTTAGGTCATGCTAATGATGAACTGATAGAAAAGCAGTGCATCATTCCCTCTTGTGTTACCACAAGTAGCCTTAAATTGGGCTAGATGTTGCTTTAGATTACCAAGCCAACTTAAAGTATTAAATTTTAGCACTGAGTAACCTTTTTAGTACGACACTTTATCATAGTCAACTGGATAAGGGCGACCCTTACTCACCAGCTTTTCAGCCTGCTCTGAGGCTATGATTGCCTTTATTTTTTAATTAATTATCATTTCTAGCTGAGCAACTATTATCATTCCAGGTGTGCTAGCCATATTTTGAATTATTGGCTGAAGAGGTAGTTGGTTAACTTCATTCCTCGCTTCATGTGTAACATGTACTGTAGAAGCTTGAGGTACCAAAGTGACTGGTGGTATAAAAAGTTCTATTATTAGTTTCCTGTTGATTAGCAGACAAGACAGGTGATGCATTTGATGTGATATTCTTCTGCAACATCTCCATCATGATGTTCATTTGTACCATCATATCATTCATCTTGGTACCAAGCTATGTAATCTCCTTATCTTTGACATCCATTTGACACTATATTTCTCTTTGCTCTCTAACTAATGCCATGGCATCAATCAGTACAAACTCTTCTTCTTCTTTTATTCCTAGTTATTGTTCTGCTCTTAGTCATCTTCAAGGGAAGAGCTTGACTGTCCTTCTCCTTGTGCTGTCGCAAGAACAGTTGTTGCTTGGGCTGACCAACGATGTTGATTATAAAAGCGTGTACCATGTTGATCATTTCATGGTTCAATCATATAAACATCTTCAACACACATGATCTCTTTCTCATTTTGATCCTCTTCTTCTTCATCTTTAGCAGAGATTGAAGCTCCATCTTCTATTTTCTTCTATGAAGACTCTTCTTCATAAATGTCAAATTTAGATTCAGGTTTCCTGGATTCATGTTGCTGTTGATGGTGCTGAGTGAAAAGTTCATCTATATCTCTGACCATATAGATGATTTCTACTTCCATAGTGTCCTCTTCATCACCTGCTTTTTGCATATGAATTTTTGATTGACATTTCCAGTGGATCTGGTTCAATATGCAGAACAAATACTTCTTCTATTAAAGGACTGCAATAAAGTCAACCTTCTCTTCTGGGGGTGAATCTGATCGATGATGGGATCCCCTAGAGGATTCTCTAGTGTGTCAACCAACATGTCTTTCATCAATGATATCCCTTCTTTTGGGTATCCACTTCTGATAAGTTATTTTTGAGGTGGATTTCTAACTATATGTATCAGATGTCACACCTCTTCTATTCTTCAGGATTTCATTACGGGACCTTGGCCTCCATGTCTTCTTATCCTATTGACAGGACCTTTCGGTAGTGGATTCTTGGACACGCGGTCTGACTGTCATGCTCTGGTGGTCATCGCGTGAGGAATACTTGGCTCGATGACTTGTTACCAGAAGAGATGGCAACCTTATTGGTGGAGCTTCAATATTTCCAATCACCATAGGCCTATGAAATTTTCTTTTCATCAAGCCTCTTTTCTTGGCTACTTTGAGAACTTTATCATTCTAGCAGACAATGTTTCAGGTTGTCTCCTCTGTGGTGGTGGAGCTTGACGTGGTTGGTTCTAGAAAGATTACTTTACTTCAAGTAGAGCTATTCCTCTTTACCCACTTTAAGTTATCAAAGTTATTGTGGGAGGAATAGTCATTTCGTATAGATCACTTGTTCACTAGGTCGGGGATCTGAGCTCCCAAAGATTTCTTCTCCTTCTCTCTCCGGTTAATTTTCTTTTCCAAGAGGAAGCTTCATGATCATGCTTTCTAGGTACAATAGGTTCAATCGGCGGAGTAGTTGTACCATGAGGCATTAAAGACACAATTTTCCCACTAACAGTTCTTTTCATCACGGGGGTTTCAGATTGGCCTAGCCTTTTAAAAACTGAAGTTCTCTATCAGGAGAACTCCTTGACAATGGTTGGCTACTAAACTAATTGGTGAGCATGGCTAGTAGGAGCTTCAGTAACTTGAGGCCTTTCAGCATGGCCTTGGACGAATGTATCACGGGTGGGTACTTCAGGAGTTCCAATTACGATAGCTAAGAAACTCAAGCTACCAAATTGAATTATATCTCCAACATCTTCTGTGTTGATGACAGTGTTGGCTAGATAGATGTTTGCACCACGCCCTAGCTGAACGGTAAAAGGACTGCTCTATGGATCCATTCTGCAAAAGTAAAAGATGGGGATTAATAATTAGCAATTATTATTTCACCCTATACTTTTAAAATGCATAGGCACTACATAACAAAATAATAGTGCAATAAAGATGTACTCTTCAAAATAAGTCATTCGATATAGAGTCTCATATATAGTAAGTTGAATTTATTACACATTTAAATCACCATTTTTATTTTAAATTTTTAGATCTTTTATTGCTACTATTGCACATGTATGACTAGACAAAGATGGGAAGAGAATCCTATCCCCAGTGGAGTTGCTAAAAATTTGTGGGCTCCAAAAATTCTCCACGGACCTCTCGACAAAATGAATTGAAGAGAGTATGATTTGAGGTGTCGGTGTAATTTTTAGAAGGTAGATGGAATAATAGATAAGACACTACCTAGAGATTTCATCCTCATTTGGTGAAGTCTTTAGATCTGGTTCCAGGTTTCCTATAGGTGTAAGCCCTTATAGCTAATTACCCCTCCCAATAAGTGAGAGAGAACTTTCAATTAATGCTAGTCATTAGATCGCATAATGCATAACGTATAATGTCCACATATGGAGTTTTAGAATTTAAGATTTAAAATTTATAATTCATCATTATTAGCTTAAACTGGATGATTAGGGGAATGATGATGTGCCCGATCTAGATCCCATGGTTCTGTCATCTTGGGCTGTCGTGGTCTCTAGTCTACTTAATCAGAGGAGGTAGTCGACCCAACCTAACCAAAGGATCCTTATCAGCAACTCATGGGTTACGTCATCCAAGAAATCCTTATAGACCTGGGGTAGTGTTTATTTAAGGAGACAATCTTAAGTCTACCTTAGGTGACAAAGGGATGTTTTCCCTATCAAGTATATCCTATGATTCATAACTTAAAGGGCAAAGCTATTAGGGAGCATACGGGCTATGATCGTGATCATAATATAATGGAGTCTTACTAGCCAAGCTACCTGATCAAAGGACTCTAGTCGTAACTGCATCATCTGTGGAGCCTATGGGCCAAGCCACACAGTTAGAGGACACGAGGCACATTCTTATTGGTAAGAGATTGATTGAGAGTGAACATAGTAGAACACTTGATTTGACATAAGCTCTTTATGAGCTAGAGTTTTCTTAATTTGTCACCTCCATCAAACAGTTGTTGAAGGTGGATTGATTGAGTATTGCTTTAAGATTTTAATGATTGAGTTTCATTTAAATAGTTTTTAGATTGATACTCAATTTAAGTTAATTTGATTTGAAATAAGAATTATATTTTGATGGAAGTATCCCCTCTGATTGAAATCACCATTCAACATAGCCATCATCGAGGTAGTTAATTGATTGATTGAATCGAATATATTTGAGAACTTTAGATCATGTCAACTATGTTTAGCTCATAATAGAGGATCAGATCAACTATCACATGACAAAATTAGCTTCTTAGATATTTCACTAAGTTGAAATCATTATAATAGATTTTTAGGTTTTGTTAACCTGGACCCAGTCCTTAGACTAAATCAGGAAGCAACCCACACAACATCCTCAGACACTTGAATTTAAACATTCAGTGATGTGTCGGGGCCC
Organism: Cymbidium sinense; assembly: GCA_021442155.1. Classification (NCBI taxonomy): domain Eukaryota; kingdom Viridiplantae; phylum Streptophyta; class Magnoliopsida; order Asparagales; family Orchidaceae; genus Cymbidium; species Cymbidium sinense. The sequence continues at coordinate 12,005,568 of CM038223.1, read as the reverse complement.
ATGAAGGTGTATTTTAAGAATGACTTAATTAACGCCTTTTGGTCGCTTGTACGATGTGTCACGAATCCGGTGGCATAGAAGATGTTGTAAATTGATCTAATATCTTATTAGATTTTTTTTTGATTAATATTTAATTGATTCCAATTTAGCCCATGCAAGTGTTTATAGCTTAGATAATTTCACCTAATTAGTGGTTTCGTTGATTTTGAAAATCATAATTTAGAATGAAATTTCTTAATTTTTGCATTGAAGGAAAACTCCTTCATTCGTGCAGCATTTAGTTTAGATTCTCCTTCTGTCTGCTTGTACAAAGAATTACAGATTCGGTGGCATTCATTTGAAAGTTTGCACAAGCTTTGAATAAGAATATATTCATTTTAGATATGTGCAATGACTTTATTTTCATTCTAGAATTTGCATGTATTTTGGAATATTTGACCCAAAGGAGTGACCACAATAAGATATATGTGAGGTCATACTTCATGCAGTTGTATTCATACAAGTTTATATGTACGAAGTTCACCCAAAAGAAAGCTTCAAGCCTCTCCAATTTTATCATTTAAGGACTCTTCACTTTTTCTACAACAAGAGTTGTTAGACCCAATTTAGATTCATTTTTAACTACATATCAAATTATCTATTTATTTGAAAATTAAACATCAAATTTATTGCAAGTTTGTTACGAGTTTAGTATTAACTCCTTAAGTTTCACTTGCTTTTATTTTGATAACAAACATGGAACAAGGTTGTTAAGATATGTTTTACATATGTTGGTAGTTTAATTAATAAGTGGAGCAAGGTCTTACATTTCACATCATTTGCTAGAGAAGAAAACTTCATAGCCTTTAAGGGTTTTTGAAGAAAGGAAGGGCACTTGCTTGCATTTAAAGTAAGTAATTTACTTTAATATTATATTTCCTCTTTATTTTTTTTCGTTTCCTTTAAGAATTCTTCTCTTTGTTTTAATATTTAACTTCATGTTTATCATGCATTTTTTATTTAACTTAAGTTTAGGCGATTTCCATGTGACTTTGTTTAAGTCCCAATTTCCAAAATTTCAAGAGATTTCGCCATTTTTACATTTAATAGATGTCGGCTTGCTACACTATGAGTGTAACAAGTGGTGTCTTGCGACACCACAGTTGTCTTCATACCCGCTATGCCCTATGGGGCATTAGCGGGGTCCTGAAACCTACAAAACAAAATCACAAGCACACATATCCACATATACTTCCACATCTACATTTATACACATCCATAACTTATACTTTGGTGCATCCACAATTTCTTTCAATTTTATTCCCTATTCCAGTTTAGAGAACGAGAGGAAGAGGGCTTGGTTTAGTTCAGATTGGAAAGAAGAGTGTTTAGCTAGGAGGAGAAAATGGGAAAATTAGGAAGGAGAATTTTTTAGGGTTGTTTGGCTACAGGATTTGAATAGGATTTAGGTAGGATTTAACATAAATCCTACCGATCAGCATTTCTGTGGTTTGGAGAAAAATGGAGGAAGGAAGTGTGTGCTTTTTAGTTTTGGAGAGAATGGAAGAAGGAAGTGGGAATAGAAAAAAGGGGAAGAATAAGAAGAAGGGGGAAAGAAGAAGAAAATTACCTTTTTCAGTTTTTGGAGGAAAGGGGAAGAAAAATGAGTGAGAAAACCCTTTTTTTTATTTTGAGAGGGAAGAAGAAATCGAGAGTAAGCTTGCATCTGTGAGAAGAAGAAGCCTCAAAGAGGGGGGAATAGTTAGAGGGAAGAGGAGGAGCAACAGGGATTTGAGCTTACGCCGATGGAGCCGAGGGAGGGAGTTCGATCGGATGAGGTTCCCTGCGTGTGCTCCTTTGGCGAGGAGAGACTAGCCCGTGCAGTTGAGAAACTAGAGAAATGGGTCGTGCGATTGAGGAATAAAGCAAGCCTGGTTCATTAGAGTGGAGTTAGGGCATTAAGATTATATTAGGGATTTTAAAAAGATTTTTAAATTGATTAATTGACTTTAATGTGAATTTTACATCCATAAAATCACATGGTTAATATATATATATATCAATCTTAGCTTTTTTTTTTTTGACATTCCAAATGCAACGGCGCAGTCTATTTCATAATCAGAGGCCATTTGGTTCGAGTCAGCATCAAATTGAGTCAATTTCAACTCAAAATGCCCGTCACCGCTTTCGACGGCTCGACATTCATGTAGACTTGTTCGAATTAAGTACGAATGGTCTTATTTTATAGATTTTGATGTTTTGAAGCCAACGGCGTAATCAATTTCATGAACAGAGGTTATTTGGTTGGCATCAGTGCCTCCTGATCTCGATAAGTGTGCAGGCTCATTAACGACTTGATTGCTCGATCAATTGATCATCAAGTTGTGCAATATTTATATTCTGACTAGTTTCAACATTCAATGCAATGGAAAAGTTCGTTCATCGATCGGAGGTCATTTAGTTTAATTTTAGCGACATTGAGTGTATTTCAGCCTCGATTTGCATACTGTCACTTTCACTCATTTGACATTTACACAGACTCGTCTGAATTGAGTGTCAATAGTCTCATTTGGTAGTTTTTGATGTTTTGAAGCTAATAGCATGATCAATTTTATGAACGAAGGTCGTTTGGACATCGTCGTAGCTTTCCTTCTCCGATATGTGCATCGAGATATTGACAGCTCAATCACTTGATCGGTCGATCTTTATATTATACAATATTTATATTCTGATCAATTTCTATGTTCTGAATGCAATGTCAAAATCTGTTCAGTGATCAGAGGTCATTTCTATCATTTTAGGTGACGTCCAGTGCATTTTGATCCCCGATTTGCACACTGTCACTTCCGAAGTCCATTGAATTCGACTTGTGGGCTTGACTCGACTTATGACACATATATGGAGGTCAACACGATCTAACCTAAGTCTAGAGTCTATGACCTAAATGATCTAGTGTGTGAAAAAGAGGGGTTTGTGTGGCAAGGCTTTGCTAGGCTTCTTTAGTTTAAATTTCAATTTGGAGTTTAATTTGTTTAATTTTTACCTTTCGATGATTTCAATTCAAATGATTTAATGATTTAATTCCCATTTTGTTTCTATTTTATTTATTAAAGTGATGTTTATATTTTCAAGAATGAAGAGTAGATTGATTTCCATTTTTAGGCGGAACTCATCCTATTCTACATCCTAAATCTAATGAGGTTTTCATTCTAAAAGTCTAACTAAGATCCTTAATGATCTTAATTAATCTTTTTTTAATTTCATCTAATTTATATTTGGATCTATTTTGATATTTCTTTCCTTTTCTTTTCTTTTGAAATTTAGATTTGATTTGATTGATTTAGTTTGTTCTTTTGGTATGATTTGATTTGATTTGATTTGATTTTGATTATTTTATTTATTTTATTTCAATGATTTGATGTTTTGACTTTGGTTTCCTTCATTTGATTTATATTAATGTTTTGGATTAAATTATGTTGATTTTATTTTAATTTATTTTATGTTAACCTAGAGTACTTTAAGGTTTGATTTCTTGGATAGGATTAATTATAAATGTTAGGATTTATTAGGTACTTATATTAATTCCATTCATTTGATTTTCTTTACATGAGTTATTAAGTTTATTAATCCTTGAATGTGTAATTAATTAAGTTCTTTGGCTAGGACTCTTAAAAAACTTTCCGTAAGAGTTTTCTGATGTTTTATTAAGATTAGTTCAGTTTATTTGATGATTTAATGGATTAATGATTTTTTTAATTATTATTTAATTTATATTGACCTAGAGAATTTAGAAAATCAATAATTCCACATCTATAGATCAATTGGGGTTGAAATTTTTTTGGTAAGTGGAGTTACATGTCAATTTCATGTGTCCAAAGTTTCATCTTGATTAGATTCATAATTATGGTGTAATTAAGGTTTTAATTATTTTATTAAAACATAAATTAAGCCTAATTTAATGAAATTTAGTTAAATATTTTATTTTATTTATAGATTCTTCATAGAAATATGTTTCCAATGAGGATTCATTCATAATTTTTGGACATTTGGTTAATTTGTTATGATTTAATTCTCTTTCAATTAATTATTAGATTTAATTAATTCATTTAATTAGTTAATTAAGCTAATTTATGAATTATCATGTTCAAATAAGTTTCATTAGTGTTTTAATGTTTATTGAAGTTTATTAAGATGATTTAAGGTTATTTTAATTATTTTCATGAATTGATTTGGCTAATTTTAATTTATTTAATTAAATTAGGAGTTTAGGATTGAAAATTCCATTTTTCATACAAATAGATTGAAATAAATTATGAAAAATTTTCAGAAGATGTGATTTAACCTTAATTTTATTTTCCAAAAGTTTCAATTCAATTGGATTAATAGTTAATAAATAATTAATGTTTAATGATTTTTAATTAAATCCTAATTAAGGCAAAAATACCCAACATAAATTGGAGATTTTAATTTTTATGAATTCCTCTCATCAAGACAAATCCATAGAGCCCTTATTCTCATTTTGCTGATTTTTATGTATTTCTATGATTTTTAGAATTTTGTTATTTTTACTTAATTTTTAAAATTGGTTTTAACGATATTTAATGATTTTTAAGTAGCGGGGTACATGCAGCGCGGTGTGTCATGTGTTGCGCACTGACTGGTCCACATGGGATGCCTCATGGATCCTGCATGGAAAGAGCAGTGAATTACAATTTTCTCCAAATAGTCCGATCAAAGATCGGATACCATGCTCAATCCACGGTTTCCTATGTGTTTTAAATCAGATCGTCCGATGTAATTGGATCAGTTCATTCCTTTTAGAAGGAACGGATGGCGGAGATTTTATCTCCTACCTGACCTGCATAAGCCGAGAGCCGTTGATGGTTTTTGGCTAATTTCTCATGATCCAAGCAATGAAATTCAATGATTTCAATTACAAAATGATCGGTGAATGATTCTTTATCGATCCATATGGATTGATCTCACTTGAGATTAAGTTTCCTTCATAAAATATGAAGGCCAAAAAGATTGAAGAAAATGAGAAGTACGTTAATGGCGTACCTTCGAGCAAGCGATTTCAGATGATGGTATCAACTCCAATAGCTTCAGAACTCCAATAGAAACTCATGTGCCAAAGGAATTGAGCTATCTCCTTGTTAATTGGTCCCTAAAACAAGGTGGATTTTAGTTTTTGAGGTGTTGGTCATTCTCCAACCCATCGATGGCTTGAAAAGTGTGAGAAGTTTCTTTTCTCCTTAGTTTTTAGTGGTGAAGGTGAGGGAATGGTTGTTTTTGCTTGAGGTGGTCTCTAAGTGTGTAATACTCTTTGCTCTTGAGGTTGCTTAATTTTTTATTGCATTTTCCTGGGTCAGCTAGGCTGACTAAGGCTTCTGGATGCTTGCTACCATGCTTCTCCTTCTCCTTACATCTATTTTGGATGAAGAGGTGGGGAGGGAATGAGAGGGAAAAAGGAATTTAGCCATTTTGGCTTTTGACTTGCCTTGGATCTCTTTCCTTTGGACTTTTGTGCAAGGTGATTAAGGGGTTTAATTAGGATTTAATTAAGGCTACTTAACAGCCCCCATTGGATTCCAATAGATTTCATAGGTTTTATTTCAAATGGGAATTCAATTGACATTGGAATTAATCCCACGTGCAAACTCCTTAATCACATCTTAGTTGCTTTTCAAATTTGGTTTGCATTATTCTAAATTGTTCATTCGATGATTGAATTTAATTTTGATTCATTGAAGTTTGAATTATTTTGAATTTTCATTTCATTTAACTCATTTGACCCAATTGGGGTTAAATGAATTAAACTTGGATTCCAATTGGGTCAAATGACCCATTTGAGAAAATTAAACCTAATGGTGAATTGGGTTATGTTTAACTATAATTTACAAATGATTTTGAACAATCAAATTGGGTTTATTTTGATTTGGTTTATATTTGAACTCAACATGACCCATTTTGGCTATTTTAGATTAAGTGATTTAATTAGCCTAATTTAGTTCTAAATGAATTCAAATTTCTTTACATTTGATCAAACATGTTTATTTGGAAAATTTTGAACAATTTAATTTGATCAAATTCTTAATGGGTTGACTTTTTATTAGGATGTCCCACTTAAGTCAAACCTATGTTGACTAGAATTGACTTTGGATTCTTTCATTTAATTTGATTTTAATTTTAATTTGATTTATTTGGATTACTTTAGTTAATCCAAATTAATCATTTGGGTGGAGTCCACCTAAGCCAACCCTAATGAAAATTCTTTAAGACACTAGTGTAGTATCCTAAGTATTGAATTAAGAAGTTCCTATTTAAAATTAGGAAATATTAATTATTGATTTCAAGGTTCAAATTAACCTCATTCAAAAATGAGGTCAACATCCACACCTTCACATGGTGGATCCAATGGCCAAGCTCGCACGAGATATAAGTTTCCTTTGAAAAGCTCTAACTCATTTTCATACATGGATCGATTTCAATGGAATACCTCACCGGAGCTCAATACCAATGCCAAATATGATTGAGAAAGCTTCGTCTAATGGAGATGAAGCTCGACTGATCAGCATAAGCTCCAATTTGGGGTAGTTTGCTCGGAAGGCCAACAAATGAAACGTAGGTGGTCGGTGTTGATCAAAGTCCACCCTCCACCCGTTGGGAAGCTCAAGAGGTGATTCGTTCTTTCTTGACTACCTCCAAGGGTGGTGTGTGCAAAGTTAATTTCACTTTTGTCAAGACTTGAGAAAATGGGATCGAATGGGAGGGTGCCCTATTTCAGCTTGAGGGAAATTGAGAGTGAGGATTGTGGGATGAGCTTGGGACCTTGGGAAAAGTCTTTGGCTTGTATTGGATAGCTAGGTCTCTAAGGACTGCAAGTGTGTGTGATTGAGTGGAAATCAGGGGGTGTATACCCCTCTTCCTTAGATCAGATGGACGAGCTTGATTTTGCTCTATGTGATCATTCGACCACCTCAGAGGGTTGTGGGTTTCCTTGAGTGGATGAGGTGGCTCAGTTTGGTTGGGTGAGGATGTGGAGGTGGCTGCCAAGGATGGTAATGGATGTCCTTGGTGGTTTCAATGGCTCCAATAGGGGAGATGAGGTGATTTCACCTCCCCATGGATCATGGCCGACCCAACCACCATTGGGTCAGTTTGGGCAGTGTTCTAGGAGCTTAGGTGGACTAATGGGAGAGTGTCAAGTGGCCAAGGAATGGAAATGACCACTTACATGGGTGATTTTCCTCATGTGATACCACTAGCCCAAGGGTAGGATGGTTATTTAGCATTAGATTTGATTAGGAAATATTTGAAATGAGTCAAAAGTGGGTTGGGCCAAATTTCATATCATTTGGAGTTGGTTAGGTTCAATTTGACCCATTTAGGTCAAATTAGGTTTGTTAGGTCAAGTTGACCAATTAGTCAAATTGGGTCAAGTTCAGATGATCATTTAGGGTGTATTGGTGTCATTGGTTTATATTTGATTTTAGTTCATTTGAGTTCCTTTGGGTCAAATGGGTCAAGTTGACCAATTTGACCTAATTGACCAAATTGGCTTGCGTCATGACTTAGTTTGGGTTTGGTTGATCATTTGGAATAGGTTGTAGGCTTTGGTTGAGTTTAATATGGATTTGATTGAATCTTAGGTTGGTTAGTTAGGTTAAATAGGTCTTTGGAGTCTAGTGAGTCAATTGGGCTCAATTGAGGATTTGGTCAAGCTCAACAATCAATTTGGAATGAATTGGAGTTATTGGTTGCAATCAATTTGTATTAGATTTTGATTTGACTTATTTTGGTCATTTAGGTTAATTTGGGTCAAGTTGGGTTAAGAGGGCCAATTGTGTTAGGTTTGGCTGAATTGAAAGTCAAGTCATGTCCAAATGTTGATTTTGTGTTGATTTGAATCATTGATTTCAATGAATTTGGCTAGTTTAGGTTCATATGGGTTAAGGGGTTGGCTTGGCCAAATGGCTAGGTTGACTTAGTTTGACCCAATTTATGATAATTGATCAACTTAGGATGACCAATAATCATGTTATGAAGTTTGGATTGGCTTAATTCACTTTGAGTTGGATTGCATTGAATTTTGGTTCAAATAGGTGAAATTAATCACTTTGGGTCAAGTGAGCCAATTGGATTTAGTTGGCTTGATTTTGGGTTTAGTTGGCATGATTTTGGGTTGAGTTTGATTTAGTTGAGTTTATATATGAATTTGAGATTGATATATAAATTCAATTACAATTGGTTTGGGTTCAAATGAGTTTTGGTTCATTTGAATATTTCAAGTCAAATGGGCTATGTTGGGTTTGACTTGGGATGATTTTGATTTGGCTTGATGATTATAGATTTCATTTATATTTGTAATGGTGATTGAAGGAATGATTGATTCATGAGAAAATCAATTGGTTTTGGCTTGAATTTGGATGGAATTTGGCTAAGTCCATGAAATTGGCTTAAAGGGTTTGGGTTTGGATTTGATTTAGTTTGATTTAGTTTTGGTCATTTGATTGTTTGATTTGATTTATATTTGGTAAGGTAATTGAAGATGTAATTGATTTATAAGAAAATCAACTAAGTTTGGATTGATTTGGGTTAAGGCTTGGCTAAGCTCATGGAATTGGGTTTTGTGGCTTAAGATGGATTTTGAGTTAATTTTATTTAGTTTGGTTTAGTTTTCATCATTTAAATGTATATTCCATTTATATTTGTGAAGATGATTGAAGATATGAATTGATTATGAGACAATCAATTGATTTTGGATTGATTTAGATGGGATTTTGACCAAGTTCATGAAACTGATCACATGCCTTAAGATGGATTTTGGGTTTCAATTATCCAGTTTTGGAATTGAGTTTGATTGTAAGTTTGATTGAATGATTGAAGGGTTGAATTGATATTTGAAAAAAAAATTAAATCAATTAGGTTTGAATTGATTTGAATTTGGCTAAGGTTAAGTCCATAAGATAAGATCATAGGGCTTAGGTTGATTTGATTTGATTTGATTTGGATTTACATTTGGATTTGAATTTGAGGTTTGGTTTTGAGATGGTGAACATGGATTGGGTTTAGGCTATAGGGTAGGTGGATTTTTCTTAAGTCCTAAGGCATAGCCTAATCCTATGGTTAACCCTTCTAAGTCTCTAGGCTTAGATTAAGTGTTCACCTAAGTGTTATAAGTGTCTTATGACTAAAGAATTCTTGTTCTCTAGAAGACTCCTAAGTCTAAGAAGAGGTGATGAGAACTCACTCCAAAAGTGAGGTCAATAAAATGACCCCAATATGTGCGGTATAACTGACAAGGCGCACTGCGCGCATTGACGTTGATTGAGACGATCAACAATGTCCAGAAGATTACAAGTACTAACAAAAATGATCTATACCTAAACCCAAAATGATAGATAAAGTCATGATCTTAGAGCAATGCATCTAAACTTATTACAAGGGCATAATAGAAGGAAATCCATTAGGGATTGGGTACAGTAACCTTCCACTAAGCAGGTTCAAGCTATCTGATGGGGATATGGATTTGAGTTTGATTGTGAATATGATTTGTGAGAAGGAGATCCCCTGGGGATAAGAATCTATAATCCACCGGGAATCAAGATCGAATTAACTTTAATTTGTTTTATCTATTTTAATGTGGAGGCATATTCGCTAGGGATATGAATCCACTAAGGATTGGGTATGTGAACCTTCCACTAGGGAAGGAGATTCAAGCTATCTATTGGGGATAATAGTTTGATTTTAAATATAATTTATTTGGGGGTGCATCCACTGGGGATAAAAGTTTGGTTGGATTTCTTTGGTTTATTTGATTAGCTCTACTACGGAGAGATGGGTTTAATTTGGCTCCACTAGGGAAGATGGTTTTGAATTGAGAGCATATCCGCTGGGGATGAACACTCGATTAAATTTGTTTGATTTAAATTTTGATTTAGGCTCCACTAGGGAGACTAATTTGATTTGCGCCTCGCTAGGAAGAAGTTTGGTTTGCTTGATATATTTGATTTAACTCCACTAGGGAGGTTGGTTTTGTGTTTAGTTTGCTATGGATGCTGTCGATGTGCGATGGACCGCACTAAGAAGGAGCCATGGGGCTTGGCCTATCTTAGATTTACTGTGGACCTTATTGGTGTGCGACGGACCACCGAGAAGAGGCTGCCTTCTATCCTATCTCTTTGGACCAAGAGAGAATCTGTGCATCTACAGAACATAATCTCCAACCATAGGGGTGGTTACCAAAAAAGGGGGATTGTTTAATCCAAGAGAAACCCTTGTAATATCTAAATGGGGTTGCAAAGGATGTGATCTAAGTAGAGTGCCTATAAGGGAGGTACCACCAGGGGTGTTATCCTGATCCCTAAAAAAAATAATGCTTATAGGTATACGGTGGTGAACTCAAGAAGAAAGCGTAACAGACTTATATCTGCCATGAGTGGTGTATCCACCGGGTGGGTCACTGTCAGCATAGCGAACAGTAGCCAACCTAAGGTGCCCGTCGGTGTACGATGACCAGTCTAGGAATAAATCATGTAGACTTACATCTCCATAAAGTGGAACTAATCACCAGGATAGTCTGTCGTCACCTCGACAAGTGCTATCCAACCTAGAGCTGCCCATCGGTGTGCAACGACTATGCTAGGAAAAAAGTATAGCAAACCTACATCTTCCAAAGCAAGGAACAACCACTAGGTGACCCATTGTTGGCACAACTAAAGAAGGACTAGACTTAAAATTGAATTAGTTAGGAGGAAAGGAGTCGCTGGAGGACTTACCTAAATCTCAAATATACTCGACCTAGTCTGTGCATGATGGCTAGTTTAAGAAGAAGGCATAGCAGACTTACATCCTCTTAGACAAAGCTAACATGAGGCTTACCGGCCATGTAATGAGGTCTACCATGCTAACATGGTGCTTGTCGATGTGTAGTGGCCAACTAAGGAAGGAAAACATAGTAGACTTACATCCTACAAAGCAAGAAGACCACTGGGGTGATGCACTAGTAGGGTAATACGTCAGCCCGACCTAGAGCAGCTACTGAGTGAGTGCTGCTAGGGGTGTTATCCCAACTCGAAGTGGCCCGAGATAAAAGACATGTGTTTATTTTATATGTTTGTGTGTAGTTTATTTTTGTGTTGTGTTGATGAAGGATTGAATTCCACTTAGGTCCTCTTACACCTACCCTAAACACATTGTGGCAGATTCACAAATAAAGATGTTTTCAATATGTAAGAGATTGAATTTGAAATGGAATTTTTAGTGATGATAAAGATTTCTAAACATGGATTTAAGGATAATATTTCTTCAAATAGAGCCTGTTGGTTGGAAGCATCGGGCACTCTTCATTATCATTAATAAGCTGATAAGATCCTCTTTGGTAGGCCTTTGTAATGGCAAAAGGGCATTTCCATGTGGGTTCAAACTTGCTTCTCATCTTACGACAGGGAATAATTAGTATCCTTAGATCTAAAATAAGCTCTCATACTTGAAAATCTCTAGGACAGACAAACTTGTTATGATCTTGAATCATTTAGCTTTGTACAATTCGTGGTTCTAGCATGCTCGTAGGCATCTCTCCTCCAAACTATTTACCTCTTCTAATTGTGACTTAGTGTTCTGCTCCATTGTGATCTTGCTACCCACAACTATCCTTACTGATGGGAGTTGAACTTCTAAAAGTAGAACAGCTTCAGACCCATACACTAAAGAGAAAGGGGTAGATTGAGTTGGAGTTCTACATATGGTGTGGTAGGCCCACATGGCTTCAACTAACTACTCATGTCACTACCGCTTATTATCGTTGAGAGTCTTCTTTAGTATTTGGATGAGAGTTTTGTTGAAGGCTTCTGCTAAACCATTTGACCAGTAGTAGATGGTAGAATATCTCCAATCTAAGCTATATCTTTGGGCGAAGTTGTTGATCTTGGTGCTCTTGAATGCAATACCATTATCAGATATAATTAATCGAGGCACCCAGAACCTATATATGATATGGTTCCTGAAACATTGGTGCACATGCTGAGCTGTGACCTCTCTTAGAGAAATGGCATTTGCCCACTTGAAAAAGTAGTAGGTGGTAGTTAGGATAAACTGATGACTCTGGGAAGAAGGAGGATCAATAGGACCCACTATATCAGCACCTCAACACTCAAATGGCCATGCGACCAATGTAGGATGTAGGATGTTGGGTGGTTGGTGTAGGACCACACCGTGCACCTGACACTGGTGGCATCACCTAGCTATATCCATGCAATCTATAATCATTGATGGCCAGTAGTATGCTAGTCTCTTGATCTTGGCTTTCATCTTCAAATCGAATTGATGAGCATTGCATAATCTTGAGTGTACCTCGATCACGATCTTATGGGCTTCGTGTTTGTCTAAAAAATATAACCATAGGATCAAGAGTGATACAGTGTCATCCACGAGGAGAGTGCTCTCGCTTCACTGATGAAGTGACTTCTCTTGAGGTAGTTTATCTCTATTTAGGTAATCCATGAATGATTGCCTCTAATCTAATACATCATCCTTTTTGGAAACGACAACCTCCCCTTCAAGAGAGCACTTTTTAATGAGCTCAATATCAATAAGTGATAATACTTGTCTATTTTGGACTCTTATTGATATTGACTCATCTTCTGGACATGCCAACTCCTTGGCAAGTTTGGCTAAGTCATCCGCTACAACATTTTCTCCTTGAGGAATCTTGTAAATGGTAACCTCTAGGATTTGGGCCAACAACTCCATAATATACTTGTGGTAGTAATGGAGCTTAGGCTTTAAAACCTTATAGGACCCAATGATTTGATTGATGACTAACTGAGAATCCCTGAAGATGTTGATGTTCTGGATGCTTAGAGTAATAGTTAAATGTAGACCTGCAATCAAAGCCTCATATTAAGCTGAGAATCTCATCACATTGCAGTCTGGAGTTAGGAGAACTACTACCCCTGCCTTCCCTGGGAGAGTAGATTATGGTTCTTGTCCTCTTAGAGGAAGCCACACTATCAAAATACATCTCCTAGTGGTGAATTCTAGTGTCTTCTAAGTTTATGATTTGTTCATCAGGGAGGTCATCACTAAGTGGAGAGTCAACGGGAAGTGGGTGTGTTGCTAAAAATTTTCTAGTGCTTTCCCTTTCACTGCACGGAGGGGTATGAATGTAATGTAGAACTATGACAAAATCATGGACCAACCTGCCAACCATCCGGATAGCGTCGGCTGTGTCATGAGATATTGTATTGAATCAATTCTAGAGATCAAGTTCACCTCATGAGAAAGCATGTAATGCTATAGCTTTTGGGATGCAAAGATTAAAGCTAAGCAATGCTTCTGAATGGGTGAATATTTTTCTTCATCAAGGATTAGATGATGGTTGAGGTAATAGAGCACATTTTCCTTCCCTTTGTTGTTGGCTTGGGACAACAAAGCACCAAGGGTGTCGTCTAATGCAGTAATGTATAATATGAGCAGCTTGCCTGGGATAGGGGATACTAGAACTAGCGGCATCATTAGGTAGTGCTTGATGTCTTCAAAGGCATGCTGACACTTATCATCCCACTTGAACTTGGCATCTTTTTTGAAAAGTGCTGAGAATGGATGACATCTTCCTAACAACTTAGATATAAAGCATCTTAGATATGCCAACCACCCTGGAAATGATATAAGTTGAGTTAAACTTTTAGGGGGTGGCATTTTTAATATTGCCTTTATCTTCTCCGAATCGATTTAGATTCCCCTGTGTCGAACAACAAACCCAAAGAATTTCCTTGAAGCTACTCAGAATGCACACTCCAGGGGTTCATTTTGAGGTTAAATTATCTTAACAATTTGGAAACTACTCTCAAGTCAAGGAGGTCATCTTCCTTTTCTTTACTTTTAACAATGAGATCATCAACATAGCATTCGACTTGATGATGAAGGAGTTCATCGAAGATTCGAGTCATAGCCCGCTAGTATGTAGCACCAACATTTTTAAGGCCGAAAGGTATAACATTATAGTAATATATTCTGATCAGGGTTCTGAAACCAATGTTTCTTTCATCTTCAAGGGCCATCTTTATTTGGTTATATCCAGATGAGCCATCCATAGAGGAGAAGATAACATGAGATGAGGCAATGTCCACCATCAGTTCTGGTATTGGTAGTGGAAATTCATCTTTTGGATATGCCTTATTTTAGTCCCTAAAATCGACGCATATGCAAAATTTGTCCATTCTTCTTCTTAACTAGGATGACACTGGCCAACCAAGTAGGGTAATTTTCTTCATAGATGAAACCAGCATTGATCAGTTTCTTGACTTCATACAGGGCCCATTGTTAAATGTCTAATCGCATGTGTTTAGGAGCTTGCTTGATAGGGTTAGCACTAGACTCTATTGCTAGTTTGTGGACTACTATAATGGGAGATAAACCAAACATCTCTTCATCGCTCCATGCGAAGCAGTCCTTAAACTTAATCAATAGCCTAACTAAGTCATTGGTTTTAATTTCATTCAATAAGGAACTGATGTATGTGAGATGTGGATTGTCTTCAATCCCTAAGTTAATTTCTTTGAGCTCGTTGATAGTTGACTTGATCTCTTCTTTGAACTTTGGTTGTACATCTTTGACTTCAAAATCATCTAGATCATCTAAAGTTTCTAAGCACACCTCCTCAAATGAGTTAGTATGATTTGAAAAGAATCTATCAGATTTCAAATGATTGGTGATGACTAGACATTAATCATCATCATCGACTGGACCCACTATACCTAATCCTAGTCCTAGTCTTGATTGAGAGCTTTTGCATTTATTATCCCATAACCTCTTGATGTAATCTGACCTATGTTTAGATTAAGCATGTGGAATCAATCCTTTCTTTGCTAAATTTAGAACACATAGTGAGTACCCATCAAAAGGTAATTAAATTAAACTTTATATAAATCATCCTCAAGCTCTCCATCAACTTCTTGACTTTAGGATGATCCCAGAATAAACCATTGAGTCTTCACATTTGTGGATGACTTAGGGGCTTCCTTAACTACCAAACCCTCAACTTTTTATGAGGAAAGCAGAGTTAGAGCTAAGGTTCTCAACTGATGCCTAAATGTTTTACATATAGACTTGGATACACTTATGCTTTGCTTTGGAGGTCGAACTTCATCGCTATCTAGCTCAAATGTCACCTCCAAAGGAATCTTCTACTAAGAAGGGTTGGCTGGCATGCTAACCATATAAGATGCATCCTTTGAACTAGATTTTATGTATATTTGGATAGCAGGTGTACTCTTGGTAGCTGGAATATATCTCTTATTGGGTGGCCAATAAGGAGGTTTTCCACCCCTCGAGCTTCCTCTGAACTATCCTCTTCCTCTGCTTGGTGGAGGTTGGGTCATCCTACCCGTATGTTCGAATGGAGTAATGAACTATGCATGGAATCTAATGTCAGGCTCCACTTCCTCCTCCAAGTCTATTTCTCACTCCCTTTTATTTTCTTTTTCATTTTTTTCTTTTTCTCTTTCTTTTTCTTTCTTTTTTTTTCTTTTATTTTTTAACTTTGGCCAAGTTCACAAGAATAGACTTGTTAATTTTGAGAGAGGTAGTGGGCAGCATTCTTATATATGCCAACCACATGAACTGAAAATGGCTTGAGATGTCCTTTGACACAGTAGGTAATTCCACCTCTCACAAACTTCATGCACTGTGTAGAGAGGATGGAACTATGTTATTTTCATGTATCCACAACCTCCCAAGCAAAGCATTGAAAGATGTATCTGAGTCTATAATGTGAAATTTAGCTTCAATCTTCCAAACATCTATCTTCAAAGGAAATATTATGGAGCCTAAGGCCTCTCACCTTGTTCATTGAATCTTCTCAACATCATCATTTCTTTTTTGGAGTTTGGAGATGTCGATCCTGAAGTAGCCTATATCAACCAACACTTTAGATAGCCTGTATATGCTAACATCTACTGTAATATAAAGAGGACAGTTGTGCTCGGTCGTCTCTAGAAGTGGGTCTTCATCGCTAAATATAACTCTTAAGATATCCTTCAAGTGGCATGCCTCCTCTTCAATAACGGTCAGCTGATCTAAGCATATCTCAGAGCCTTGATTAGAGATTTTCTTATCTCTTTGGATAAGACAAGGGTATCATATATGCTTAACTTAGCTGGAAACTTTCTATGATAAGCTAGGACATTGTAATCGTCTCTAGCCTGGTCCTCCATAATCATATCAATGGGTGGAGCATCCTGTGTAGGGGCTATCTGCTCACTAGAACTAATGACTTGCTTACCCATGTCTTGAGGTACTACCCTAGGAGGTAGAATTTTGCCATTGCATAGGTTGACTTTAGTGACTTCATGTGGCGGGTTAGTGGAAAGTTCTACCTGCTTATCGGGCATACCTTCAGCTTTACCTATAGGACCCTTGGAGTCGGTTGATTCCAACTCAATCTTAATTGGTGAGCTCGATTAATTCAGAAAGGAAAAATCTGATTCTAAATCATAAGAAAAAAGATCAAAATTATTTATGTTATTATTATTATTTACACTTAGAGAAATTTCAACTTGAATGAGATCATCAAGACTATCAAAAATAGAGAACATATATGTGGAATATTCTTTCTTCATTGATTTCTTTATAGGTGGAGGTACATGATAAAAATCAAGTAAAGTAAGCAAAGCGAGGGGTTTAGTGCCCTCGTCTACAGATACAATATTTCTGCTAGTAGAAGAAGAGTTAGATGAAGTGGTAGTAGCTTCAACGGTCGAAGGAATGTTAGATTAGGATGGTGGTTGTGCTACTATCCTGTAAGTGTGGATCATTACAGCTCCCCCACCCACCAAGTTTCCTTTGGCAACTTGCAAACCTTCCTTGATATTGGAGGTTTGAGTTACATCAGGCACCTGCAATGAAAGTTTCTTGATCTTTGAGATGATATTTTTAGAGGTTCGGGATAAGTAGATATCCCAACCTTCTTTCATCTTGAGAGGATCACATGAATCCCCAAGGATTACTCTAATAGAATTAGATGGTTGTTCTAATAAGTATTCCTTAGGGATAACAATGGTGCCTGACTTGTAGCTGCATTCAAGCTAGTCTTTGAAAGTGATGCAATCCTCTAAGACATGGCCTAACATGTAGTGGTAGGGGAAAAAGTTAGGATCATCACTCTTGCCCACTTCTTTTGGCCTCTTAGGCTCTGGTAGTTGGAAATCAGGTTTCATTAAGAGATTCTTAAAAATCTTCCTGACTACCACCCTCTTAAATGAATAGGGCTTATTTAATTTTTCTAGAAGAGTAGGTGATAGTAACTACCTAGCTATGGGTATGAATATTGTTGCTGAGTGTATTGCTATGGAGGCGGAGGTGGAGGTCATGAGGAGGTGAGGTAAAAGCCGTGGTCTCTCAAACTAAACTCTGGCTGGATGCTTTCCCTTATCTACTCGCACCACTATCCCCAACCTCTTCTCAAATACTTTCTGGACTTAGACTTGAATGATTGGTCATGAAGGTGGTCGAATTCCTCTATGTAAGGCCTACCTTTGGAATGGATGAACTACCTCAGGCTTGCACCAATGCTTCCCTCACTTGTTGTTCCATCATCTTCTTGATATCTTTTTCATGCATGAAGGTACTATCTATGACCGTCCTATGTAAACTACCATTGTCTTGATGCATGGGAGAGACACTCTTAGGAGGATCTAAGACATGTAAGTGCTCAGGCCGATCAGCCTCCATAGGATTGGGTTGTAAAACTAGAACTTGGTTCTGGAGTGCTAGAATTGCTGCCAACAAATCCTTAACCCTCCTTTCCATCCTGTTGATTTGCTCATCCTTCTACCTGAGCTATTGAACGAGGTGCTGGGTCGAGTGAGAAGTGTCACCTTCCTCGATCATAACACCTTCCTAACTTTGATGGTCTCTATGGAGGGATCCTCGAGTATCGACCATATGGATTTCTCCTGAATCCTCTAATATGTTGTCATCATCAGGGTGGACATCTACTCTACCCTCCTCTCTATTAGAATGATCACTCCCAAGAAGTTGTTTCTTCTTGATAAAGCAATCTTCTAGAATATTATCTAGTGAGTGACCTCCTACTCTGCATGGCTGAACTGATACAAATATCCACTGATGGCTGACTGTAAGATTATGCTCATCTTAATCTATACATTGGATACTGCCTACTGATGGAGTGCTCTGCCTAGGGGGATCAACTACCATGGGAACTACACTAGTATCCCCTACTTCATATGTTACTGACTACTGCGGTGTTGGAGAGATTATGATGCTTTGGGTCTCCAGTCCCTCTTTACCATAGTTGAGGTGTAAGGTCGAGTAGGAGAGCGACCTCAGCTCAACAGGAAAAATAGGTGGAGTGGGATCCTTAGGCCATAGTCCGATCACCAATAGAGATTTCCTCTCTCCAGATGTACACTTTGTACTTTGGCTGGGACTATGGAATGATGGACTTGGACTAGTGATGGTTGGTGACGAGTGGAGCAGTGTGATGGTGGAGACACTAACTACCTCTCTGCTAGAGCTCTCCTCTTAAGAATGGTAGTGCATGTGAGGACTATGTTGTCAGTGTGATCGGCTCAAGTAGCCCACCGATTGAGAAAATCTACTAAGGCGGAGGCCACCGACTATCTGTATACCTCCTCCTCTCTTTTCTGCATGCTTGAGATGCAACTCTAGCCTCTGAGGCCTTTTCTCAGCGTATCTAATCCCTGACAGTCTTAGGGATCATAGTCCTTAAATCAAACAATGTGATGGACTCTGAGCATCTGTCACTTTGATGAAGAACCATTGACCAACGTAGGGTCCTCAAATGAACTACTCACTTTACAAATCCTATTCAAATCTATGTTAAGAGGAGTGGAGAAAATCACATAATACACATTTTATGCTATAATCACATGCAAGCTTATAAGTAGTTACAAGTAGCATCGCTTCATTTATAATTTTTATTTTGAAAATAATTTTTGGTTTAATAGTGATAATAGTCACTCATATTCTTAACTTTAGCCAAAACATGCAATTTGACATAAAGGAAATATTTTATTTAATTGATTTCTTTAAAGAGATGAATGCATGATTTCAAATGTCAAACAACATTTAGCTTGCTTGAAAAAAAATAAAGTGATATAAGCATATGACTTCATTCACTTTAATTAATTCCTAATGACAATCTTATAAGATAAGATTATTCAAAGTGAATCAAAATTCCTTAAAGATATTTTTATTTTTGGATTTGATTTGAAAATGATTTGTCAAAAAGGGTTTGCTGGTCCTAACCTATTTCCCACATGTGTGAACTAACTTAGTTTAATTTTAGAACAATTAGGTTGATTTTATGTTTCGTTTATGTTAAGGTGTGAATTAAATCCATTAATTACCCCTTACCTACACCACTTCAACATAATTAAATAAGTAATTATGAGCCAACATATGATATGCAACCACATGGAATTTAAATCAGCAATGCACCTAAGAAAGAAAATGGCCTAATACAATTGGCTCACAACTATTGATTAATTAAGCTAAAGGGTTTTCATTAAGTACTTTCATAATGTTCCCACACATGTGGGTTGGATATGATTTTCTCAAACTTACCTTAGGCTTTTGAACACCTAAGGATCTAGCCAACAATAGATTAATTAATTCCAAATTGATTTTCAAAGTTTGATTAGACTAATTAAGTAGATCATTAGTGGATTAATCCTTAATTATGTTTGGATTAAGAAAGAAATGGGATTTATGGAATAATTTAAAGAAAATATCCCAAACCCATTCCATAAATCTCCTCCTTACTTAAACAATATTTAAATATATCTATTAAGGGATTAAATCACTATTCATATACTTAATTACTTATAATTACATTGAGGGAGAGATTAGGGGTTCATTAGTTAATTTCCTTAATTAACTCATTAATAAAATCCAAGAAAATTAAGGGAGGCACAAGTCATCTCACTGACCATATCTGAGAAATTTGGAATTAATTAATTAATTAAGTAGGGAGTAATTATGGTAATTCCATTTTTACTTAAACCCTAATTAAGGAAAATTCACTATTCAAAATCCATTAATTTTAATTTTATATTATTCCTCACTGAATTATCTTTAAAATGAGCCCTCATTTATATTTTTTGGATTTTTCTATATTTAATAATGATTTTATGAAGTTTGTGAGTAATTGATAATTAAAATAGCCTAATTAATTAACTAATCCCAACGACACCACGTGCACTACTGATGCGGTGTGCTTTCCTTGTGGCACAACGGGATTGGTTATTTAAGTTGTCATATCATGCATCACGGCCGGACACTTTCTCAGTCCCATCAAGGATCAGACGATGGATTAATCCCATGGTTATAAAGGGTTTAAATAAGAAATCTAACATGATTAAATCAGGGTCATCCATCCAAAACCTGTGGGATGGATGACTCATGATTCATCCCTGCCTAAGCTGCAGGAGACGGAGGCCATCTGTCCTCCATGGCATGATCTGAGCTCACCTAAGCTCTGATTAGGCTAGGATCTATCCCACACCATTAAGAGGTGTAGGGAAGAACATGTAACGGCTAAGATTTAATGTGATCATAATTGCCTTCACAAAGGACCAAGCATTTTTCAATTTAGGATTAGTTTTGAGTCAAACCTCACTGGAGGCTATCACCGGTGCTTCCAACGGAGGAGGTAGCTTCATCTAGTGGAGATGAAGCTCTGTTGAAGGTTTCAAGATTTGATTTGAAGTGAATTACTCAATAGACCAAGCTCCCCTTCAATAGCTTGCAGCTTTAATCGAAGTCCATTCCTGTGGCTTGGAGACTTGGGAAAACACTTTGGGTGAGCTCGACTAGCTCCTTTGATGGTGCTTGCAAAGTGAATTTGGATTTGGTGGAGAATTTGATGAATTGGAGTTTTAAATTACCTTCCCTGTTTTAGCTTAAGCAAAACCAAGAAGAAGAAAATGGAGAGAGCTTGGGAATGCTTGCTAAGGCTTGGAGAAGCTTGGTTTTGGTTCCTATTGCTCAATCGTCTTCAGTATGTGTAGTTTGAGTGGATATGAGGGAGAGTATATATGTGTTAGGTAGGTGTATGGAGTGATCAAAGTGGAGAATTCCCATTAGAGGGGTCGGTTTGTCCTTGGGTTGGGTCATGGCTGACCCAAACCCATTGGGTCATGTTTACCACCTCCCTTGGTGTCCAAATGAATCACTAAAAAGATGGCAAGTGGCCATGAAAAAGAATTGGCCAAATTCAAGTGAATTTGGCCATAGGTTACCTTTTGACCTAATGGTAAAATGGGCATTTGGCCTTGATTTTGATTTGGGCAGATTTGAAATGATTCAAAAGTGGGTTGAGCCAAATTTCAAGTGATTTGGAGTTCATTTAGTTTGAATTGGTTCAGTTTGACCTATTTTGGTCAAGTTGGATCAATTTGGGTTAGGTTGACCAATTGGTCAAATTGAGTCAAACCATGGGTTAGATCAAGTTCAAATGATCATTTGGAACCTATGGGTATCATTGGTTTGGTTCATTTTGGTTTAGATTCAATTTTGGTTCATTTGAGTTAACTTAGGTCAAATGGGTTAAGTTGACCAATTTGACCCATTTGACCCAATTGGGTTAGGTCATGGGTTGGTTTAGGCTTGGTTGATCATTTGAAATGTATTGCAAGCTTTGGTTTCAATCAATTTTGGTTTGGTTTGATTTCAAGTTGATATGACCTTTTAGGTCAAGTTGGGTTCATGGTCAATTGGGCTAGGTTGGGTCTAGTTGGCCAATTGAAGCTTTGGTCAAGTTCAACAAGTAATTTAGAATGAAATCGACCCATTGGTTGCAATCAATTTGGTTTAGATCAAGATTTGACCCATTTTGACTTTATAGGTCAACTTGGGTCAAGTGGCCAATTTGGCTTTGTTTGGCTAAATTGATGGCTTGATCATGTTCAATCTTTGATTCTGGATTGGTTTAGATCAATGATTTCAATCAATTTGGCCAATAGTGGATTTTGGCTAGTTTGTGTTTCATTTAGGCTAAGTGTTGACTTGGTCAAAGGCTATGTTTAACTTGGTTTGACCCAATTTGAGTGATTGATCATCCTAAGATGATTGTTGCTTACAATGTGAGGCTTAGATGAGCTTAGTTCAATCCAATTTGGTTTGGATCAGAATTTGGCTCAAAAAGGTTCTTTAGGTCACTTTGGGTCAGGTGAGCCTAAGTGAGTCAATTGGCTTGATTATGGCTTGATTCAAGTTTGGTTGAACTCACATATGAACTTATGTTTGAAATATAAATCCAATTGCAAGTAATTTGGTCAAATGGGTTTTGGTTCATTTGACAATTTCAAGTCAAAAGTGTGAACATGGGTTTGACTTGGGTTAGTTTGATTTTGATTTGATGATTGAAGTTTATGTTTATATTTGGGCTTGTGATCGATGGATTGGTTGTTTGAAGAGAAAATCCAAAGGTTTGGATTAATTTGAGAATGATTTGGCTAAGTTCAAGAGTTTGACTTATAAGAGCATAAGTTGGATTTTGGTTAGATTTGGATTTGAGTTTTGAATTGATTTTGGTCATTTGAATTTATATCTCATTTATATTTGTGAATATAAATGAAGATATAAATGGGTTGTGAGAAAATCTTTTGAGTTTGGAGTGATTTGGATTTGTTTTGGCTAAGTCCATAAGATGAAATCAAAATGGCTTAGGAAAGATTGTTGGGATTTGAATTCAATCATTTGATTTGGAATTGATTCATGATCTGAATTTTGGAATTGATTTGATGATTTCAAAAAAATCATTTGTGTTAAAATTGATTTAAGATTTGATTTGAAATTGATTTGAGTTTGAGGTTGATTTGAATTTGAGGTTGATTTGAATTTGAAGTTAAATTTGAAGTTGAATTGAATTTGAAGTTCATTTAAATTTGAAATTGGTTTGAATTTGAAGTTGATTTGAATTTGAGGTTGATTTGAATTTGAAGTTGATTTGAATTTGAGGTTGATTTGAATTTGAAGTTGATTTGAATTTGAAGTTGATTTGAATTTGTGGTTGATTTGAATTTGAAGTTTGACTTGAAAGAAGGAAGTAAGGATTTGGTTCACGCTATAGGGTAGGTAAGTTTTCCTAATACCTCATAAAGCATAACTCATTCCTATGGCTTTCTAAGCCTCTAGGGTTAGGTTAACTCTAGAAGTGTCTTGAGACTAAGGAACTCTTAATGTCTAGAGGAGTCCTATGTCTAAGATAGAGAAGTTGAAAACTCACTCCAAAAGTGAGGTCAACAAAGGGCGGCCAATAGCTGTGGTGTGACTAATTAGGCATACCACACATGTTAGTGTTGACCGAGATGATCAACAACATTTGAACGATCGCAAGTACTAACAAAAATAATCTACTCCTAAACTAGAGGTGTAGAATGAATCAAGAACTTAGTGCAATACAACTCCACTTATGTCAAAGATATAAGAGAGTGAAGGAGGAATCCACTAGGGATTGAGTATGTGAACCTTTCACTAGGGAAGTAGGTTCAAGTCATCTACTAGGGGATGAGAGGTTTAATTTGATTTGCATCTCACTGGGGAGAACATTGATTAGATTTGTTGATTTATTATTTGGTGCTCCACTGGGGATGAAAATGTGAACTCTCCACTAGGGGAGCAAGTTCAAGTCATCCACTAAGGATAAGAGGTTATGAAATCTGCTAGGGGATTAGAATTCAGAATCCACTGGGGATGAAAAGTGTGAACGTCTCTGCTAGGGGAGCAAGTCCAAGTTGGATTGAATTGGTTCCACTAGGGGAACTGGAAAGATTTGCAACTCACTGAGGAGAAGCAGATTGATTTGATTTGTTTAATTTGGTTTTCCTCCACTAGAGAGGTTGAATAGTTTTTTTGTTTAGTTTGACTCCACTGGGGAGGAGGGTTGAATTTGTTTAAGATTTTAAATTTTGAATTTTTAAGATGGACCCTGTCAATTTGTGATGGACTGCACTGAGTAGGGGCTATGTTGGCCTTGACTTAGCTCAGATTTACCAATCCAAAGGGGTAGTCTACCAACCATATAGTAGGACTATCCAACCAAAAGGGTTCCTTTCAGTTTGCAGTAACCAATTCAGGGAAAAAAGCATGAGAACTCACATCATCCTGAATAAAAGACCACTGGGGTGACACATTAGCAAGGTAACATGTTAACCCGACCTAGGGATGACTACTGAGTGAATGCCATTGGGGACTTAAATCAGCTCAAAGATAGTCAAAGTTAATTTCACTTTTTAATTATATTTGATGGATCCCATCGGGCCAGATGGATCGACCGGTAGGGCCTGTATGGCCTAGCTCAGATTTACCAATCCAAAAGGAGTAGCTTCTTGGCCGAGGGGAGAACTATCCAACCAAAGGGGTGCCTTTCAGTTTGCATTGGCTAATTTAGGGAAGAAAATACGGGGACTCACATCTTTCCTGAATAGAAGACTGTTGGGGTGACACATTAGCAAGGTAACATGTTGACCCAACTTAGGGCTCCCCATTAGTTTGCGACAGTCATGGTAGAAAGAATGCGTAGTAGACTTATATCTTTCCAAAGAAAAATGACTGTCAGGGAAACTTATCTGTGGAAAAATAGATTTAACCCGACCTAAGGATGACTATTAAGAGAGTGCTGACCCAGAGACTTATCTTTACTCAAGAGTAGTCAGGAAATTCCTATAGGGAGTTTTGTTGATACTGGCCTAAAGATAGGATGCCTGCTTGGGAAATGGGCCACTAGGGGCTTGAATTCCTAATCCAGAAGCAAATTAATTAATTTATTTATTTCATTTGTTTGTTTATCGTGGACCTTATTGGTTTGTGAGGGATCATACTGAGAAGGATCTCATATCAGCCTAGACTTATCTCAAATTTATTGAACCAAGGAAGAATCTGTGCATCCGCTGAACAAATTCTCCAACCACAAGGATGGCTACTAGGAAAGGGGGACTGTCCAATCCCAAATTAATATGGGTAGTGTCTAATTGGGGTCGCAAAGGATGTATGGAAGTAGAGTGCCTGCATGGAAAGGGGTTGCTAGGGTCTTTATCCAAAACCTTGGAGAAGATAATGTTTATAGGTATGCGGTGTCCAACTCAAGGAGAAAGCTCCGGGACTCACATCTACCAAGAGTGGTGTACCCATCGGGTGAGTCATTGTCAGCATAGTGAACATCAACCAACCTAAGGTTCCCATCGATTTGTGATAATCAGCCTAGAAAGAAAGCATCGAAGACTCACATCCTCCTATAACAGAACTGATTGCCAGGATAGTCAGTCTTTGGCTCAACAGGTGCTATCCAACCTAGGGCAACTACTGAGTGAATGTCATTGGGGGATTTATATCAACTCAAAAGTAGTCAAGAGGGAAGGAGCCACTGGGGGACTTATCATAAACCTCAAATATACTCAACCTAATTAGTCCATGATGGCTAGTTCAAGAAGAAAACTTGTAGGCTTACATCCTCTTAAATAAAGTCATCATGAGGTAGCTTACTGGCTGCGCAGTGAGGCCTACCAAACTAATAAGGCGCTCGTTGGTTCACAATGGTTAAGTTAAGAAGAAAGCATATAGACTCACATCCACCAGACAAGTGACCATTGGGGTGACAGATTAGCGAGGTAGCATGTTAACCCGACCTAGAGCAGTTAATGAGTGAGTGTCACAGGGGGCTTGCTCCCACATCAAAATAGCCCGAGACAAAAAATATGTGTTTGTTTTTATTTGTGTTTATGTTAGAAGGAATATGATGCCTCTCGTGTTCTCTTACACCTATCCTAAAACATGCTAGGGAGTTTGATGGAATGGTGCCATGAATGGTAGTTAGGATTCCACCAAGAAAGGATGCCGCTTGGGTTCTCTTACACTTAACATAGTTGTGCTAGTCAAAGTAGGATGCCTCTTGGGTTCTCTCACACCTATTATAGTAACATTGGGGAATCGTGTTCAATTTGTGTTTGTGTTATGAAAGAAGGATAGGATGCCTCTTGGGTTCTATTACACCTTACCTAAACACATCGTGGCAGACAAGCAAACAGTGTTTCGAAAGAAGAGAATATTTTGATGAATTGGAATGAAATTTTTAAAGATAGAATTATTTTCAAACATGATTTTATTGGTAATATTTCTTCAAATAAAACCCATTAAATGGAAGCATCGTGTGTTCCCCTTTACAATCAATAAGTTGATAATATCCTCCTTAGTATGCCTTCTCAATGACAAAAAGGCCTTCCCAAGTGGGTTCAAACTTGCCTTCCATCTTTCAATGGGCAATTGGTCTCCTTAAAACTAGAACAAATTCTCCTACTTGAAAAGCTCAAGGATAGACCAGCTTATTATGAGCTTGAATCATCTTGGCCTTATATAATCGAGGTTCTAGCACACCCATAGGGCGTCTCTCCTTCAAACCTTCGAGCTCTTCTAAGCACAACTTAGCATTCTACTATGTAGTGATTTGACTACCCATTGTTATCCTTAGTGATGGAAGTTGAACTTCTAATAATAGGCTTCAGACCCATACACTAAGGAGAACAGGATAAATTGAGTTGGAGTTTTGTATGTGGTGCGGTATGCCCACAAGGCTTCAACTAGCTGCTCATGCCACTATCATTTGTTATCATCAAGTATTTTCTTTAGTATCTAGATGAGAGTTTTGCTTAATGCTTCTGCTAGGCCATTTTTCCTGGGGTAGTAAATGGTGAAGTATCTCCAATCTATACCATGTTTCTTGGTAAAATTGTTGATCTTGGTGCTCTTGAATGCAGTACCATTATTGGATATAATTTATCGAGGCACCCTGAACCTATATACGATATGGTTCTTGAAAAATTGGAGCACATGCTGAGTTGTGACCTCTCTGAGTGGGATTACCTCCGCCCACTTGGAAAAGTTGTCAGTGGTAGCTAAGATGAACTGATGACCCTTAGAAGAAGGAGGATCGATAGGCCCCACAATGTCAGTACCCCAACACTCAAATGGCCATGAGGCCAATGTAGGGTGTAAAATATTGGGTGATTGGTCTAAGACCACACTGTGCACTTGATATTGGTAGCATCTTCTAGCTACGTTCATGCAGTCTATAATCATCGAAGGCTAGTAGTATCCTAGCCTCTTGATCTTTGCTTTTATCTTCAGACCGGATTGATGTACTACATAAACCTGAATGTACCTCGATCATGATCTTACGGGCTTCATGTTTGTCTAAACAGTGTAATCACATTTGATCAAAGGATCGTTGATACAAGGTGCCATCCACGAGAGCATGGGAGAGAGCTCTCTATTTCATCTGATGGTCTTGTGACTTCTCTTGAGGTAGTTTGCATCTAGTCAAGTAATCCATGAATGGTTGCCTCCAATCTAGCTCCTCATCCTTTTTGGCAACGATAATCTCCCCTTCAAGAGAAAGTCTCTCGAAGAGTTTAGAATTAATAAGGGATAGGACTTGTCTATTTTGGACCCTTATTGGAAAGGACTCATCTTTTGGACATGCCAATTCCTAGGTGAGGTTTGCCAAAGCATCTTCTACTGCATTCTCTCCTCGAGGAACCTTGTAGATGATGACCTCAGGGATTTGGGCCAACAGCTTCATGGTGTGCTCGTGGTAGTTATGAAGCTTAGATTTTAGAACCTTATAGGATCTATAAATCTTGTTAATGACCAGCTGAGAGCCCCAAAAGATATTGATGCTTTTGACACACACTGTAATGGCTAACTGTAGACCGGCAATCAAAGCCTCATACTCAGCTTCATTGCTGGTGCAGGGATTGGAGAGATAGTATGAGAATCTTATCACATCATGGTTTGGAGTTAAGAGAACTATTCCTATCCATGCCTTTCCTAGAAGAGTAGATCATGGTTCTTCTCCTTTTTGAAAAAAGCTACACCATCAAAATACATCTCCCAATGAAGGTTGTCAACCTCCCCTAAGTTCATGATTTGTTCATCAAGTAGATCATCACTAAGCAGGGAATCAACAAGAAGTGGGTGTGCTACTAAGAAATCCACTAGTGCCTGTCATTTCACCGCACGGAGGGGTACAAATATAATATCAAATTATGAGAGAACATGGACCAATGTGCCAACCATCCAGATAATGTCGGCTGTGTCATGAGATACTACTATAGATTGATTCTTATAATCAAGTTCACCTTATGAGAGACCAAATAGTGTCATAGCTTTTAGGATACAAAGATTAAAGCTAGATAATGTTTCTCAATAAGTGGGTAGTTCACTTCAGCAGGGATCAGATGATGGCTGAGATAGTAGAGAGCGTTCTCCTTCCCTTCATCATTAGTTTGAGCCAACAATGAGCCAAGGGAGCCATTCAATGCAACAAAGGTAGAGATCAATGGGATGGGGCTAGAACCGGCTTCACCAAATATTATTTGATGTCTTCAAAGGCATGCTAACACTTGTCATCCTACTTGAAATTAGCATCTTTCTTGATAAGTGCTGAAAATGGCTTGCATCTCCCTCATAGATTGGAGATAAAGCATCTTAGATATGCCAACTGCCCTTGGAATGATCTGAGTTGGGTTAGAATTTTAGGGGGTGGCATTTCTAAGTTAGCTTTGATCTTTTCTAGGTCTATCTATATTCCTCAATGTCGGACAACAAACCAAAGGAACTTCCTTGAAGCTACTCTGAATGCACTCTTAAGGGGTTTATTTTGAGATTAAATTGGTTTAACCGTTCAAAAACTACTATCAAGTTAAAGATATGGTCTTCCTTTTCTTTTCTTTTGACTACTAGATCATCAACATAACATTCAACTTGATGATGAATGAGTTTGTTGAAGATCCGAGTCATAGCTTGTTCGTATGTAGCACAAGCATTTTTAAGGCTGAAAGACATGACCTTATAACAATAGATTCTGATCGGGGTTCAAAAAGTAATGTTTCTTTCAATCTCAAGGGCCATCTTGATTTGGTTGTAGCTGACCCATCCCTGAAGGAGAATGCTGCATGAGATGAGGCGATGTCCACCATTAATTCTAGTATAGGAAGTGAAAATTCATCCTTAGGACATGCCTTATTTAAATCCCTGAAATCGATGTGCGAATTTGGCCATTTTTTTCTTAACTAGAATGACACTGGCTAACTAGGTAGGGTATTTTTTCTTCCCTCGATGCATCCGCTTGACTTCAAAAATGACCTATTGTTCGATTTTTAATCACATGAGTCTAGGAGCTTGCTTGATAGGGTTAGCATTAGGGTCTATTGCTAGTTTTTGGACTACTACATCAAAAGATAATCTGGGCATCTCTTCATAGCTCCATGCAAAGAAATCCTTAAATGCAATCAATGGCCTAACTAAGTCATCAGTTTCTTATTCATTCATCAAAGCACTAATGTATGTAGGGCATGGATCTTCTTCTATCCTGAGGTTGATTTCTTTGAGCTTGTCGATAGTTGAATGGATTTCCTCTTTAAATTCTAGAGGTGCATCTTTGATTTAAAGATCACGTGGATCATTTAAAGTTTCTAAACACACTTACTCATAAGAGTTAGTGTGGTTTGAGAAGATCCTATTAGATTCCAGATGATTGGTGACAACTAAGTAGTAATCATCATCATTGATTGGACCCACTATACTGAATCCTAGTCCTAATCTTGATTGTGCATCCATGCCTTTGTTGTTCCATAGCTTCTCAAAATACTCTGACCTGTGCTTAGACCATGTATAAGGAATCAAACCTTCCTTTGCAAGATTATGAACACAAGGCGAGTACCAATCAAAAGGTAATTCCATTAAATCTTTATATGAATTATCGTCAAGTTCTACATCTGCTTTGGACTTGAGAATGATGATCCCAATATGAATATATTTGGCTTGCCATTTGTGGAAGACTTAGGGGCTTCCTTAACTACTAAACCTTCAACTTTTTGAGAAGAAAGTGTGGTTAGAGCTAAAGTTCCCATCGCTAGTCTTACATAAACCGATTCAATACATTGTGCTTTGCTTGGAGGCTGGTCTTCTTCACTATCCGGGTCAAGTGTCACCCAATGAAACCCGAGAGGGTTGGCTAGTATGCTAATCACATGAGACTCATCCTCGAGTTGGATTCCAAGTCTAAATAGCGTACTCTGAACTAGAATATACCCCTATTGGTCCCCAACCGTGGGGTCTACCACCTCTGAATTGCCTCAGACCGCTTCTCACTTTGCGGGAGGTCAAGTCATCCTACCCACATGTCCATATGGTGGAACGAACTATGGGTGGGATGTGACATGCGGCTCTACTTCTTCCTTAGTGTCCTTTTCTTGCTCACTTGTACTTTCCTTTTTTTCTTTTTCTTTTTCTTTTCTTTTTCTTTTTCCTTTTCTTTTTTATTTGAATTTTGATCAAGTTCACAAGAAAAGGTGTTTTGAGGAAGATTGTAGGTCGCATCTTCATATATCTTGACCTTTCTAACTAAAAATGGTCTTTCATCTTCTTTGACACAATATTCAATTCCATCCCTTCAGAACTTGATGCACAGATGGAGGGAGGATGGAATTATCTTATTCTGGTGTATCCAAGGCCTACTAAGCAAAGCAGTGAATGAAGTATTTGATTCAATTATATAGAACTTGGCTTCAGTCTTCTAGTCGCCTATTTCTAAAGGTAACATTATGGAGCATAAAGCCCTCTTGCCCTATTCATTGAATCCTCTCAACATCATTCGATCTCCTCAGAGTGCAGAGATGTTAATATTCAAATAGGCAAGGGTCTTTAGACTCATAATGTTCATCGATGCATCTGGATCAACTAAAACCCTGAAAAGTCTGAATCTGCCCATATCCACTGTGATGTAGAGGGGGCGGTTGTACTCCAAGTCCCCCAGAAAGAGGTCTTCATCGATGAATATGACTCCCTAGACTTCTCTTGAATAATGTGCCTACTCTCTAATAGCGGTCAGCTAAGCTAAGCATATCTCTAGATCAAGAAGGGCCTTGATTAATGATTCTCTCATCTCTTTGGATAAGACAAGGGCATCATATATGCTTAACTTGGATGGAAACTTTCTTAGGTGAGAGAGGACATTATAATCAACTTTGGGCTGATCCTCCAAAAGCATATCCATGGGTGGAGCATCTTGTGGAGGGGCTTCTTAGTTGCTGGTACCAATGACTTATTTTCTCTTATCTTGAGGTGCTACCCTAGGAGGTAGAACCTTGCCACTATGAAAGTTAATTTCAATGATCTCTTATGACAGTTTAGTGGAAGATTCTATCTGGTCATCAGGCTTACCTATAGCTTCTCCTATAGGACCCTTAGAATCAGATGATTCCAAGTCTATCTCAAGAGGAGAACCCATATTATTCAGAGAAAGAAAGTCCATCTCTGAATCATAAAGAAGAAGATCAGAGTTGTTATTATTATTTAGACTTGAAGGGTTCTCTATAAGAGTAGAATTAGACAACCCATCAGAAGTGACATAGAAGTAATTCAAACTAGCTTTATTCCTCTAATTCTTAGATTTAGAAGGAGGAGCATAGTAGAAATCTAGTAAAGTAAGTGGGGTGAGGGATTTGATGCCCTCATCCCTACTAGAAGAAGAGCTAGCTGAAGTAGAAGTGTCGGCTGAGGTAGTAACTACAATGGTAGAATGAAGGCTGGGCTCGGTCGGTGGTAACATTACTTGCTATCCTGGGATGGTATGGGCTGTTGTTGCTACTGCTGAGCTCTAACTTTCCCTAAGTTATCTTTGGCAACTTGTGAACCTTCCTTGATGTTGGAGGTTTGAGCTGCCTCAGGCACCTGCAA
This sequence comes from Cymbidium sinense, assembly GCA_021442155.1. Taxonomy (NCBI): domain Eukaryota; kingdom Viridiplantae; phylum Streptophyta; class Magnoliopsida; order Asparagales; family Orchidaceae; genus Cymbidium; species Cymbidium sinense. The sequence goes on along the minus strand of CM038223.1, from coordinate 11,973,807 downwards.
GGAAAGTTTCTTGATTTTTTAAATAATCTTTTTAGAGGTTTAGGATAAGGAGATATCCCAACCTTCTTTGGTTTTGAGAGGATCATAAGTATCCCCAAGGAACCCTAACAGAACTAGATGGTTGTTCCACTAGGTATTCCTTTGGGATTATTATAGCACCTGACTTGTAGTTATGTTCAAACTAGTCCTTAAATGTAAATCAATCCTCCAAAATATGGCTTAGCATGCGATGGTAGGGGAAAAAGTTAAAATCATTGCTCCTGCCCACCTCCTCCAGTTTCTTAGGCTCGGGAAGCTAAAAATCAAGTTTCTTTAAGAGGTTCTTAAAGATTTTCCTGACTCCCTCCCTCTTAAATGAATAAGGTTTGTTTAGTTTATCCAAAAGATAGGTGGATGGTAGCTACCTGAGGGTGGGTATGTGTACCACTGCTGTGAATATGGATGAGGAGGAGGCGGTGAAGGCCATGGATGGTGCTGTGGTGGCCAGTAGGATGGCCTAGGTGATGGTAGAAGAGGAAAAAGTGATGGCTGTGGAGCTCAAGGTCTCTCATACTGCTCTTTAGTAGGTTGCTTCCCCTTGTCCAAGGCTACTACTGCCCCTGGCTTCTTTTTCTAGGCCTTATGCAGCTTTGGATTTGATGATTGATCTTGAAAAGGCAACTGTTTGGCCTCTCCTTATCGACTAGACACCTTGTTTATTAGCTTCTCAAATGTCTTGATAGTGAAACCTTTGAGCATGAAGAAAACTGGGCTATTCTTTAGTAGAATTTCAATGGCATGTTGTTCAGACAGCTACGGTTCACATTTCATACTCAAATTATGACATCTAAGAATATAATCAATGAGGGACTCACCGGGGTGTTTTACAAGAGATGTTTACTCTTTACTGAGCTCCAGCAAACCTCTTAATAAAGAGTTGCTCCAACTCAACAAAAGTCTTCACTGAACTATTGGGGAGTTCAGCGTACCAATTAAAGGCTATGCCTGCTAAGCTACTAATAAAAGATAGAATAGTTATGCATCGCTGCCACCAGTGTTGTTGCAACTGGCCTAAAGTGCTCTATGTGCTGGCGTGGGTTCTCGCTACCATCAAAATTCTTGAAAAAAGGAGGCACAAAACCCTTAGGATACTGGATAGAATCGAATTCCTCTAGGTAGGGTCTACCCTTTGTAACTGATGATCCTCCTCAAGCTTGCGCCAGTGCTTCTCTCACTTGCTGCTCAACCATGAGTTTAATATCTTTTTCTTGTATGGAGGTACTATCCACTACCTTTTTATACAAGCTAGTGCTACCCTGCTCTACTAGAGGTGAAGTCTTGGCTTGATCTAAGTCATGCAACAACTCAGGATGACCAGTCTCCATAATAGTAGGATATGCTTCTAGGGCTTGATTCTGAAATGCTAAGACTGTCGCTAGCAAATCTTCGAGCCTCTTTCCCATCTTATCAATTTTTTCATCATTATGTTTGAGTTATTGAATGAGGTGTTGGGTCTATTCGGTAGTATCATCCTGTTCAGCCACAACACCTTCCAAACTCTATTCATCTCGATGGAGGGAACCCCTGGTATTAACCATATGCACCTCTGTTGAATCATCCAATAAATCATCTTCATTAGGATCAAAGCTAACCTTCTCTTCCTTTAGGTCAAACCAATCATACCCTAGGATTTCCTTATTCTCAATGAGATCTTACGATATCATCCTAGGAGCGTCCAGCACAGCAAATGATCTTGATTGGGGAGGAGATCATGTTCATGAACAGAAATACATTTGACCTCCTCTGACATTAAAGAGATAATCTTGCGAGGACTACGCTCATTAGATGATATATGCTCACAACTATCATCCGGTGTGGTGGAGTACTGCTCCTAGAAGGATCTATCACCATGGGGATAATAGTACTATCTCTTTCCCCCTCTGCTGCTACTATCTCCATGATCTACTATGGTGGTGGTGGTGATGACATGACGATGCTTGAGGTTACTCCTCTTCACCCCGTAGAGAGTCGTAAGAGCTCGCCTCACCTGTCATGATGTAGATGAAATGGGATCTCTTGGTCATAGTGGATCACCAGTGGGGCTTTCTTTTCCCCAGATGCTGCCTTCATGGCTTTAGATGGAACTGTGGAAGATGGAACTTACACTGGAGATGGTGGACATGGAGTAGAGCTGTGTGGTGGAGGCACCACCGACTCTCTCTGTGTGGGAGCCCTCCTCCCTTGGTGGGTAGTACCGATCAATAGAATACTATTAGTATGACCAACGCAGGTAGTGTGCCATTTGAGGAAATCCACAAGGCGGCGGTTCTATCGGCGCCATATCCTCTCCTTATGCACTAATACACGGGCATCTCTGGCCCTCTCCTATCGGATATGCTCACCCACGCTGCGAGGGATAACTGAACGTAATCAAATTGGGCCCCTGTGCCACATCCACTCACCCAGCCGTCCAAGGCACATATGACCTCTTTTTTATCTAGTAGCCTCATACTCAGGTGGAGGTGACATTGTGATCCTCCTAACATCTTCCTCTCCATCAGATCTGGAGATAGGATGGAACTTGTTCTATGTAATCAAAGGAGAAACTATCCTGGGTGACTCCTCTACTGCAAACTGAGAGACTGCCTCCATCTCCTTAGCTATGCGCACATGATGCTTCTTGATCTTATGACATATATTGCGGCGTTGAGTCTTGTTGGGAAGAAAAGTACGGGAACTAGATCCTACCTCATAGGTAGGGAGACTATCCCTGAAGCTAGGTAGCCTTCCTCTTGGAAGAAGCCAATGAGTGGGTACTAGCCTTTACTAAGGTAGTAATGGGAACAATTGAATGCACTGGCACTAAAACTATAATTGCTACGGGAACTTCCATTGTCTTCCTCTTCAATGAGGGAAACTCAGAATCTGAAGGCTTCTCGACATGGATGACTAGCTTCTGCCCAGTCACCACACACACTGTTATTGACGGTTGTGAGGGTTGCCCCATCACAAGTAATCCTAGCCCCCTCAAATCCTCAGCCAAAGTGAATCAAATGGGCAAAGTTAGACTGTGGGAGGATGGCCCAATCCAAGGACAAATCCATCCCAAAAGAAAAAGTGAAGACATACTTCTGGGCATCCATTAACTCGAACTAAAAAAGGCGGTTGAAATTCTATAATTTTTGAAAATAAACTCAAATCAGATCTATGCTTTGGTATTTTGCTAACTTTTTGAATTTTAATTTAAAATTTCAACCCACACTCAACAATTTGAATATGTTAAGTGGCTCATTAATTTTAGGAGAGAGATTTTGAATGAATTGGATAAGAGATTTTTGAGTTTAGAATCCATTTTCAACAAATTTGTGTATGTTGAAAATGGGTTCAAATATTTTGAAGAGGTTTTTAATGCTTCCATTGGTTCATATTTGAATTTGATTTTCATGTTTGGGGACCCTTCGTTTAACAAATTTGAGTATGTTAAATGGAAGGTCAATTGATTTTGTTTTTGATTTTTGATTTTGGGATTTACTCATTTAGCAAATTTAGGTATGCTAAATGAGATGTTTGAAAAATAATTTTCTCTTTTGCTTATTTGCTTATGATGTAAATCATGTGTGAATTTCAAAAATGAATCTTTACTTAGCAAATTTCCATATGCTAGATAAAGGCCAAATGTTTTTGTTTTGTTTTGATTTTAAAAAGAGGATATTTACTTAGCAAATTTGTGTATGCTAAATAAAGAATCCAAAAGTGTTTGACTTTTATGGTTTTGAAAATAGGATCTTTACTTAGCAAATTTGGGCATGCTAAATAAAGAATCCAAATGTGTTTGATTTTTATGATTTTGAAAAGAGGATTTTTACTTAACAAATTTGTGTATGCTAAATAACGAATCCAAATGTGTTTGATTTTTGTGATTTTGAAAAGAGGATCTTTACTTAGCAAATTTGTGTATGCTAAATAAAGAATCCAAATGTGTTTGATTTTTTATTTTGATTTGAAAAGAGGATCTTAACTTAACAAATTTGGGTATGTTAAATAAAGAATTCAAATGTGTTTGATTTTTGTGATTTTAAAAAGAGGACATTTACTTAGCGAATTTATGTATGCTAGATAAAGAATCCAAATGTGTTTGATTTTGTTTTGATTTTGAGTTTCTTTTGAAAAGAGGGTTTCCATTTAACAAAGGTGGTATGTTAAATAGAATCCAAATTATTTTTTTTTTGAAAAATGAAACTCTCATTTAACAAATTTTGGTATGTCAAATGGAATTCCAATGTATTTTGATTTTCATGATTTTTACGAAGTAGATTTCCATTTATAAAATTTGGGTATGTAAAATGGAAGTTAATTATTATTATTTATGTTTCAAAGATGAAATTTTTGTGTGTGATTTACTGCTTTTTGAAAAGATGAAAATTCCAACTTAACCACATATGGAATGTGTTGAGTGAAGTTTCAAATGGAGTGATTTAGTTTGGAGATAAAGCCTCCATCCCACAAGTTTGGACATATGCAATGAAGAGGCTTATCTTCAAATTGGAAATTTTTGAAAAGGATAGAAACTCCAACTCCAACATACGTAAGATGTATTGAAATGGAGTTTCAATTTTATGATGTGATTTTATTTGGAAATGAAATCTTCATTCAGTAAATTTGGGTATATTTAATGAGGATTATTGACCTCTTTTTTAGAATGAGCTCTCAATACCTCCATCGTAGAGATAGGATTCCTCTTAGACCTTAAGATTTCCTTAGTCCTAACACATCTAGTGGTTAGGTGAATACTCAACCTAGTGACTTTGAGAATAGGTCATGCCTTAGGGGTGTTAGAAAATTTGCCTACCCTTAGCTTGAACCACTCCTCACCTTCCTTCCTTCAAGTAAAACTCCAAATCAATCTTATTTGATTTTCTCCAAACTCAAATCAAATCCATGATTAATATTGCTGATTGAAACCCATGATAAAAATCCTTCAAAATTCCTAAGCCCAAAATTTTCTAAGTCCTTAATCTTCCCTTAAATACTTAACCAAAATTTTGATGAAAACCTATTCAAATCTTTGAGATTTTCTCAATATTAATTTATATTTTCATTTATATTCACATACATAAATGAAATATAAATTCAAATCAATCAAACTAAACTCAAAATTCCAAATCAATTCATGAAAATTTCTAAGTCCTTAATTTTCCCTTAATACACTTAGCTTAAATCATGATCAAATCAATTCAAAGTCATGGGATTTTCTCAAAACTCATTTATATTTTCATTTATATTCACATATATAAATGAAATATAAATATAAATCAATCAAATCAAATCCTCAAATTAAAATTCCCAATTTAAAAATCAATCTTAAGTCCTTAATTTTCCATTACTGGACTTAGCCTAAATCATGATCAAACCAATTCAAATTCAAGGGATTTTCTCATAATTCATTTATATTCTCATTTATATTCACATATATAAATTAAATATAAATATAAATCAATCAAATCAAATTCAAAATTTAAATCCAAACTCCAAAATGTTTCTAAGTCCTTTAAATCCTTCTTAATGGACTTAGTCTAAATCATGATTAAACCACTTCAAATCCTTGAAATTTTCTCATGATCCATTTATATTCTCATTTATATTCACATATATAAATGAAATATAAATTCAAACAATCAAAACTAATTCCAAAAAATCAAATTCAAATCAAATCAAAATCCAACCTAAGCCTTTCAAGTCAAAATCTTGAACTTAGCCAAATCAATTCAAATCAAGCCAAACTCTTGATTTTTTTATCTCATGATTCAATCAACCCTATAATCTTGAACCCATATATAAATTCAAACTTCAATCAAACAATCAAAACCTAGTTCAAAAATCAAACCCTAAATCCTTTCATATTCTTCCTTTGAATATGAAATTGTCAAATGAATCAAAACACATTTGACTTCAAACCACTTGTAAATGGATTTATAATCATAAGTCCATATACAAGATCACTCAAGCTCATATCAAGCTTTGACCAAGCCATTTGACCCACTTAGGCTCACTTGACCCAAAGTGACCTAAAGTACCATTATGAGCCAAATTCTAATCCTAACTAAATTGGATTGAACTAAACTCATCTATGCCTCTCATCATGATTAAAAATCATCATGGGATGATCAATCATTCAAATTGGGTCAAACCAAGTCAAACATAATGGATGACCAAGTCAGCACTTAACCAAAAATGAAACCTAACATAGCCAAAATGCACCATAGGCCAAATTTATTGAAACCATTGATCTAAGTTCATTCATGACCTATTTTTGAACTTGACCAATCAACAACCTAATTGGCCACTTAGTTGACCCATTTTGACCTAAAGGTCAAAATGTGTCAAAACAATCAGCCAAATTGATTCAAACCAATGGGTCAAGTTCATTCCAAATCACCTGTTGAACTTGACAAAAGCCTCAATTGGCCAACTAGACCTAACCTTGCCCAATTGACCTTAGACCCAACTTGACCTAATCCACTCCATATGACCCTTGACCTACCTTAACTAGGTCAAATGGGTCAAATAGCTCAACTTGACCCATTTGACCTAAATGAAGTCGTATGAGACAAATTCAAAACTATATTAAATTGAACCAAACCAAAACCACCAAAATATTTCAAATGGTCATATGAACTTGACCTAACCCTTGGTTTGACCCAATTTGACAAATTGGTCAACTTGACCCAAGTTGACCCATTTTGACCTAAATGGGTCAACATGAGCCAAACCTCATCAAATGAATTTCAAATCTCATGAAACTTGGCAAAACCTAGTTTCTCCACATACCGAACATATCCAAAGTGAAAAATCAGCAAAATGACCATCCTACGCCTAGGACATAAAATAAATTTTGGCCTAATCTATGGGTAATTTGGTCATACCCTCTTCATATCCACTTGATGTCTTTATAATAGCTCAAGGGGACCTAATGAAGAGTGGTGCACCTAACCCAATGGGTTTGGGTCAGCCCAATTGGCCCCAAGACCAAACTCGACCACATGGATCAAATCAAAAAATCAAACTCCCTCTTCCCCTCAAATTCATGGACATGGGAGGTTGGCAATCCACTCTTTGGCTCAAACCTACCATATGCAAACATCTAACAACCAAAAAATAACCTCTCCATTATGATCAATTGGATCAAAATAGCAACACAAGTTTTGGTCATTCGATCCTTCAAAAGGAAGATATACTCCCCTTAATTTAACTAAAATCAATGATTCACCAATTCGATTTAACCTAGGGAAATCAGAGAAGCAATTCCTTAGCCTCCCCAAGCTTTCGAGAGTGAAACCAAACTTCATCTTCTCGGGTTTGAACAGTGTGAAAGCAGGGGAGCTCACTTGAACTCCTAACTTTCTCCATACTAAAAACCATCCCAATTCCTCTTGCACACTTTTTCTAAGTACTAATTCGAGCTGACTCAAGCTTCCATTGGAGTTCCCATAGCAAGGAGGGGAGCAATTGGATCAAAGCCAAAAGGATCTTCAAGTGGTGTTGGTCCATAAAGCAAACCACTCAATCCCAAGGCCTAGGATTTTCAACAAGGCTTTGTCTCCACAAGAAGAAGCTACCTCATCAATCTCAACTGTCGGTGATCACCTCTAGTGAGGTATGAGATTTTTCAACCATCTAGCATATGAGGTGTTGGTCCTTTATGAAAGAAATTTTCAATTCAAGTGAATCCCACCATTAGATGTGCTGCTCATAGGCTTTAGATTGTGTGGGCTATGTCTTGTTTGATTCTGAGCTCAATCGAGCTCGAATCTTCCCCTAGATCGTGGATGACCTCTACTGATCAAGGGGGTAAAACTTGGGAGATCTCAACTGTCCATCCATGTATTTTGGATGGACGGTCGAGATATTTCCCACGTTTAGAATTTTCTTTATCCTTTTTAAAACCACGGGGAGATCTTTGGCTGTCCGATCTTTTATCGGACAACAGAAATTAAAGCGCGTCCGCCATCAAGCTGCCTTTTGGATTTGATACTTAAGTGAGTGGCTCATTGCACGATACATATAAAGCGCATTGACCACTGCTGCTATGCGTCATGCCGTGAGCTAAAGGATTTGTTAGGTATTTAATTAAATGCTAATTAATCTCTAGATCTTCTAAAATTCATATCTCTCTCAATAAACTTTAGAAAAATATGAAATAAATTTCTATGGAAAGATAATTCAACCTAGAATATTTTAAAATTAATTTCAATGAGATTTGAATTATGATTTACTCTAATTTTGGGCTTTATTGGAAACTTCATTTTGCTAATTACCTTTTAATTAAGCCTTTGATTAATCACAAACTTCTTGGGTATATTTTAGAGGATGACATCTGCCTCCCCTCATTTTCTTGAGATTTATTGAATGCTTAATTAGGGAATTGCATATTGATTTTCTAATTACTCCCTTAACCTAATTAAGAATAATTAGGGTGTGATTAGTGGTTTTAATCCATGTTTACAGTTGATTAAGGTCAGATCCAGTAGATAAGAGGTTTATGGAATAATTTTGGGGCATTTACCCTAAGCTATTCCCTAAACCCCCTTTTCTTTCCTTAATCTTCTCTTAATTAAGGGTTAATTCATTAATTATCCCTTAACCAATTTCTTAAAAAATTCTAAAAACTTCCAGAACTTAATTAATCTACTTTGGGTAGATGCTTAGGTGCTTAATAGCCTAAGTTCAATTAAGGAAATCAAAACCAAATTCATATGTGTGAAGGGGTGTTTTGAAATTACTTAAGCTGAGCCCCATAGCTTAATTAACCTTTAATCATGAACCAAATTGCATTAGGCCTTTTTTCTTATTTGGTTCATTACAAATTTAAATTCCTTGTGAGTTTTTATGTCATCTCATTGGCTCATAATTATTTGGTTAACTATGCTAAAGTGGTGTAGGTAAGGGTTAATTAAGTTACTTAATTCATACCTTAACGTAATTAACACATAAAAATGACTCTAATTATAAAAAAACTAAACAAAAATATTAAACACATGTGGGAATGGGTTAGGAACAGTAAACTCAACTCGCCTTTTCAAAATTAGATCAAACTTCAAACTAATCAAAATTCACATTTAATACACTTTGATTTATTTTAAGCTTTCTTATTCCATAAGAATGTCTTTAGGATTTAATTAAAGTAAATTTGTTTACATGCTCTCATTGCTTTGAATCTTTCCCCAATATGTTAAATTTGTATGTCATGTGATTTCATGCATTCATATTTTTCAAATTCAAATTTAAAAATGAAATTGTTTACTTTATGTCGAATTTTCTTGTGTTGGCTAAAGTAGAAATATGAGTGGCTATTATCACTACTAAATTCAAATTATTTTCAAAACATATTAATCAAATATCAAATCTACAAGTATGCTACTTATATTTTAATTATGAGCTTGCATGTGAAAGATTATAAAGGTATGCTTAGCATAAGTTTCCTTTCTCTCTTATGTTGGTATAATTTTGAATAGGAATTTGGTGAGATATATGGTTCATTTGAAAATAGCCTAATACTTACCTAATTCCATATCCTATTCATCCCTATACTATCACCTAAGAGGGGCTACCTATACTTGCATACATAAATTGATTAAACAAAACAAATCAATTAATACAACTTTTGCATTCTTTCTTTTCCATTCATTTCTTTTATACACATGTTTGTATTTAAGAAATGTGGTATATTAGTCTGGACAACCCCGAGGTTGTGAGGCTTTAAGTAGCCCTAAGTAGGTTTTATACCTTACACCTCTTGTTAATAATGGCACTGCACTCACTTATGCCTTTCTTACTTTCATGTGTGTATATGAAAAATTGGATAAAGAAACCCTTTCCTACATAAGAAAAATCATGCATATTAAACTTCCAAATTTCCTTAAATGGATTACTTAGCATGCATCATGAAGTATGTTAAATATTCTCATTTGTGTGTATAGATATGCTTAGGATTCATTCATATGCATGTTCTACATGTTGGGAAAGAAATGAAGTAATTATGTTATGTGAATTTGATTCATTTTATTTAATCTTAAAATGCCTTTCTCTATGATAGGTTTGTTTAGAGTTCATCTAAACTTAGGATTAATTAAAATATTTAATCAAAACATTCACCTAAATCAAAATTAAAATGTAAATCTACTTTAGAAATTATTTAGGTTAGGGAATGAAAGAGAAGTTCTCTTCTCTTTCCCTCTCTTTATAACTTAGTAATTAATTGTAGGATTCACTTGAACCTAACCAAAACATGAAATAAAATAAACTTAAAATAATTAAACAACTTAAATGAAACCCTCCTCTAAGTTGAACATCTTTTCACACTTAGAAAATTTGAACCTAAAGTCATAGCTAAGCATACCACACAAACCTTCAAAGCACGCACATTAGCCTAAGTCACCACTTCTAGCTTTAGGCTAGGGTGGTGCTTGGTTTGATATTTGTTTTATTTTGTGATATATATTTTAGACTGGATGTTTGGGTGTATGCTCATAGAATGAATGATAGGATGATCTTAGTATAACCATTATTTTTTGTAGGGGATTCTGCTTAAGGGGCGCTATCATAAATAAAAATCTAAAATGCTTTTTCTTGTAGGTGCATATACCCCTAAGAATAATCCATAGGCTAGGTGGACTTAGTCACCCATGTGTGGGTGACAAGTCCAATATACATACTTGTGATTTGTGTGAACTTTTTTAGCTAACCTTTGTTTAGTAGGCATTAGTTAGATTTTCATTCTTTCCTTTTCATGTAAATTTTTGCAATTAAGATTTTGGAATGATTGTTATGGGAATTAAGATGAGAATTGGTCATATGATTCTATCTTATGCACCATGCGAGGCCTTGGAGCATCTAACTTCCAGTCATCCAAAAGAAGGAACCAAAGAAAGAACCCAAGAAAGAAAGAAGAAAAAAAGAATAAAGAAGCAAAGAAGAAAGAAGAAATAAAGCTTGAATACCCCCATAATAATGAGTTCCTTGCTTAATTGTAATATAATTCATTTGTAATCCAGGTTGTATAAGGGTAGAGCTCGGCTATCCACAATTGATATTTTTAGGTTTGTGCGGTGGTACCCGACCACAACGACCTTTTATTATTTTTTGCGATTAACTTTATAAATTGATTAATGATTTATTTAGCTTTTGCATTAAGTAGCATGTTTTTCCTAGTTTCTTCCTTGTTTTTTGTATGGCCTAGATGAGGATTAGGCTCTTAAAAAAAATAAATCTTTTACCCAACTTAACAATTCAAAACTAAAAATAAACAACTCATAACCTCACCTAAAGTTGAGGTTTAAAATCAAGATAAAAGAATTAGCAACCCCTTAGCTGGATGAGCATTTCTTTTATAATATCATGCATAACAGCATCTTATTTCACTCTTGATTGGAGGGCTTCCACCTTTGCTCAGAGAAACTTGGCTTGACTTGTGAGAGCCATGGTGGAAACACACCTCCTCCCTTCTCACTGATTTTGGCCAATAACTTTATTTTTCATGCATTAAGCATATGAATCCTATTTGCCTGAGTCAAAATAATTGTCCAAAATGAAAATAAAAATGAAATTTGAATTTCATTAGATTTAGGTCATTTGAAGCATGCCCTTTACATGATCTAGTCTCTTTAAGGAGTGAGTTTAAGGATTTAGTCTATTTATAAATAAATAACAACCTAACTATCTTGCATAAGCATATGACTTGCCTACATGTGTTTAAAATCATAGGAAGGATTAGTTGGCAGCCACCCCTAGGTGGTTGTAAGTCCAAGCAGTCGGGTGGTTTGTTCTCTCTTGTGGAGGCAAACCGAATACCTTTTTTTGCCTTAGATTTAGGTTGTGCATTTGACCCTCGCCAAAGCTCCCTAGATTTAGGTTCTAAGGTTACTTTTCCCTTTTATGGGGCCTAAGCATAAATCCTCACTTCTTCGGTATTTCCATAATCTTATGTTGTGGAATTATAAGACCTAAATTTCTAATGAAAAATTCAACTCAAACAAATTAAATCAATTTCAAAATATAAAGCCCAATCATAGGAAAGTTTGAGATGCTTGCTAGGTCTTCTAGCATCATGAACATCTCCTACTTATTCCCATTTTGGCTTCAATAATAAATCTCTCTTTGATCAATCATATTTGATCTTCAAAAATAAACCAATCGATTGATAGTCCTTTCCTATTGAAATCTTTAGAGACAACGATCATTTACTTTAATTGAGAGTTTTTCTAAGGAATCTCCATTCCTTAGGATGTAATTAACTATGGGGGCTTTCCCCTGTAGGGAACTGAATGAACCTGATTTAAAAGAAACCCTACTTTACTTTTCCATGTAAAGTAGGGGAAGAATCTCTGGTACACTTTGAAGACCCAATGTCCTTAGGAGTCCTTATTGAGGTGATTAGGTCCATTAAAGGGTAGTGACATCTATCTTTCAAGATAGTACACTATTCCTTGATGACGTGCTCGATCACTTGAATAAGTACATCTGCAGATCTACATGGCATCCCAAAAAGATGAATTTCTATAGTCTTATCTTTCTCTTTCTACCCATAGATTTTGAAAGGCGACTCTATATTGAAATTTTTTCACCACAAGGATGTTCATATGTGCTTCTTGAAAAGATGATTTTTATTTTATTTGGAAATGAAATCTTCATTCAAAAAACTTGGGTATATTGAATGAAGATGTTCATATGTGCCTTTTGAAAAGATGATTTTTATTTTGTTTGAAAATAAAATCTTCATTCAATAAATTTAGATATATTGAATCAAGATGCTCATATGTGCTTTTTGAAAAGATGATTTTTCATTTTGTTTGAAAATGGAATCTTCATTCAATAAATTTGGGTATATTGAATGAGGATGTTCATATGTGCTTTTTGAAAAGATGAATTTTATTTTATTTTATTTGAAAATGAAATCTTCATTCAATATATTTGGGTATATTGAATGAAGAAGTTCATATGTGCTTTTTGAAAAGATGATTTTTTTTGTTTAAAAATGATCCTACATGTAACAATCTTGAAGATTGTTAGATGAGGTTAATTAATCTATATTTTTTATGAAACTTTTTGTGCAAAGCATTTTATTGTGTGAATTTTGGAAGAGTGCTTTTGAAAAGTGATATTTTTATAAAGGATTTATTTTCTTTATTATTGGAATGAACTTTGCCTTACCATAGAGATGGTAAGAAAAGGTCTTTAGTTATCTCTTTATTACATTTTTATTTTTTACCAAATTGGGGACCAATAGGGGTTTTAAGACCTACATGGAGTGAGGTCTTAAAACCTAAAAGATGTTGGATAGCTTAGCTTAAGAATGAAATAAGCTTAGTGCCAACAAAAAAGATGGATAATCTCAGATTCATATGAAATACAAATCCACTATCGATACTTAGAGACAATGATTATTTACCAAAGATGGAGAGAGGAACCATCCCCAGTGGAGTCGCGAGCAAAATATTTGGTGTTTCTATTTTCATCTTGAGTAAATGAAAATAAAATATGCTTATTTGGATGCCACATAGATCTGTAGATGTACTTATTAGGGTGTTCGGGTATGACATTGAGGAATGATATACTATCTCGAGAGATAGAAGTCATCATCCTACAATAGACCTAATCACCTAATAAGGACTCCTAAGTGCAATGGGTCTTCGAATGTACCTAAGATTTTTTCCCTACTTTACATGGAAAAGTAAAGTAAAACCCCATGGAGGCAAGCCCCCATGGTTAAATACATCCTAAGGAATGAGATTCCTTAGGAATACTCTGATTAAGGTAAGTGATTGTCTTCAAAGATTTCAAAGATAGGACTATCAATCAATTAGTTATTTTTGGAAAATCAAGTGGGATTGATGAAAAGGATGGAGTTATTATCAAAACCAAAAAGGGGATGAGTAGGGGATGCTCATGATACTAGGAAGTCTAGTGAGCATCCCAAACTATCCTATGGTTGGGCTTTATATTTTGAAATTTAAGAAGAATTATATGTTCGAGTTGAATTTTTATTAGAAATCTAGAGCTTACAATTCCATAATACAAGATCATGGAAATGCCTAAGAGGTGAGGATTTATGCTTATAGCCTGCAAAGGAAAACAACAACCTTGGATCCTAAATCTAGGGAGCTTTAGTGAGGGCTAAAGCACGACCTAAATCTAAGGCAAAAATGGGCATATGGTTTACCTCCACAAGACAGAATAAACCACCCAACTGCTGGACTTACAACCACTTGGGGGTGGCTACCAACTAACTCCTCCTATGATTTTAAATACATGTAGTTAAGTCTTATGCTTTCCAAGATAGCTAGGTTCTTTTTTATATCTAAAGGAGACTAATCCTTAAACACACTCCCTAAGATACTAGATCATGTAGGGCATTAATAATGACCTAATCTAATGCAATTTTGTTAAGTTTTATTATTATTTTTGGATAATTTATTTGACACAGGCTATGGGATTCATATGCCCACTGCATGAGAAATTGGTTATGGGCCAAAATCAGAAAGAATGAGGTATATTTCCACCATGGCTCTCAAAGGTTAAGCCATTTTCTTTGGCAAAGGTGGAAGCCCTCCATTAGCAAGAGTGAAGCAAGATGATTTTATGCAAGATGTGAGACATACAACATCCAACTCAGAGGTTGCTAAATCTTTTATTATCTTGATTTATGTCCTAGGATTTGGGTGAGGTTATGAGTTATTTAATTTTAATTTTGAGTTGATTAATTGGATAGAAAATTTATTTTTCTCTAAGAGCCTAATCGCATCCATGCGATTCATCAATCAATGAAGAAACTAGGAAAATCATGTCATCTTAATGCACAAGCTAAAAAAATAATAAATTTTTTTATAAAGCTAGCGCAAAAGAATAAGAGGTCATGTGGTTGGACTACACTGTACAAACCCAAAAAGAAATAGGTAGCCGAGCTATACCTTATAAAACCTGGATTACAAATGAATAATTATAATTTAGAAGGAATTCATGTTATGGGGGTCTTCATTTCTTCATTTCTTCATTTCTTTCTTTCTTTCTTTCTTTCCTTCTTTTGGTTAATTGGAATGTGGTTTCTCTAAGGCTTCACATGGTACATAAGACTTGGTCTTATGACCAAGGTTCATCCTAATCCCCTGTAACATTCATTCCAAATCTTAATTACAAAAATTACATCAAAATGGGAAAAGTAAATCTAACTAAACCTGCAACACAGAGATTAGCTAAACATAACACACAACCCAAGCAGTTCAATGAGTAAGTTGGACTTAGCACCCCACACATGTGTAACCAAGTCCACCTATCTTAGTTATATTATGCTTAAGGGTATAAGTAACCTGCATATTAAAAGCATTTATATTTTTATTACAGTGCCCCTTAAGCATAATCCCCTATAGAAGACATGATTAGGCTAAGATCGCCCTACCATCTAGTCTACGCACATACACCCTAACATCCAGTCTAAAAACATTACATCACAAAATAAAATTAGGCATCAAACCATGCATCACCCTAACATAAAGCTAGAAATGCTGAATAGCCTAATGTGTGTGCCATTTAAGGCTTATGTGGCATGTCTTAGCTAGGCTTTATGGTTAGAATTTTCTAAGTGTGAAGGATTCAACTTAGAAGGGTGGTTTCATTTTAAGTGATTTAGTTGATTTGTCAATTTTATTTAATGATTTGATTTGGTTTGAATGAACCTACATTTAGTTACTAAATGTTGTAAAGAGAAGAAAAGAGAAGAGAACTTCTCTTTCATCCCTACCTTAAGTAATTTCTAAAGTAGATTCATTAATGATTTTTTAGTAATATTTCATTATGTATTTTAATTAATCCTAAGTTTAAATTTACTCTAAATAAACCTATTCAATAAGAATGGCATCTTAAGATTAGTTAAAGTGAATTACTATCATATAACACACAACCATTTATTTCTTTCTAACATGTATATCATGCATATGAATAATCCTAAGCATAGTTATCCATGCAATGCAAACTTTAGCAAACTTTGATGATGAATGCTTAGAGATATTGTTTAAGAAAATTTGGATATTTCATGAATGCATGTTTTCATTAATAGAAAAGGGGGACTCTTTTATCCATTAATCAAATGCACATTTACATGTATAAAAGACATAAGTGAGTACTGCGTCATTATTTTCTACACCAAGGGTGTAAGGTACAAGACCTACTTGGGGCTACATAAAGCCTCCCAACCCCGGAATGTTCTGATTAATATAATACTTTTCATAAATACTTGTGTATGTACAAAAGGAAACAAATGGATGAAGAATCATGCAAAAGATTTTTGTTTGATTTGGTTTTGAAATTTACATGTGTAAATGTGAAGATTCTTCTTTAGTCATAACATAGAAGTGCATAGGAATAGATTTAAACAAGTGTTATGTTCTTTTCAAATGAACTATACACTTTGCAAATCCTATTCAAATCTATGTTAAGAGGAGAGAAAAAAATCACATAATACACATTCTATTCTATAATCACATGCAATCCTATAAGTAGTTATAAGTAGCATCACTTCATTTATAATTTTTATTTTGAAAATACTTTTTTATTTAATAGTGATAATAGCCACTCATATTCTTAACTTTAACCAAAATATGCAACTTGACATGAAGAAAACATTTTATTTAATTGATTTTTTTAAAGAGATTAATGCATGATTTCATATGGCAAATAATATTTAACATGCTTGGAAATAAATAAAGTGATGTAAGCATATGACTTCATTCACCCTAATTAATTCCTAAAGACAATCTTATATGATAAGATTATTCAAAGTGAATCAAAATTCTTTAAAGAGATTTTTATTTTTGGGTTTGATTTAAAAATGATTTGTGCGAAAGGGTTTGCTGGTCCTAACCCATTTCCCACATGTGTTAATTAACTTAGTTTAATTTTAGAATAATTAGGTTGATTTTATGTTTTGTTTAGGTTATGGTGTGAATTAAATCCATTAATTACCCCATACCTACACCACTTTATAACATAATTAAACAAGTAATTATAAGCCAACATATGATATGCAACCACATGGAATTTAAATCAGCAATGCACCTATGAAAGAAAAGGGCATAATGCAATTGGCTTACAATTATTGATTAATTAAGCTAAAGGTTTTCATTAAGTACTTTCATAACTTTCGCACACAGGTGGGTTGGATATGATTTTCTCAAACTTACCTTAAGCTTTTGAACACCTAAGGATCTACCCAACAAGAAATTGATTAATTCCAGATTGATTTTCAAAGTCTGATTAGACTAATAAAGTAGATCATTAGTGGATTAATCCTTAATTATGTTTGGATTGAGGAAGAAAGGGAGTTTAGAGAATAACTTAGAAAAAATATAACAAACCCATTCCATAGACCTCCTCCTTGCTTAAATAATGTTTAATTATCTCAATTAAGGGATTAAATAATAGTTCATATACTTAATTACTCTTAATTTCATTAAAGGAGTGATTAGGGGTTCATTAGTTAATTTCCCTAATTTACTCATTAATAAAATCCAAGAAAATTAAGGGAGGCAGAAGTCATCCCACTGATCATGTCTGAGAAATTTGGAATTAATTAATTAAGTAATTAGGAGTAATTAAGGTAATTCAATTTTTAATTAAACCTTAATTAAAGAAAATTCACTATTTAGAATCCATTGATTTTAATTTTATATTATTCCTCACTGAATTATCTTTAAAATGAGTCCTCATTTATATTTTTTTGGATTTTTCACATTTAATTATGATTTTATGAAATTTTTGTGATTAATGAGTAATTAAAATATCCTAATTAACTTACTAATCCCATCAGCGCCATGTGTAATACTAACGTGGTGTGCTTTCCATTTGGCGTGATGAGATTGGTTATTTAAGTTATCACATCATGCATCGTGTTAGCTGGCGGTGGGATGCACTTTCCCCTGGCCCCATTTGATCAAGGATCGGATGATCAGGATTAAGCTCGTTGTTATAAAGGGTTTAAAACAGAAATCTAACATGATTAAATCAGGGCCATTCATCTAAAACATGTGGGATGGACGACTCATGATTCAACCCTGCATAAGCTGCGGGAGACAGAGGTCATCCATCGTTGGCTTGATCCGAGCTCACCAAAGCAAGAATTAGGCTAGGATCTACCCCCACACCTTCAAGAGGTGTTGGAAAGAACATCCAACGGCTAGAATTTAATGGGATCATACTTCTCTTCACAAAGCACCAAGCATTTTTGAATTTAAGATCGATTTTGAGTCATACCTCACTGAAGGCTATCACCGGTGCTTCCAACAAAGGAGGTAGCTTCTTCTAGTGGAGACAAAGCTCTGTTGAAGGTTTTAAGATTTGATTTGAAGTGAATTGCTCAATTGACCAAGCTCCCCTTCAATGGCTTGTGGCTTTGATCAAAGTCCCCCTTCCCATGGCTTGGAGACTTGGGAAACACTTTAGGTGAGCTCAACTAGCTCCCTTGATGGTGCTTGCAAAGTGAATTTGGGTTTGGTGGAGAATTAGATGAATTGTAGTTTTGAATTTCCTCCTTTATTTTAGCTTAAGCAAAACCAAGAAGGAGAAAATGGAGAGAGCTTGGGAATGCTTGCCAAGGCTTGGATAAGCTTGGTTTTGGTTCCTAGGCTCAATCAACTTTAGTATGTGTGGTTTGAGTGGGAATGAGGGGGAGTATATATGAGCTAGGTGGGTGTATGGAGTGATCTAAGTGGAGAATTCCCATTGGAGGGGTCATTTTGGCCTTGAGTTTTGGCCTTGAGTTTTGGCCTTGGGTTGGGGCATGGATGACCCAAACCCATTGGGTCATGCTCACCACATCCTTTGGTGTCCAAATGAACCACTGGGAAGATGTCAAGTGGCCATGAGAAAGGATTGGCCAAATTCTAAGTGAATTTGGCCACAGGTTACCCTTTGACCTAAGGGAAAAATGGTCATTTTTCCTTGAGTTTGATTTGGGCAGATTTGAAATGATTCAAATGTGGGTTGGGCCAAATTTCAAGTGGTTTGTTCATTTAGTTTGAGTTGGTTCAATTTTACCTATTTAGGTCAAGTTGAGTCAATTTGGGTTAGGTTGACCAATTGGTCAAATTGGGTCAAACCATGGGTTAGATCAAGTTCAAATGATCATTTGGAGCATATGGGTATCATTGGTTTGGTTCAATTTGGTTTAGATTTGGTTTTTGTTCATTTGAGTTCACTTAGGTCAAATGGGTCAAGTTGACCAATTTGACTCATTTGACCCAATCAAGGGGTCATGGGTTGGTTTAGGCTTGGTTGATCATTTGAAATGTATTGGAAGCTTTTATTTCAATCAATTTTGGTTCAATTTGATTTCATGTTGATTTGACCTTTTAGGTGAAGTTGGGTTCATGGTCAATTGGGCTAGGTTGGGTCTAATTGGCCAATTGAAGCTTTGGTCAAGTTTAACAAGTGATTTGTAATGAATTTGACCCATTGGTTGCAATCAATTTGATTTAGATCAACATTTGACCCATTTTGACTTTTTAGGTCAACTTGGGTAAGTGGCCAATTTGTCTTGGTTTGGCTCAATTGATGGCTTGATCATGTTCAATCATTGATTGTGGATCGGTTTAGATCAATGGTTTCAGTCAATTTGGCCTATTGTAGATTTTGGCTAGTTTAGGTTTCATTTAAACTAAGTGTTGACTTGGTTAAAGTCCATGTTTGACTTGGTTTGATCCAATTTGAGTGATTGATCATCCTAGGATGGTTGTTGCTCACAATGTGAAGCTTAGATGGCTTAGTTCATTCCAATTTGGGTTGGATTATAATTTGGTTTAAAAAGGTGCTTTAGGTCACTTTAGGTCAAGTGAGCCTAAGTGAGTCAATTGGCTTGATCATGGCTTGATTAAGTTTGGTTGAACTCACATATGGTCTTATGTTTGAAATATAAATCCAATTGCAAGTAATTTGGGGTCAAATGGGTTTTGGTTCATTTGACAATTTCAAGTCAAAAGGGTGAACCTGGGTTTTACTTGGGTAAGTTTTATTTTGGTTTGATGATTGAATTTTATGTTTATATTTGGGCTTATGATTGAAGGATTGATTGTTTAAAGAGAAATCCAAAGGTTTGGATTGATTTGAGAATGATTTGGCTAAGTTTAAGAGTTTGACTTGAAAGAGCATTAAGTTAGATTTTGGTTAGATTTGATTTGAGTTTTGAATTGATTTTTCCCATTTGAATTTATATCTTATTTATGTTTGTGAATATAAATTAAGATATAAATGGGTTGTGAGAAAATCTTTTGAGTTTGGAGTGATTTGGATTTCTTTTGGCTAAGTCCATAAGATGAAATTAAAATGGCTTAGGAAAGAATTTTGGGATTTAAATTCAATCATTTGATATGGAATTGATTATGATTTGGATTTTGGAATTGTTGGTGATTTGATTTTGAGTGAAATGATTTAAGATTTTATTTGGAATTGATTGAATTTGAGTGATTTGAAGTTGATTTGAATTTGAAGTTGATTTAAATTTGATTGATTTGAATTTGAAGTTTTGAATTTGAAGGATTTGAATTTGAGGTTGATTAAATTTGAGTTGATTTGAATTTGAAGTTGATTTGAATTGGTTGATTTGAATTTGAAGTTGGTTTGAATTTGAAGTTGATTTGAATTTGAGGTTGATTTGAATTTGAAGTTGATTTAAATTTGAAGTTGATTTGAATTTGAGGTTGATTTGAATTTGAAGTTTGACATGAAAGAAGGAAGTAAGGATTTGGTTTAAGCTATAGTGTAGGCAAGTTTTCCTAATACCCCCTAAGGCATAACCCAATCATATGTCTAACTCTTCTAAGTCTCTAGGGTTAGGTTAAGTATTCACCTAATCACTAGAAGTGTCTTAAGACTAAGGAACTCTTAATATCTAGAGGAGTTCTATGTCTAAGATAGAGAAGTTGAAAACTCACTCCAAAAGTGAGGTCAACAGGTATGTTGAGTGTGGTTCATTCATTTGGAGGGACTTTGGAGATGAATTTTCTTTGTTTTATTCTTTGTTTGAAAATTTGATTTTGGAATCTTTATTTAGAAAATTTAGGTATGCTGAATGAGATTCAAATGTGTGGTTGAATATAACTTTTGGAAGCATTTTTGTTTGTGATGATGTTTGTCATATATTTGATTTGTCTGATTTGATTTTGATTTGAGAATGAGATCATTACTTAACAAATTTGGGTATGCTAAGTAAAACCCAAATGTGTTTGATATTTTGTTTTAAAAAGGAAACCCTTACTTAATAAATTTAAGTATGTTAAGTAGGGTTCAAGAGTGTTTGATATATATTTGTTATTTGAAAAAGGGAAACTCTTATTTAACAAATGTGGTCATGTTAAATAGAGTTTAATTTTTTTTATGTGTTATTTGATGATGGAATTCCTATTTGACAAATTTGGGTATGTCAAATGGAATTCAAATGTGTTTAGATTTTCATGGTTTTGGAAAAGGGGAACTCTACTTAACAAATGTAAGTATATTAAATAGAATTCAATTTGTTTTGATTTTGAAAAATGGAACTCTCATTTGAAAATTTGGGTATGTCAAATGGAGTTAAAATATGTTTTGATTTTGTGTGTGACGCTTTTGAAAAGAGAAATCTCACTTAACAAATTTTGGTATATTAAGTAAGGTTCAATGATATGTTGAATTTTTTTAATTTTATTTTGATTCTGAAAATGAAACTCGATTTAACAAATTTAGGTATGTTAAATGCGTTAGTTAATTTTTTATGAATGATGTGTTTGAAATAATTTGAAGAACTCTCATTTTACAATTGTGAGTATTTTAAATGGAGTTGGTTGATTTATTTTCTTTTAAAAAAAATGCTTTTGAAAATTTATTGAAAAAGGATTTTGATGATGCATATTTGATTTTGATTTTTGATAAAGTTCCTCATTTAATAAATTTAAGTATGTTAAATGAAGCTTGATTGTTTTTATTATTTGAAAAGAGGTTTAAAAGTTTTATATTTCGCAGATCTTATGTGAAGTGCATTTCAAAACTAATTTTGTTTAGAAAGAATACTTTTTTTTGGAAAATTTTGCGAAAGACTTTACTTGTTTAGTTTGAATTTTATTGAAACTTCCTTAAATATGGGATGATCCTTGCCTCACCAAGCTAGCGGTAAAGAGGTTCTATGTTTTAGTCATCTCTTTTCATTGGTTAATTTATTATTTACCTATTGGGGGACCGAATAGGTGTTTCAAGACCTACATGGAGTGAGGTCCTAAAACCTAAATGATGTTGGCTAGCTTTGTTTAAGGATAAAATAAGCTAAGTGCAAATGGAAAGAAAGGTAGACTTGGACTTATATAAAATATAAGTCCACTATCAATGCTTGGAGACAATAATTGTCTACCAAAGATGGAGAGAGGAACTATCCCCAATAGAGTCACTAGAAAAATCTGTGGTGTTTATTTTTAGATGGGTGGGGGGCGGGGGGTGACACCACGCAGATCATAGTGGGTACTTATTGAAATGATCGAGTATGACATAACATTAAGGTATGATATACTTTCTTGAAAGATAAAGATATCACCCTTCAATGGATCGAATCATCTAGTAAGGACTCCTAAGGCATGATGAGTCTTCAAATATATCCAAGATTTTTCCCCTACTTTACATGGATGAATAAAGCAGGGTAAACCAGATTTTAAAGTTCCCCATGGGGGGAAGCCCCCATATTTAATTACATCTTAAGAAATAAAATTTTTAAGAATATTCTTGATTAAAGTAGAAAATTAACATCTCCAAAGATTTCAAGGCTAGACTATCAAAGGAATGGTCATATTTGGAAAATCAATTAGGAAAGTTCAAGGAGAAGACTTATTTTGAAATCCAAAGGGAATAGGTAGGGAATGCTCATGATAATAAGAAGTCTAATGAGCGTTCCAATCTATCATATAGTTGGACTTTAAATATTTGAAAGTTGGAGAGATTTATATGTTTAGGTAGAATTTTATTAGATTGCTAGGGCTTATGATCCATCAACATAAGGTTGTAGAAATGCCTAAGAGGTGAGGATTTATACTTGTAGCCTGAAGAAAATAGCTACCTCAGATCCTAAATCTAAGGGGCTTTAGCATAAGCTAAAGCATGACCTAAATCCAAGAAAAGATGGACAAAAAGGTTCACCTCCACAAGTTAGGATGAACTGCCGAACTCTGGACTTATAGCCGCCTAGAGTGGCCACCAGCTAACACCTCATATGATTTAAAATTATGTAGACAAGTCTTATAAATTTGCAAGATAGTTGTGCTATTATTAATTTAGAAAGAAACTAAAGTCCTTAAACCCACTCCCTAAGAGACCAGAGCATGAGTGGTATAAATAAGACTTAATCTAATGCAAAATCTTTTCAAATTTTATTTTAATTTTGACACTTCATTTAGACAAAGGCTTGAGGATTTTATGTTTACATGCATGATGAAATAGAGTTGTTGGCTAAATCAGCAAGAAGTGGTGTTTTTCATCACAAGGGATGCCCTCACAGGTCTAGCATTCTCTTTTATGCAAGGATGGAAATACCCTATTTTCATGAATGAAGTAATATGATATGCATGTTATGAAACATTCAACCATATAGCTAAGTGACTGCTAAATCTTTTAATTATCTTATTTAATGCTTAGGCTTTATGGTGAAGCTATGAGTTATTTAAAATTTAGTTATGAGTGATTAATTAGGGTAGAAAAATTAAGTTTTTTCTAAGAGCCTACTCACATCCAGGCCACACATCAAAGCATCAATCATTTAAGAAACAATGAAAAAGATGCAATTTCTAATACATAATCTAAATAAATAATCAATCAAATTCTATAACTATCATGAAAGAATAAAAGGTCGATGCAGTCGGGTACCTTCATACAACCCAAAAAGGAAGAGATAGGTAGTCGAGCTCTACCCTTATACAACCCAAAATTACCAAATAATATTACAATTGAAATTGAATGAAAGCTATGGGTGGTCTTCAGTCTTCATTCTTCATTCTTCATTCTTCATATCTTCATGTCTTCATTCCTTTCCTCCTTGTTTCTTTGATTTGGTGGACTTCAAGGAATCACATGGCTCCCATGACAAAGAATTCAAGCCAATGCTCATCCTAATCCCACATAGCATTAATCCTAATTTCTAATGCAAAATTATATTGAAAATAGATCTAACTACACCTGTGAAATAAGTGTTAGCAAAACATACATACATTCTCAAGCAGTTATATTTATAATTTGGACTTAGCAACCTACGTTTGGGTAACCAAACCCACTTATCCTAGCTTGGATTTTGCTTAAGGGTTTAAGCAACCTGTAAAGAGAGCATTTTTATTTTACTTTAAGCACCCCTTAAGTACAATCCCCTATAGAAAATATGATTAGATAATCATGGCCTAACATCCAATCTATGAAACATACACCCTAACATCTAGTCTAATATAATACATCACAAAATAAAATATACATCACACCATGCACCATCCTAACATAGAGCTAGAAATGGTGACTTAATTCTAATGTGTGTGTTAAGGCTTGTGTGGTACATTCTAATTAAGAATTAAAGTTATATTTTTCTAAGTGTAGAAGACTTCCA
This sequence comes from Cymbidium sinense, assembly GCA_021442155.1. Classification (NCBI taxonomy): domain Eukaryota; kingdom Viridiplantae; phylum Streptophyta; class Magnoliopsida; order Asparagales; family Orchidaceae; genus Cymbidium; species Cymbidium sinense. The sequence goes on along the minus strand of CM038223.1, from coordinate 11,949,188 downwards.
TTTAACATAAAGGGTTGATTTCACTTTAAGTTATTAAATTGATTTGAAAATTTTAATTTATGTTTTCTTTTGTTTCATATGATTACACTTAGCAACTAAGTGTTATAAAGAGAATAAGAGAGGATTTCCCCCTTTCATCCCTACCTTATGCCACTTTCTAAAATATCTTAATTTGGTTTAGTTCTCTTCAATGAATGGCTTAATGTACATTTTAATTGATCCTAAGTTTAGGTTCACCATAAATAACTTTATTCGATATAAAAGGCATCTTAAGATTAAACTAGTTGAATTACTATCATATGACATATGCTAATCCATTCCTTTCCATCACATGTAAGGTGCATATGATTTTAATCCTAAGTATATCTATACATACAATATATTTTGACACGCTTATATGATGAATGCATACATATACTTGAAGTTTATATTTTTTATGTGATTAGATTATTCAATCATATTGGTTTAAAGCTCTATCTAAATTTTTATACAAAAATATATTAGGATGAAATTAAATAGGTACATGTTATTGTTAACCAGGGAAGTAAGGTAATCAACTAACCACTTTAGGGATAACTAAAACCTCGTATTCCTAAGGTGTCCAAACTATATACCCATTTGCATTCAAATACATGATGATTGCAAGAAGGAAAGCTCTGATTCACATGACCAACTAATTCAATTACTAAGTCAATTATGAATGTATGTATCCTTGATAAAAGAAAATGGGTTCTAATTTCATAATTAAATACACACACACATGTGTAAGAAACATAAGAAAGTACATGCAATTATTGACTATGGAAGTGAAGTAATCAAATGACCTCCTTGGGGCTACTTAAAGCATTATTTTCCTAGGATGTCCAGACTAAACACTTGCTTTTTTGAAATACATATGGATGTATACATAAATAAAGGAAGGGAAATCATGTAAAGATTGTACCTTTATTTGATTGAAACATTTATGCATATGAAGTAATGTTCTATTCACATTCTAAGTTAGGAACACATGTAAATGAAATCAAATAAGTATGTATCATTGTTAACTAGAGAAGTGAGGTAATCAAATGACCTCCATAGGGCTAGCAAAAGCCTTGTGTTCTCGAGATGTTCAGACTATATACTTATTAACATTCAAGTACATGTAAAACTACATATGAATTAAGGAAAAGAAGCTTTACTTCATATGTCTAAGCTATTAGCACCACACACCTATATGTGTTCATAACTACTATCACTCTAACCAATGTAATTGATTTATCAACTTTAGAAAGTAATTTTAATTTATTAGTGATAATAGCCACACATATTATAAATTAATCCGACACATGCAAGCTTACATAAATAAAAATCATTTGATTTAATTAACATTGAAAAGATGAATGCATGATCTCAAATGGCATACAACATTTAATATGATTGGAAAGGAATAAAGGAACATAAACACATGATTTCAATCAATCAAATTAATTCCTAAGGATAATAATATCAAATAAAATCATTTAAAATAAACCAAAGTTTCTTTAATGTCATTTTTAAATTTTATGTTTTGAGGATGTGAAAGAAGGTTTGCTGATCCTAACTGATTCCCATATTAGTTAACTAATTTAGTGTAATAAAATATAATAAAATATGCATTAAACCCATTAATTAACCCTTTCTTACGTTACCTTAACATAATTACCCAACTAATAATGAGCCAAATTAGTATGCACATGCATTGGAAATAAAATTAGTAATGATCCTTAGAAAAAAAGGGGCCTATTGCAATTGGCTCATAATCAATGGTTAATTAAGTTAATGAACTTAACTAATTACTTTTATATTTTTCCCACACAGGTGGACTAATCATAAGTTCATTAAAATTCTTTAGGTTATTCAACATCTAAATAACTACCTAAGACTTAATTAATTTAGTTCTGATTATGATTATAATTTTAAATTAAATAATTAACTTAATTAATTGATTAAGCCTTAATTTGTTTAATTAAAGGAATTAATTTAGGGAAATAGATCAACCAGGAGACCCTACGCCCATCCCATAGGTTCATTTACTATTGGATAGTGATTAACCACTTAATTAACTAACATTTTACTATTCATGTAATTAAGTAATGACTAATTAAGTTAGGAAGGTAATTAAAGCTTAATTAGTTAATTTCCCTTGTTGGTTAAATAACAAATCCCAAGAAAATTATGAGAGGTAGAGGTCATCCCATTGAATTAACCAACAAAGATTGGTATTAATTAAATAATTAATTAAATAGTAATTAAGCTAATTAATTTTGTAATTAAACCTTAATTAAGCTTTAATTACTATTCAAAATTGATTAAGAATATTTTTAATAAATTCTCCTTAGAAATACCATTACAATTATTATTTATTTACATTTTAATGATTTCTCTATAATTAGTTATGATTTTAAGAAGTTTCATCCATTAAACACATTACTTAAGCCTAATTAACCCTTAATCCCATCAGCACCACGTGGTGCGCTGACGCGACGCACTTTCCACGTGGCACCACGGGATTGGTTATTTAAACTTATCGTAGTCAGCGCTAGCATGGCGGTGGCATAACGCACTTTCTCGTGCACCGTCCAATCTAAGATCGGATGGCCATGATTAATCCTATGGCATTAAAGGATTAAAATGGATAATTTGATTAGATTTAATCATGATCGTCCATTCTAATCATGCTGAATGGATGGTGCGTGACCCCTCGTCTATCGATTGATTGAAGACAAACATTGTCCACCTTCTATCGATCGATTCGAGCTCACCTGAGCTCGAATCAATGTCAAATTGATCCCTCACCTTCACAAGGAGGATCTGAGGGGATCCAATGACAATATCACACGGGATACAAATTTCCTTCGAAAAGCTCAAACTCATTTTCATACAAGGATCGATTTCAATGGCATACATCATTAAAGCTCAAGATCAGTGCCAAATCTGATAGAGGAAGCTTTGTTTAGTGGAGATGAAGCTCTACTGATTAGCATAAGCTCCAATTTGAGGTAGTTTTCTCGGAAGGCCAACACACAAAGCGTAGGTGGTCAGTGTTTATCGAAGTCCACCCTGTGGCCATCGGGAAGCTTGAGAGGCAATTCATTTTTGCTCGACTAGCTCAAAAAATGGTGTGTGCAAAGTAAATTGCACTTTGGCCAAGCCTTGAGCAAATGGGATCGAATGGGAGGGTGCCTTGTTTTGACTTGAGGGAAACTGAGAGTGGGGATTGTGGGATGAGCTTGAGAGCTTGTGAAATGTCTCTGGTGGCTCATCTTGGGTAGCTAAGTCTCTGAGGAATGCAAGTGTGTATGATTGAGTGGAAATGAGGGGGCTAGGTTGATTTGGTTTGACCCAATTTATGATAATTGATCAACCTAGGATGACCAACAATCATGTTATGAAGTTTGGATTGGCTTAATTCACTTTGTTTTGGATTGAATTGGATTTTGGTTCAAATAGGTCAAATTAGTCACTTTGGGTCAAGTGAGCTAATTGGGTTTAGTTGGCTTGATTTTGGGTTGAGTTTGATTTAGTTGAGTTTATATATGGATTTGGGATTGATATATAAATTCATTTGTAATTGGTTTGGGTTCAAATGTGTTTTGGTTCATTTTAATATTTCAACTCAAATGGGCTATGTTGGGTATGACTTTGGTTGATTTTGATTTTGCTTGATGATTGTAGATTTAATTTATATTTATATTGGTGATTGAAGGAATGATTGATTCATGAGAAAATCAATTGGTTTTGGTTTGAATTTGGATGTAATTTGGCTAAGTTCATGAAATTGGCTTAAATGGTTTGGATTTGGATTTGACTTAGTTTGATTTAGTTTTGGTCATTTGATTGTAGATTTGATTTATATTTAGTAAGATAATTGAACATGTAATTGATTTATAAGATAATCAATTTTTATTATTTTTGGTTAAGGTTTGTCTAAGCTCATGAAATTGGGTTATATGGCTTAAGAGGGATTTTAAGTGAATTTGATTTAGTTTGGTTTAGTTTTGATCATTTAAATGTATATTTCATTTATATTTGTGAAGATGATTGAAGATATGAATTGATTATGAGACAATTAATTGATTTTGAATTGATTTGGATGGGATTTTGGCCAAGTTCATGAAACTGATCACATGGCTTAAGAGGGATTTTGGGTTTCAATCATCTGGTTTTTGAATTGAGTTTGATTGTAAATTTGATTGATTGATTGAAGGGTTGAATTGATATTTGAAAAAAATAAATAAATCAATTAGGTTTGAATTGATTTGAATTTGGCTAAGGCTAAGTCTATAAGGTAAGATCATAGGGCTTAGGATGATTTGATTTAATTTGATTTGGAATTGGTTATAGAATTCAATCATTTGATTTATATTTAGATTTGGATTTGAAATTGGTATTTGAATTGAATGTGAGAAATGGTTTTGAGATAGTGAACATGGATTGGGTTTAGGCTATAGGCTAGGTGGATTTTCCTTAAGTCATAAGACATAGCCTAATCTATAGTTAACCCTTCAAAGTCTCTAGGCTTAGGTTATGTGTTCACCTAAGTGTTAGAAGTGTCTTATAACTAAGGAATTCTTGGTATCTATAGGTCTCCTAAGTCTAAGAAGAGGGGATGAGTACTCACTCCAAAAGTGAGGTCAACAAACCCTTAAGCATAATCCAAGTTAGGACAAGTGGGCTTAGTTACCCATGTCCAGGGAGCTAAGTCCAAATTATAAATATAACTACTTGGGAATATATGTGTGTTTAGCTAACCTCTATTTTGTGGGTGTAGTTAGATTTAGTTTTACTATTTCTAATGTAATTTTGCATTAGGAATTTGGATTAATGCTATGGGGGATTAGGATGAGCATTGGTTAGAAGGCTTTGTCTTAGGGTGCCATATGATGCCTTGAAACCTACCAAATCAAAGAAGCAAGGAGGAAAGAAATGAAGATATAAAGAATAAGGAAAGTAGACTTCCCATAGTTAAAAATTGTAATTATTATATTGTAATGCTAGGTTGTGTAAGGGTAGAGCTCGACTACCCATCTCTTCCTTTTAAGTTGTACGACCGTACCCGACCACATTGACCTTTTATTCTTTCATGATAATTATAGAAATTGGTTGATGATTTGTTTAGAATTTATCCTAGAAATGACATTCTTTTCTTAGTTTCTTAAATGATTGATGCTTTAATGTGTGGCCTAGATGCGATTAGGCTATGAGGGAAAAATTAATCTTTCTACACTAATTAATCACTCATAATTAAATTTTAAACAATTCATGACCTCACCATAAAGCATAGGAATTAAATAACATAATTAAAAGATTTAGCAACCCCTTTAGTGAATGTTTGAATTTTTCACAACGTGCATATCATATTACTTCATTCTTGAAAATAGGAGATTTCCATCCTTGCACGATAGGGAATGCTTGACCTATGAGGGCATCCCTTATGGTGGAAAACACCCCTTCTTATTGATTTAGCCAACAATCCTATTTCATCATACATGTAGAAATTAAATCCCAAAGCCTTTATCCAAATGAAGTGTCAAAATTGAAATAAAATTTGAAAAGATTTTACATTAGATTAAGTCATTATCCATACCACTTATGCTCTAGTCTCTTAGGAAGTGGGTTAAGGACTTCAGTCTCTTTTCTAAATAAATAACTTCCCAACAGTCTTGCAATTTCATATGACCGAACCACATGGTTTGAATCATAGGAGGAGTTAGCTAGTGGCCACTCTAGGTGGTTATAAGCCCAGAAGTCGGGTGGTTTATCCTCTCTTGTGGAGATAAATCTTATACCCATTTTATCTTAGATTTAGGCCGTATTTTAACTTATGCTAAAGCTCCCTAGATTTAGAATCATAGGTAGTTATTTCCTTTGGGCTACAAGTATAAATTCTCACCTCTTAGGCATTTTCACAACCTTATGTTGATGGATTATAAGCCTTGACAATCTAATGAAATTCAACTCAAAATATATAAAGTCTCATCACTTTCAAAATTATAAAACCCAACCATAGGATAGATTAAAATTCTCACTAGGCTTTCTAGTATCATGAGCATTCCCTTCCTTTTCCCCTTGGCTTTCAAAATAAATCTTCTCCATGAACTTTCCCATTTGATTTTCCAAATATTTCCAATCCTTTGATAGTCTAGCCTTGAAATCTTTGGAGATCCTAATTGTCTACTTTAATTGAGAGTATTCTTAGGGAATTTCATTCCCTAAGATGTAATTAAATATGGATGCTTGTGTGGCGTCCCCCTCCCCACCACCAACATCCAAAAGTAAACACTATAGATTTTTCCGGTGACTCCATTAGGGAGGGTTCCTCTCTCCATCTTTAGTGGATAATTATTGTCTCCAAGCATTGATAGTGGACTTATATTTTATATAAGCCCAATACTATCTTTCTTTCTATTGGTACTTAGCTTATTTCATCCTTAGGAAAAGCTAGCCAACATCTTTTAAGTTTTAGGACCTCACTCCATATAGGTCTTGAAACCCCCATCGGGTCCCCCAATAAGTAAAAATAAATTAACTAATGAGAGGAGATGACCAAACTTAGAACCTCTTTATCACTAGCTTGGTGAGGTAAGGTTCATCCCATATTCAAGAAAGTTTCAATAAAATTCAAACTAAACAAGTAAAGTCTTTTAATTTTTTTTTTAGAAGCATTATTTCTAAATAAAATCATTTTTGAAATGCACTTCAAATAACATAAAGCTTGTAAAATATAAGACTTTCAAATAATAAAGACAATCAAACTTGATTTAACATGCTTAAATTTGTTAAAAGAGGATCCTTTTCAAAAATCAAAATTAAATATGCATCATCAAAACCTTTTTCATAAATTTTCAAAAGCACATTTTCAAAATAAAATCAAGAAACTCCATTTAAAATACCCAAATTTATTAAATGAGAGTTCTTCAAAATATTTCAAACACATTAACCAACTCCACTTAACATACCTAAATTTTTTAAATGGAATTCCACTTTTCAAAATCAACATATCATTGAACGTCACTTAACATACCCAAATTTGTTAAGTGAGAGTTCCCTTTTTTTAAAAGCAACATCACACACAAAATCAAAACATATTTGAACTCCATTTGACATACCCAAATTTGTCAAATGAAAGTTCTATTTTTCAAAATCAAAACAAATTGAATTCTATTCAACATACTTACATTTGTTATTTAGAGTTCCCCTTTTCCAAAACCATAAAAATTAAAGTACATTTGAAGTTCATTTAACATATCCAAAATTTTCAAATAGGAATTCCATCATCAAAAAACACATAAAACAAACTAAACACTATTTAACATGCCCACATTTGTTAAATAAGAGTTTCCCTTTTCAAATCAAATCAAAATAAAAATATCAAACACATTTGGAACCTACTTAACATACATAAATTTGTTAAGTAAGAATTCCACTTTTAAATCAAAATCAAATCTAACATACCAAACATATGAACTATAACTCTCACAAAAAAATGTTTTCAAAGATTTTCAAACATACATTTGAATCTTATTTAGCATACCTAAATTTGCTAATTGAAGATTCCAAAATTCAAATAATCAAACAAAGGATAAATAACAAATTTATCTTCAAAGTCTCTCCAAATGAACGAACCCCATTCAACATACCTAAATTTGTTGAATGTGGGTTCCAAATAAAAATTAAAATCTATGGCAAAGTCTCTTCTCATTTTCTAAAATCTCTATAATTCAATGAACCCAAATTTACATACGAATTTTTTAAGTGTGGGTTTAAATTCCAAAATCAAGAATCAATGATTGAAGGCAACTATTAAAGTGAGGGATCTGATTCAGTTCTATTTTCAACAAATACAGAGATAGCAGTTCAGTCATTCGTTCCCTTCTTCAGTCAATCTTTCATCATGTATGCTAGAAAGATGATCATTTCCTTCCTGTCTGGTGTGGATTTGGCCTTGGATTAGGCCATACTCACCAACACCACCATGCACATTATGCAGTTCGGCCGTGGGTTTAAGGATGTCAGAGTCACCTACGAGAGGCCAGCCCTCGCTACTGTTAGCAGGGAGCAGGTGGCAAAATAAAAGCTACTTCTTCACTTTGACATCTTGTCTTACTCAAAGTTTCCCTCACCAAAGAGGAAGACCATAGAGGTTCCCACGAATTCAGTTATAGTTTTAGTGTCAATGCCTATAGTGCTAGTTATCAAAATGTCTGCCATTCAGTCTGTCGCCCTTGCTGTAGTCCCAGCAAGGGCTTGCACCTCCTCACTTGGTTTCCCCATTCAAAAGGGTAAAGCTATCTTGACCTACGAGATATTCTCCTCTACCTTTGAGGTAGGTTCTAGTTCTCACTCTGCCCTGCTCACCAGGATGCAATGTAATAAGAACCAAAAGGTTAAGCGGCACTATGAGCGTGAGGCTAGGCAGGTACACGCTGCCTCTCACATTATTGAGGAGGGTTCACCCCGTGAGACCTCTCCACTTTTGTGTGGTAGAAGGTTTCACCCCCTCTCAGCTTGGATGGAGAGGAAGATTATAGGAGGATTGCTGCATTGCTTTCACCACCAGCACACTTTAACAAACTAGCTAGGGAGAGGAGGAAGCCTTATGTGGTCTGATGTTCTTGCCAGGGGAACCCAAAGCCAGTCCGACACATTATTTGATTTGAGGACTCTGGTCCCTAGGAGTGTTTGGAATCAGATACACAGAGAGAAGGCCTTAGAGGCCAGAGTTACAACCCAAGAGGGCAGAAAGGAGAGGAGGAGGTATGCTAAATAGTCGGCGTCCTCCTCCTTATTAGATTTCTCAGATAGGTGAGCCACCAGGGCTGATCATACCAACAACATAGTCCTTACAAGAACTACCACCTATAGGAGGAGAGCTCTGATGGAGAGGCTGTTGGTGTTTCCACCATCACATAGCTCCACTTGTCACCCGCCATCACTTGTTCAAGTCCCTCCTTCCATAATCCCCACCAAAGTATAGAAACTTGCATCTAGAGAGAGGACATCTTCATTGGTGATCCGGCTATAGCCTAAGGATCCCACTCCACCTATTCCACCTATTAAGGTGAGGTTGAGCTCTCCAACTCAACCTTCTATCTTAGCGGTGGTAAAGAGGGAATGGCAACCTAAAAGTGTCATAGTGCTCCACTTGAAGTGGGAGTAGGGTACCACGCAGTCCCATGGTGTTAATCCCCAAGGGAGAGCATCAACAGACAAGTGTCCAATATATAGATTAGTAAGCATAGTCCACAAGCTTAGCCATGGGTGTTTTACAGGTTGCCTAGGTATAATGGGAGATCATTCATTAGATGATATCCTAGAAGACTACTTTGCCGAGAATAAACAACTTTGTGGGAGTGATCATTTTGACCAAGAGGAGGGTAGAGTAGATTTCAACCCCGATGAGGATAAATTAAACGCTATTCATTCAAGAGGGAGGTAGTCAACAAGATCTTTAAAAACCTCATAAAGAAATCTAATTTTCATATACTAAAGCCTAAGAGTCCGGAGGAACTAGGCAAGAGAGATGGTCCTAGTTATTGCCCCTACCACTGCATGTTAGGCCATGTCTTAGAGAAATGCACTACTTTCAAAGACTAGCTTGAGTGTAGCCTAAGGAATACTTGTTAGAATAACCATCAACTTTTATAAGAGTAATCCATGGGGATACATGTGATCCTCTCAAGACAAAAGAAGGTTGGGATATTTTCTTATCCTGAACCTCTAAAAAGATCATCTCTAAGATTAAGAAACTTTTATTGTAGGTTCCTAAGGTAGCTCAAACCTCCAACACCAAGGAGGGTTTACAAGTTTCCAAAGATAACTCGGGGAAGGTGGGAGCTCAGTAGCAGTAGCATCAGTGCATACTTGCCCAGGATAGGCTAGTAACACAACCACCATTCGAGTCTAGCACCCCATCCACCGTTGCAGCTACTACCACTTCATCCAGCTCTTCTTCTACCAACAAGAGCATTGTATATGACGAGGGCACTAAACCCCTCGCTTCTTACTTTACTTGATTTCTATTATGTACCTCCATCTAGAAAGAAATAAATGAAGAAAATAGATTCTACTTATATCTTATCCACTTATGATGCTCCAAATTTTATTTCTATTAAAAATTATCCAAGTCTAAATAATAATAATAGCTTTAATAATTTTGATCCCTTCTCATTTTATTCTGAATTAGTCTTTTCTTTTCTGAATCAATTGGATTCACCCAATGAGATTGACTTAGAGTCAATCGACTCTGAGGATCCCATAGGAGAAGGTGTAGGTATGCCCGACGGGCAGGTTGAACTTTCCACCAACCCACCACATAAGTCACTGAAGTCAACCTATGTAGTGGCAAAGTTTTACCTCCTAAGGTAGCACCTCAGGATAAGGGTAAGCAAGTCATTGGTTCCAGTGAGCAGATAGCCCTTCTATAGAATCCTCCACCTATGGATATGCTTGTGGAGGACCAGTTTTTTACAACTTCCTAGCTTATCTTAGAAAGTTGTCAGCTAAGTTTAATATATATGATGCCCTTATCTTATCCAAAGAGATGAGAGTGTCTCTAATCAAGGATTTACTTGATCTAGAGATATGCTTAGCTCAACTGACTAGTACTGAAGAGGAGGCACACCACTTGAAGGACATCTTAAGAATTACATTCAATGATGAAGACTTAGTTCTAGGGATGATCGAAGACAATCACCCTCTTTACATTATAGTGGATATGGGAAGATTCAGACTTTCAAAAGTGTTGGTTGACCCAGGTGCATCATTCAACATTATGAGTCTAAGAACCCTTGCCTACTTGAGGATCAACATCTCCAAACTCCAAAAAGAAAGGATGATGTTGAGAGGATTCAATGAATAAGATGAGAGGCCCTTAGGCTCTATAGTGTTGCCCTTGGAGATAGATGATTGGAAGACTGAAGCTAAGTTTCATAATATAGACTCAGTTACATCTTTTAATGCTTTTCCTGGGAGGATGTGGATTCATGAAAATAATATCATTCCATCCTCTCTACATCAGTGTATAAAGTTTGTGAAAGTGTAATTGCCTACTATGTCAAAGGAGATCTTAGGCCATTCATAGTTCACGAGGTCGGCATATATGAGGATGCGGCTTACTACCTCCCTCAAAATTAACAAGTCTATTCTCATGAACTCGATCACAACTCAAAAATAAAAGAAAAAGAAAAAGAAAAAGAAAGAGAAAAAGAAGAAGAAAAGAAAAGAGTATTGATCTCAATTTTGGAATGAGCTCTCAACCCCCTCCATCTTAGATATAGGACTTCTCTCAGACTTTAATTGTTCCTTAGTCTTAAGAAAATCTAGTGATTAGGTGGACACTCAACCTAATCCTAAAGACTTAGAAGAGTTAGCCATAGGAATAGGTCATTACTTAGGGGTGTTAAGAAAATTTACCTATCCCTTAGCTGAAACCAAATTCCTCACTTCCTCCCTTCAAGTCAAACTCAAATCAATTCCAGCTTGGTTGATTTTCTCCAAACTCAAATCAATTCCAAATGATTGAAGCTTATGATTGAAATTCCAAGTCGAAAAATCTTTCCTAAGTCCTTTGGTTTTCCCTCATGGGTTTAGCTCAAATCAAATCAAAATCAATTCAAATTCAAGAAATTTTCTCACAACCCATTTATATTCTCATTTATATTCACATATATAAATGAAATATAAATTCAAATCAATCAAACCAAATTCAAAGTTAAAATCCAAATAAAAAATCTTTCCTAAGTCACTTTGATTCTATCTTATGGACTTAGCCTAATCAAATATAAATCAATTCAAATTCAAGGAATTTTCTCATAACCCATTTATATTCTCATTTATATGCACATATATAAATGAAATATAAATTCAAATATCCAAAAATAAATTAATAAAAAAATCAAATCCAAATTCAACCAAAATTCAACCAAAGCCTTTCAAGTCAAATTCTTGAACTTAGCCAAATCAAATTCAAATCAAGCGAAACCCATGTTTTTCTTCATAATTCAATCAATTCTTCAATCATAAATTTAAATATAAATACAAACTTCAATCATCAAACCAAAACTAAATTCAAAATTCAAATCCAAGTCTAACTCATGTTCACCCTTTTGAACTTGAAATTCTCAAATGAATTAAAACCCATTTTACTTCAAATCACTTGTAAATGGATTTATATTTCAATCATAAGTCCATATGTGAGTTGAATCAAACTTAAATCAAGCTTTGACCAAGCCATTTGTCCTACTTAGGCTTACTTGACCCAAAGTGACCTAAAGTACCCCTTTTGAGCCAAATTCTAATCCAAACCAAATTGGATTGAACTAATCCCATCTAAGCCTCACATTGTGAGCAACAATCATCATAAGATGATAAATCACTCAAATTGGGACTAACCAAGTCAAACCTAAGGGTTGACCAAATCAACACTTAGCCAAAATGAAACCAAACTAGCCAAAATCCACCATAGGCCAAATTGATTGAAACCATTGATCAAAACCAATTTATGATCAATGTTTGAAAATGACCGAGTCATCATTTGAGCCTAACCTAGCCCAATGGGCCACTTGACCCCAGTTGACCCAACTTGACCTAAAAAGTCAAAATGTGTCAAAACTTGATTGAAACTAATGGGTCAAGTTCATTCCAAATCACTTGTTAAACTTTACCAAATCCCCAATTGGCCAACTAGACCTAACATAGCCCAATTGACCTTGAACCTAACTTGACCTAAATGATCAAATTGTGCCAAATCCAAATATAAACCAAATTGATTGGAAATAAAGATACCAATCCATTTCAAATGATCAACCAAACACAGACCAACCCATGACCTAACCCAAATAGGTCAAATGTGTTAAATTGGTCAACTTGACCCATTTGACCTAAATAAAATCAAATGAACCAAAACCACCCAATTTGACCAGTTGGTCAACTTGACCTAAGTTGACCCATTTGACCTAAATGGGTCAACATGAGCCAAATCATATTAAATCAACTCCAAATTCATTAAAATTTGGCCCAACCCATTTTTCAATCATACCAACATATTCAAGCTGAAATCCAACCCAAAGGACCATTTTACCATTAGGCCATCTAGTAACCTAAAATCAAAACCACTTGGAATTTTGTCAATTCCTTTTCATGGACACTTGGCATCATCTTGGTGGACCAAATGGTCACTAATGGACATGGTGCACATGACCCAATGGGTTTGGGTAGGCCCAACTCAACTTAAGGCTAAAACTGACCACCCCTATGGACAAGAGCACATCGGCTAAAACAACCCATTGAATAGGGTGTATTGGATCAAAATGGCAAAGTTTTTCATGGCCGATCGATTAACCTAGGGGGAGATATACTCCCCCTAATTCCACTTCATTCCACATCACTCACACTCGATTAACTGAGAGAGAGAGAGAGCTATGGCAAGCTTCCAAAGCTCTCTTAAGCAATCCCTAAGCATTTGGCATTCTCCATTTTTGGATTCCTTCAAACCAAAAATAGGGGAAGCTAAGGCAATTTCCACTTTGCCCATTACTCAATGTCAACTCAAGTCCCCTTGCAAGCATCTTCATAGGATTCAATCAAGTTGATCTAAACCTTTCCCAAGTTCTTAAGGCAAGGGATGTGGGACTTCGATCAAGGCCGCATGGATTTGAAGGTGAGCTAGCTCCATAGAGAGATCTACTCAACCCCAAGGCTTCAAACTTTCAATAGGGCTTCATCTCCAGACAAAGCTACCTCGATAGATTCGATCACCAGTGATAGCCTCTGGTGAGGTACTATTCAAAGCTGAGAATAAATTCAATTTTCTTTCATCCTTTATGAAGGAAAGTTTCACCCCAAGTGAAATGGATCATTAGATCTTCATCCCCTTGCATGATGATGGTGTGGGTTGAGTTTGAGCTCAATTCGAGCTCAATCGAGCTCAAATCATGCCATGGAAGATGGACGATGGCCATCTCCCACAGATGAGCTCAGGGATGGATCATGGGCCATCCATCCACGTGTTTTTGATGGACGGCCATGATCAAGATGCGTAGGAATATCTGATTTATCATATTAATATCGCGTGCTCAATCTCAGCCCTCTAATCTTAGATCAGATTAGTGAGGAGAAAGCGCGTTAGCACCACCGCTAATGCGACACCCTGATGTGATAACTTAAGTGGCCTCTCCCATCATGCCACATGGAAAGTGCATGCCATATTAGCCTCCATGTGGTGTCGATGGGATTAACTATTTAATTAGGGATTTAATTCATTATCTTTAATGGCTGAATCTTCATAATTGCATAACTAATTCTAAAAAAATCATAAAAATACAAGGTAAAATGCATGGTAAAGATAATTTAGAGGAAAATATTCTAAAATTATTTCCAATGGGTTTTGAATAGTGCATTTTCCTTAATTAGGGTTTAATAGAAAATTTAATAACTCTAGTTACTCCCTAATTATCTCATTAATTAATTCTAAACTTCTCATGTGCATATAGGGTATGACTTATGCCTCTCCTAATTTTCTTGGGATTTATTGATGGGTTAATTAGAGAGATCAACTAATGAATCATTAATTACTCTCTTTATCTAATTATGGGTAATTAAGCATATGAATAGTAGTTTAATCCCTTTATTAAGTTAATTAAACCTTGCTTAAGTAGAAAAGAGGTTTATGGAATGGATTTGGGGAATTTTCCCTAAGAGATTCCCCAAACCCCTTTCCTTCCTTAATCTAAATTTAATTAAGGGTTAATCCCCTATTCGCTTGCTTAATTAATTTGATTTTAAGATCAAAACATTCCAAAACTTAATCAATCCTTCTTGGGTAGGTGCTTAGGTGTTCAATAACCTAAGTAGATTAAGGAAATCAAAATCCAACCCACATGTGTGGGAAGGGTTATGAAAGTACTTAAACTAAACCTTTTAGCTTAATTAATCATTAATTATGAGCCAATTGCATTAGGCCCTTTCTCTCCTAGGTGCATTGCTAATTTAAATTCCTTGTGTGATTTTATGTCATATCATTGGCTCATAATTATGTGATTAAATATATTAAAGTGGTATAGGTAAGGGGTAATTAACATAGTGAATTTACACCTTAATCTAACCAAAGCATAAAATTAATCTAATCGCCTAAAAATTGAACTTAAATAACTCACACATGGGGGAATGGGTTAGGACCAGCAAACTCATCTCGCATTTGTCAAATTGAAATCAAACTCAAACAAAATTCAAACTCTCCTTAAAACAAATTTGATTTACTTTAAATAATCTTATTCATAGGGTTGTCTTTAGGAATTAATTAGGGTGGATGAACTTACATTTCTTTTATCACTTTATTTCTTTCCTAACATGCTAAATGTGTATGCCATATGAAAATCATGCATTCATGCTTTTGAAAATCAAATTAAAAATAAAATATTGCCTTTATGTCAAATTGCATGTTTTGATTAAGGTAAGAATATGAATGGCTATTATCACTATCAAATCTAAAATTATTTTTAAAAAGCTTATAAATCAAATATCAAAACTGAAAGGTATACTACTTAAAATTATTTATAAGCTTGCATGTTAATAAAATATAAAGATGTGCATTGTGTGGCTTTCCTTCTCTTCTCTTTTAACATCATTTTGAATAGGATTTGGAAAGTGTATGGTTCATTTGAAAAGAACATAACACTTGATTACATCCACTCCTATTCATTCCTATGTTATCAATTAAGAAGGACATCCACACTTACACATGTAAATTTCATAAATAAATTAAACAAACAAATACAAACTTTTGCATCTTTCTTTTCCCATTCATTTCTTTTATACATTCATATGTATTTAAGGAAAGTGGTATATTATGGACAACCTGGGTTGCAGGCTTTAAGTAAGTAGGTCTTGTACCTTACACCCCTGGTGCTAACAATGACGTCATATTCACTTATTCCTTTCATACATATAAATGTGCATGTAAAAAAATGGATAAAAGGATCACCCTTTTCTACTTAATAAAATCATGCATCATAAAGCATCCAAATTTTCTTAAGTAACACTTCTTAGCATTCATCGTAAAGCATGCTAAACATTTCCATTTGCATATATATATATATATATATATGCTTAGGATTCATTCATATGCATGTTACACATGTTGGGAAAGAAATGAAGTGATGTGTATTTTTGTGATAGTATTTCACTTTACTTAATCTTAAAATGTATGTCTTCTTGAATAGGTTTGTTTAGGGAAAAATCTAAACTTAGGATTAATTAAAATATACAATAAAATATTCACTAAACAAAAATCAAATATGAATCTACCTTAGAAATTACTTAAGGTGGGGAGGAAAGAGAAGTTATCTTCTCTTTTCCTCTCTTTACAGCTTAGTAAATAATTGTAGGATTCACTTAAACCTAATCAAAACAAAAAAAAAACCAAAAAAACTAAACAGCTTAAACTGAAACCATCCTCTAAATTGAACATTTTCATACTTAGGAAATCTAAACCTTAAAGCCATAGCTAAGCATATCACACAAAACTTAAATGACACACACATTAGGCTAAGTCACCATTTCTAGCTTTAAGTTAGGGTGGTGCATGGTTTGATGTTTTCTTTATATTTTGTGATATTTTGTTTTAGTCTAGATGTAAGGGTGAATGTGCATAGAATGAAAGGTAGGGAAACCTTATTCTAATAATTATCTTCTGCAGGGGATTATACTTAAGGGGCACTACAATAAAAAAATATACAACTGCTTTTGCTGTGCATGTGCTTCTAACCATAAGCATAATGCAAAATAGGCTAGGTGGACTTGTTATGGGGGGATTAGGATGAGCATTGACCATAAGATCATGTCTTATATAACATGTGAAGCCTTTGGAGCATCCACATTTCAACCATCTAAAAGAAGGAACTAAAGAAGAAAGAAGAAAAGAAGAATGAAGAAATGAAGAATGAAGACCCCCATAACATGAATTTCTCTGTTGTTAATTTAATTAATGTATAAGGGTAGAGATCTATTAATTTGTTTTTGGTTTGTGCGATGGAGCCTGACTACAAATGGCCTTTTATTCTTCTGTGCTAGTTTTATAAATTGATTGATGTTTATTTAACTTGTGCATTAAGATGACATCTTTTTCTAGTTTCTTCCTTGCTTTGATGTATGGCCTAGATGATGATTAGGCTTTTAAGAAAATAAATTTTCTACCAATCTAATTAATTCAAACTAAAAATAAATAACTCATAACCTCATCTAAAGCCTAAGTTAAAATCAAGATAAAAGAATTAGCAACCCCTTAGCTAAATGTTTTCTTACTTTTCTAACATCATGGATAAAAAAACATATTGTTTCACTCTTGATTGGAGGGCTTCCACCTTTGCTAGAGAACTTGGCTTCACCTGTGAGAGCCATGTGGAAACACACCTCTTTATCTTACTGATTTTGGCCCATATTCTAATTTCTCATGCGTTAGGCATAAATAATACTAAAGCCTATGTCAAATTGATTGTCTAAAATCAAAATAAAACATATGAAACATTTACAATAGATTTAAGACATTATTCATTCCCTTACATGATCTAGTCTTTTTGGGAGTGTGTTTAAGGACTTAGTCTTATTCTAAATAAATAACAACCTTGCTATCTTGCATAAGCATACGACCTACCTACATAGTTTAAAACCATACGAGGAGTTAGTTGACGGCCACCCCTAGGCAGTTTTTAGTCCAACAGTCGGGTGGTTTATCCTCTCTTGTGGAGGTAAACCATATACCCATTTTTTGCCTTAGATTTAGGTCGTGCTTTTGGCCCTCGCCAAAGCTCCCTAGATTTAGGTTTAGAGGTTGCTACTTCCCTTTACGGGCTATGAGCATAAATCCTCACCTCTTAGAAGTTTCCATAACCTTGTATTATAGAATTGTAAGCCCTACATTTCTAATAAAAATTCAACTCAAATAAATTAATTCAATTTCAAAAATGTAAAGCCCAACCATAAGATAGTTTGGGATGCTTACTAGGCTTCTAGTATCTTAAGCATCCCCTACTTATTTTCATTTGGCTTCAATAAGAACTCCCTCCTCTTGATCGATCCCACTTGACTTTCTAAAAATAAATCAATCGATTGATAGTCCTACCTTTTTGAAATCTTTGGAGACAATGATCATTTACCTTAATTGAGAGTATTCCTAAGAAATCTTGTTCCTTAGGATATAATTAACTTTGGGGGCTTGCCCATGTAGTGAACTTAACGGTCCTAGTTTAAAATAAACCCTGCTTTACTTTTCCATGTAAAGTAGTAGAAGAATCTCTGGTACTTTTCGAAGACCCAGAGTCCTTAGGAGTCCTTATTGAGGTGATTAGGTCCATTGTAGGGTGGTGATTCCTATCTCTCAAGATAGTACACCTTTCATCAATGTCGTACATAATCACTCTAATAAGAACATATGTAGATCTACGTGGTGTCCCAACAAGGCATAGTTTTATATATTTCTATTTTCATTTATCTTTCTTTTTTTGAAAGGGAAAGGGATAGATGAAGGCAGAGATGTATAAAATTTTTACCACAAAGAGAAAATGAAAAAGAAAATAAAAGGGAGAAAGAAATAGACTTGGCGGAGAAAGTGGAGCCTGACATTAGATTCTAGCTTGTTACTCCCTTCAAACTTATGGGTAGGATGGCCTGATCTCTACCAGGAAGAGGAAGATGACAGTTCAGAAGCAGTCCCAGGGGTGAAAAACCTCCATATTGGCCACCCAATAAGAGGTATGTCCTAGCCACCAGGAGTACACCTGCTATCCATATAAATGTAGAATCTAGTTCAAAGGATGAGTCTTATAGGGTTAGCATACCAGCCAACTCTTCTCAGTAGCAGTTTCTCTTGGAGGTGACACTTGAACTAGACAACGATGAAGACCGGGCTCCAAAGCAAAGCATGAATGTATCCAAGTCAATATGTGAAATAGTTTGTCATCAATTGGGAACCTTAGCTCTAACTCCACTTTCTTCACATAAAGTTAAGGGTTTGGTAGTTAAGGAAGCCCCTAAGTCATCCATAGATGTGAAGACTCAGAGGTTCATTTTGGGAGCATCATCCTCAAGTTGAGAAGTTGATGTGGAACTTGAGGATGATTCATATAAAGATTTAATAGGATTACCTTTTGATTGGTACTCACCTTGTGTTCATAATCTAGCAAAGAAATGGTAATCCCACACACTTGTTCAAAGCACAGGTCAGACTACTTCAAAAGAATATGGAAGAACAAATGCAAAAGCTCTCAATTAAGATCAAGATTAGGATTCGATAAAGTGGGTCTAGTTTATGATGATGATTACTACCTAGTCATCACCAATCATTTGGAATCTGATAGGTTGTTCTCAAATCACATTAACTCACATAAGGAGGTGTGCTTAGCAACTTTAGATGCTCTAGATGATTTTAATGTCAAATTTGCATCGCTAGAGTTTGAAGAAGAGATCAAGTCAACCATCGACGAGCTCAAAAAAATAAACTTAGGAACTGAAGACAACCCACATCCGACATACATCAGTTCCTCATTGAATGAAACTAAAACCAATGGCTTAGTTAGGCTATTGACCAAGTTTAAGGACTATTTTATGTGGATTTATGAAGAGATGCCCGGTTTATCTCTTAACATAGCAGTCCACAAACTAGAAATAGAGCCTAGTGTTAATCCTATCAAGAAAGCTCCTAGACGCATGGGATTATAAATTGAACAACAGGTCATTTCTAGAGTCAAGAAACTGATTGATTTCATCTAGGAAGAAAAATACCCTACCTGGTTGGCCAGTGTCATCCCAGTTAAGAAAAAAATTGGCCAAATTTGCATATGCGTCAATTTTAGAGACTTTAATAAGGCATGTCCAAAAGGAGAATTTCCACTATCGATACTAGTACTGATGGTAGATAATGCCTCATCTCATGTGGTATTCTCCTTCATGGATGGCTCATCTGAATATAATCAAATACAGATGACCCCTAAAGATGAAAGAAACTCTACTTTCAGAACCCTGATCGAAATTTATTGTTGTAAGGTCATACCTTTTAGCTTTAAAAATGTCAGTGCTACATACCAGCAAGCTATGATTCAAATCTTCGATGAACTCATTCATCATCAATTGAATGTTATGACGATGATCTCATGATTAAGAGTAAATAAAAGGAAGACCATCTCTTTGACTTGAGAGTAGTTTTTGAATGGTTAAGATAATTTAACCTCAAAATGAACCCTTTGAAGTATGCATTCAGAGTAGCTTCAAAGAAATTCCTTGGGCTTGTTGTCTGACACTAGGGAATCAAAATTGATCTAGAGAAGATCAAGGCGATATTAGAAATGCCACCCCATAAAAGTTTAACTCAACTTAGATTATTTGAAGGCTGATTGGCGTATCTAAGATTCTTTATATCCAACCTATCAAGAAGGTGCCTACCATTCTCAGCACTTGTCAAAAAGGATGCCAAGTTCAAGTGGGATGACAATTGTTAGCATGCCTTCAAAGATATCAAGCACACGATGATGCTAGTTCTAGCCCCTATCAAAGCACATATTATACACTCGCATTAGATGACTCCCTGTCGCATTGCCCAAGCCAATGAAGAAGGGAGAAAATGTGCTACCTCACCATCATCGAAGCAAATTAGCCATCCATCGAGATGCATTGCCTAGCTTTAATCTTTGCATCCCGAAAGCTATGATATTACATGCTTTCTCATAAGGTGAACTTGATCTCCAGAATTAATCCACTGCAATATCTCATGATACAGTCGACACTTTTCAAATGGTTGGCACGTTGGTCCATGATTTTGTCACAGTTCCACATTACTTTCATACCCCTCCATGCAGTGAAAGGGCAAGTACTAGATTTCTTAGTAGCACACCCACTTCCTCGACTCTCCACTGATGACCTCCCCGCTAAACAAATCATGAACTTAGAGGATACTAGCATTCACCACTTTGAGATGTATTTTGATGGCACGGCTTCCTCTTAAAGAGAAGAAGAACCATAATCTTCTCTCAAGAAAGGTAGGGGTATGAGTAGTTCTCTAACTCGACTGTGATGTGATGAGATTCTCATATCATCATCCAATCCTTGCATCAATAATGAAGTCAACTATGAGGTTTTTATTGCTGGTCTAGAGTTAGTCATTACTCTAAGCATCTAACATCAACATCTTTGGGGATTCTCGGTTTGTCATTAATCAAATCGTTGGGTCTTACAAGGTTCTAAAGCCTAAGCTTCATCATTACCATAAGAATACTTTGGAGTTGTTGGCCCGAATCCTAGAGATTACCATTTACAAGATTCCTTGAGGAGAAAATGTCGCAGCGAATGCCTTAGATAAACTTGCCAAAGAGTTGGCATGTTCGGAAGATTAGTCCATATCAATAAGGGTCCAAAATAGATAAGTCTGATCCCTTATTGATACTGAACTCATCAAAAAGTACTCTCTTGAAGGGGAGGTTGTTATTGCCAAAAAGGATGATGAGTCAGATTAGTGACAGTCATTCATAGATTACCTAAATCGAGGTAAACTACCTAAAGAGAAGTCACTAGCACATCAGGTGAAGTATAGAGCACTTTTTTATACTCTTATGGATGACACCTTATACCGGCGGTCCTTTCGATCATATGTGGTTATGTTGTTTGGACAAACATGAAGCCCATAAGATCATGATCGAGGTACACTCAGGATTATGCAGAGCTCACCAATCTAGTTCAAAGATGAAAGCCATGATCAAGAGACTACAATACTACTAGTTGTCAATGATCACGCAGACATGGACATGCGATGCCACCGGTGTGAGGTGCACTATGTGATCCTATACCAACCACCCAACATTCTACATCCTATCACATGACCATTTGAGTGTTGGGGTACTGACATAGTAGATCCGATTGATCCTCCTTCTTCCAAGGGTCATTGGTTCATCCTAGCTACCACTGGCATCTTTTCCAAGTGGGCAGAGGCAATTCCACTAAGAGAGGTCATAACTCAAAGATGTGCGCTTTTTAGGAATCATATCAAATATAGGTTGGTGCCTCGATAATTATACCGCATTCAAGAGCACCAAGATCAATAACTTCGCCTAGAGACACAACATAGATTGGAGATATTTTACCATCTACTATCCGAGGGCAATTGACTTGGCAAAAGCCTTCAACAAAACTCTCATCCAAATACTAAAGAAGACACTTGATGATAACAAGCGATAGTGACATGAGCAGTTAGTTGAAGCCTTGTGGGCCTACTGCACCAAATATAGAATTACAACATAATCTACCAAATTCTTGTGTATGGGTGAAGCCATTCTACCTTTATAAGTTTAACTCCCATCACTAAGGATAATGGGTAGCAAGATCACAACGAGAACACCGTTAGAAGAGCTCAAAGGTTTGGAGGAGAGACACTCACGCATGCCGTAACCTCAAGTATAAAGGAGAAATGATTCATTCATAACAAGTTGGTCCATCCTAGAGCTTTTCAAGTAGGAGAGCTTGTTTTATTTATAAGGAGACCAATTGTTGCTTGTCGTAAGATGGGGGATAAGTTTGAACCCAGTTGGGAAGGCCCTTTTGCCATAAAGAAGGCATACCAAAAAGGATCTTATTACCTCATTAATCATAAGGGAGAGCGTGTTGACCTCATTTTTGGATGAGGTTTACATCAATCTAAAACTAGTAATTAGGATGTCCTAATTTCAAATAGTAATTTTCTAATTCAGTGCTTAGGATACTACACCTATTGTCTAAGGAATCTTTATTCTAACCTTTTGACTTAGGTGGACTCAATCCAAACTTTCAATTTGAATTAACAAAAGCAATCCAAATGAATCAAAATTAAATCAAAATAAATCAAAGAATCCAAAGTCAAATCTAGTCAACATAAGTTTGACTCAAGTGGGACCCACCTAGTCAAAGGTCAACCCACCAAAAATTTGGCCAAATTAAATTATTCCAAATGACCAAAAAAATATATTTGATCATAAATATAAATAAATTTGAATTCATTTAGACCTAAAATAGGCTAATTAGACCACTTAGTCTAAAATAACTATTGACCTCACTTTTGGAGTGAGTTCTCAGTTTCCTCATCTTATACTTAGGAGTGTTCTAGACACTAAGGCTTCCTTAGTCATAAGACACTTCTAGTACTTAGGTGAATACTTAACCTAAACCTAGAGACTTAGAAAGGTTAATCATTAGGATTAGGTTGTGCCTCTGGACTAAGAGAAAATTCACCTACCCTATAGCCTAAACCCAAATCCAATCCAAATTCACCATATCAAACCTACAATCAAACTCAATATCAATTCCAAATCCAAATTCAAATTCCAAATGATTGAAGCCGTGATCAAATCCAAACCTAAGTTATAAGAATCAACCTTTATGAACTTATAATTTTCATCTCAATCAATCCAAAATTAATTAATTTTCTCATTAATTATATCTTCTTTCATCTTCTTAAAAATAAATCAAATCTACAATTAAATGATAAAAATAAATCAAAAACTTTTATAAGCCCTTTGAACTAACCTTCATGATCTAAATCTTAACCCAAATCATTTTCAATTCAATTGATTTTCTCATGAATTAATTATTCCTTCAATTATCTTCCCAAATATATCAAATCTACAATCAAATAATCAAAAATAAATCTAACTAAATCAAAATCCAAATCTAAACCCTTTAAGCTAATTTCATGGATGTAGCCAAATGCCATCTAAATCAAACCAAATTTAATTAATTTTTTTTAAAATCAATCATTCCATCAATCACCATTTCAAATATAAAGGAAATCTATAATCATCAAGCCAAGTTAAAATCAACCCATGTAAAACCCAACTTAGCCCATTTGACTTGAATTATTCAAATGAACCAAAAACTCATTTGAACCCAAACCAATTGCAATTGGATTTATATATCAATCTTAAATCCAAATATGAACTCAACTAAATCAAACTCAACCCAAAATCAAGCCAACTAAGCCTAATTGGCTCACTTGACCCAAAGTGGACAATTTGACCTACATGAACCAAAATTCAATTCAATCCAAATGAAAGTGAATTAAGCCAATCCAAACTTTATGATATGATTGCTGATCATCCTAGATTGATCAATTATCATAAATTTGGTCAAACCAAGTCAACCCTTTAACCCATATGAACCCAAACTAACCAAATTGCAACCTAAGCCAAACCTCTTGAAACCACAATTCATACCAACCCAAAATCAACACTTGAACATTACTTGACCTTCAATTGAGCCAAACCAAACCCAATTAGTTCTCTTGACCCAAGTTGACTTAAATTGACCTAAATGGTCAAAATGGGTCAAATCAAAATCCAATCCAAATTGATTGCAACTAATGGCTCAAGTTCATTCTAAATTGACTATTGAACTTGACCAAAATCTTAATTTAGCCCAATTGACTCACTAGACATAAATGATCTATTGAACCCAACTTGACTTAAGGGGTCAAGCCAATCTAAAACTAAATCAAATCCAAATGGAATTCAACCAAAGCTCACAACACATTTTTAAATGATCAACCAAACCCAAGCCAAGCCATAACCCAAGCCAATTTGGTCAAATTGACCCATTTGGCTCAAATGAATTCAAATGAACCAAAATCAAATCTAAACCAAACCAATGACACCAACACACTCCAAATGGTCATATGAACTTGACCAACCAAGTTGACCCAATTTGACCAATTGGTCAACCTACATTTTGACCCAATTCCCCAAATGGGTCAATTGAGTCAAATCTAACGATGAACTCAAAATAACATGAAATTTGGGCTAACTCACTTTTGACTCATTTCAAATCTGCCTAAAATCCAATGTCAAATGACCATTATACCCTTGATTCAAGGGTATCACATGAGACAAATCACTTATATAAGTGGTCATTCCCATTCCTTGAACACTTGGCACCCTCCCATTGGTCCTCCTAGGCTCCAGGACACCCAATCTAAACCAAGAGGTGGTTGGGTTGTCCATGACTCATGGGAAGGTGAATTCACCTCATCTCCCCCATTGGAGAGTTTGAAACCCATAGGACACCCACTAATCCCTCTTAGTAGCCACTTATCTCTCTTGGCTACCAAACTAAGCCACCTAGAATGATTCCCTACCATTCCTAACTATCCCAAGCCATATGACATCCACTAAGAGCCACAAAATCACCATTATAGGTGATTTTCAGCCAAGACCAAGCACAAGAGAAGAGAACCCTCATTAGAAGTTGTTCTGCTATCACACACTCTCTAGGAGGTCCTCCAAGCAACTAAAAACCCATTCCCTATTTCCTTTGGGCTAGAAGAACATCAAACCAAGCGGATTACAAGGCCCATTGGTGAATACAACATCCTAAGTGAAGGCAAGGGTCTAGATTCATCTCAAGACTTCTTCTCGCATCTAGGAGTGTGCTCAGAGCAACATAACTGCTAGAAACCATCCCGGGTGAGGTAATTTTTAAATCTTTTAGCTGGCCATAGGTTCTTTTATTTATGACGATCTTTGCCTAATTTTAGAAATTTCTAATAGAAAACCCTTGCATCTTTCATTTTACATAATCCCAATGTGAAAATAGGAATTTTTTGCAAGAATCGATGCAAAATTAAGCTCAAATGGACTCTCCTATGCATTTTCACATATTTCCACTTTCATCCACATTATTTGGAAGAAGACAGCCCGCCAACCATTCAATCTGCCATTCAATAAAATAAATGGCTAGGATTAGCCGTTGGATCACGTGATTTCAGTCTTTAGATCACGCATCCAATCTGGACTGTCCGATAAGAATTGGGCGTCCGTGCCATTTCCCCCTCTTTTTCCACATCAGCCAACCGCATGACGTAGTGTGGAACCGCATGCCACACAAAATCCCATGGCCAATCATGCGGTGCCGCTTGGCATGGCATTGCCCTGTCAGCGTCGCAGCACTAACTGGTTTAAGTAAGAAATTTGACCATTTTCAACTTTTAAAAATTAATTAAATCATTTAAAACTTTAAAAATTCATAGAAAATAAAATTCTTAACCAAAAATAACAAATGATCTCGTTGGATTCCTCTTTTGAGAGGAATCCAATGAGACCAAAATCCCAATTTCTATTATGTATTTTGAGCTTAATTTAGGTTTTAATAAAAATAAAATTTCATCAATTAAACCAAAAATACACATCAGATTCATTAAAATTTTCAAGGATTGAAACTGAAGTTAAAATACACCTACCATAACAATTTCAAGTCAAAAGAATTTCTATATTGAGGGATATTATATTCTAAAGCTCAAATAGTCTATTTTAATACAAACAAATTAATAGACTTTATAAAATTATGAAAAATTATTTAAATCAGCTGAAACTTTGGAAAATTATAAAACATCATAAAAATACAAATAAATATTCATTTGGAAGCTATTTGAGAGGAGATTCAATTCAATTTGATTCCAATTAATTTTAAATAATGATTAAGGCATAATTAAGGTTTAATTTAAAAGTTTATTTGCTTAATTACTCCTTAATTAATTATTAATTAATCTCAAACTTTTGGGATTATTTATGGGGATGTCCACCTAATTTTCTTGAGATTTATTGGCTAATCAGTTAGGAAAATTAGCCAATTGAACATTAATTACACTTTTAATTTAAAAGGGTTAATTAATCTTGTGAATAGAACAATTAATTAATTGGGTCATTTATCACTTTAATAGTGAGGAGATTTAGGGATTGGAATCCTCTCCTATTCTTTTTTCCTAAGTTTTCTTCACTTTCTCAAGAAGAAATTATTTAATGATTAATGGATTAATATACTTAATTAGTTTAATTAAAATTTAAGACACATCGAACCTAATTAATTAATGAGGGGTAGATCTTTAGGTGTTCAATAGCTTAAAGACATTTAAGGAAATTATGGTTAGGTCACATGTGTGGCAAAATCATAAATGGTCTTAATTAAGTTTCTTAAGCTTAATAAACTATTAATTGTAAGCATTAGGCCCTTCCATTTCATATGACCATTGCTAATTTAATTTTCAATTCATTTACATCTCATATTGGCTCATAGTTATTTAGTTAATTACTTTAAGGTAACATAGGTAATGGTTAATTAATTAATTTATTTAATTCATACCTGAATTAATCCATAAAATCAACCTAATTAAATCATTAAATCAAATTAACTTACAAACATGGGATTGGGTTAGGATGAGCAAATCTCACTCATATTCCTTAAATGAAATCGAAACATGAAATTAAAAATGACATTGAAAATCTTTGGATTGCTTTAAATGATTTTATTTGATATGATTGTCCTTAGGAATTAACTCACTTGAATGGAATCATATGTTTATGTTTACTTATTCCTCTCTAATCATATTAAATGTTTTATGTCATTTGATTCATACATTCATCTTGTGCAAAATTAATTAAATCAAATGGTTTCATTTATGTCAAGCTTGCATGTGTTGATTTAATCTAATATATGTGTGTTTATTATCACTATTAAATATATTTTCCAAAGCTTATAAATGAATGGTTATATATGCTATGAATGCTAGTTATAAATATATAGGAGATGTATGTAATTATAGCTTAAGTGTATGAAGTGAAGCTCCTTTCCTTTATTCATCTATTAATTTATGTAAGTGTGAATGTTAATGGGTATATAGTCTAAACATCCACGGGAATACGAGGCTTTAGTTAGAGGTCATTTGATTACCTTACTTCACTAGTTTAACAACAGACGCATCTCCATTTGATTTCATTCTTATGTATTTCAATAGATTTGGATAAGACTTTACTCCATATGCATAAATGTTTCAATCAAATAAAAATATAACTTTTGCATGATTTTCCTTCCACTATTTATGTATACATCCATATGTATTTGAGAAAAGTAAATATTTAGTCATCATTAGAATGAGGCTTTAAGTAGCTCCAAGGAGGTCATTTGATTACTTCACTTTCCTAGTTAATAATGACATGTACTAGCTTATGTCTCTTATCGTGTGTATGTGTATTTAATTATAGAAATAGAACCCTTTTTCCTTTATCAAAGATACAGGCATCCATAGTTGGCTAAGTGATTGAATTAATTGATCATGTGATTGGGAGCTCTCTTCTTATATTAATGTATGCAAATTTACATATGTTTGAATGCAAGTGGGTATATAGTTTGGACATCCGGAATACAAGGCGTTAGCCCCAAGGAGGTCATTTGATTTTCACTTCCCTTAACAATGCACATACCTTTTAATTTTATTCATTTGTATTTTGGTATAAGAATTTAGATAGAGCTTTAAAATAATATGATTAAATAATTCAATCACATAAAATGATAAAAACTTCATATACACATACATTCATCATTTAAGTGTACTAAAAACATGTTGTATGCATAAATACATTTAGGATTAAATCATATGCATGTTACATGTGATGGAAAGGAATGATTTAATATATGTCATGTGATAGTAAATCAATCAAATTAATTTTAAGATACCTTTCAAATTATAGGGGATTATTTAAAGTGAACCTAAACTTAGGATTAATTTAAAATGTGTAATAAGCCATTCACTAAAGATAACTAAATCAAATTAACATACTTTAGAAAGTGGCTTAAGGTAGGGATGAAAGGGGGCAACCCTCTTTCTTCTCTTTATAACACCTAGTTGCTAAGTGTAATCACATGAAACCAAACAAAACACAAATTAAAATTCTCAAATCAATTAAATAACTTCAAGTGAAACCAACCATTCATGTTAAATTAAATCTTCATATACTTAGAGAACTACAACTCTAATTCTTAGAAAGACATACGACATAAAAGCAACACACACATTAGAATTAAGTCACTACTAGATTTATGTTAGTATGTGCTTGGTTTGATATATATTTTGTTTTGTGATGTAATATTTTGGACAGATGTTAGGGTGTATGCTTCATAGACTAGATGGTAGGCTGTGTTTAGCTTAATCATGTTTTCTGTAGAGAATTATGCTTAAGGGGCTGCTTAAAAATAAATATGGATTCCCTCTTTGCAGGTTGCTTAAGCCACTAAGCATAATCCAAGTTAGGACATGTGGGCTAGGTTACCCATGTCCAGAGTGCTAAGTCCAAATTATGATATAACTACTTGGGATTGTATGTATATTTAACTAACTTCTATTTTGCTGGTGTAGTTAGATTTACTTTTCCTATTCCTAATGTAATTTTACAATTAGGAATTAGGATTAATGTTATGGGGGATTAGGATGAGCAGTTGCTAGAACACTTTATCTTGGGAGGCTCTGTGATGACTTTGAAGCAAGCCCATCCAAATCGAAGAAGGAGGAAGATACATGAAGACATGAAAGAATGAAGAATGAAGACCCCCAAAATATTCATTCATTATAATTATAATTATTATTTTAATTTGTGCATAAGAGTAGAACTCGGCAACCCATCTTTTCTTTTCTAGTTTTATGGTGGCACCCAACTGGACTGGCCTGTTATTCTTTTGTGCTTAGTTATAAAAATCATTTGATGTTTTATTTAACTTGTGCAGTAGAAACCAACAAGCTTTTCATAGTTTCTTATATGATTGATGCTTTAATGTGTGGCTGGATGCGATTAGGCTCTAGGATAAAATTAAATTTTTACTCAACTATAACTCATATCTAAAAAAGTTTTACAACTTATAACCTCACTATAAAGCCTAGGCATTAAATAAGATAATTATAAAATTTAGCAACCCCTTAGAATGGTTGAATGTTTCACAACATGCATATCATAATATTTCACTCTTAAAATAGAGATTTCCATCCTACAAATGCTTGACCTATGAGGGCATCCCTTGTGGTGGAAAGCACCCCTTTCACCTGATTTAGTCAACAATCTTATTTCATCATGCATATAGGTATCAAAATCCTAAAGCCTTTGTCAAAATGAAGTGTCTAAATTTAAATATAATTTGAAAATATTTTGCATTAGATTAAGTCATTATTCACATCACTCATACTTTAGTCTCTTAGGGAGTGGGTTTAGGACTTTAATCTCAATATAAATTAATAATAGCCCAACTATCTTGCAATATGTATTACCGGACTACATGGATTTAAAATGTAGGAGGAGTTAGCTAGCGGCCACTCCATGCGGTTGTAAGCCCAACAGTCGGGTGGTTTATACTCTCTTGTGGAGGTGAACCTTATGCGCATCTTCGTTAGATTTAGGCCATGCTTTAACTCTTGCTAAAGCTTCCTAGATTTAGGGTTGGATGTAGCTATTGCTATAAGCATAAATCCTCACCTCTTAGGCTTTTCTATTGCCTTATGTCGATGGATTGTAAGCCCTAGTAATCTAATAAAATTCAACTCAAATAAGATAATGCTCCTTACTTTCAAATATATAATGCCAAATTATAGGATAGATTTGAAAGCTCAATAAGCTTCCTAGTATCATGGGCATTTCCTACTTATTCCCTTTGGATTCCCAAGAATAAGTCTTCTCCTTGATCTTTCTCACTTGATTTTCCAAACATAACCAATCCTTTGATAATCTTAACCTTGAAATCTTTGGAGACCTAATTGTCTACTTTAATCAAGAGTATTCTTAAGGAATTCCCATTCTAGGATGTAATTAACTATGGAGGCTTGTCTCCATAAGGAATTTAATGAACCAGGCTTAAAATAAACCTTGCTTTACTTTTTCATGTAAAGTAGGAGAAACATCTCTGGTACATTTGAAGACCCATCATGCCTTAGGATTTCTTATTAGGTGATTAGGTCCATTATACGATAGTGATTTCTATCTTTTCGAGATAGTGCACCATTCCTTAATGTCGTGCCCGATCACTTCAAAAACTACCCCCAATAATATGTGATGCCCCCCCCCCCCCAATCTAAAAAAATAAACACCACAATAACCTAAATTAGATCTTATTGGATTCAAACTCAAATCAAATTGAAACAAACTCAATTTGATCATTCAAAATCATTTGGAAATGATAATTAAACATGATCCAATCCACCATTGGGTCTAATTTGGTCAAATGGGTCAATTGACCTAAATGAATCTAAGTTTAACCCATTAAACCCAACTTGGGTCAAATGGGTTTAAATGAAGTAAAATTGAAGTTATTTAATCTAGTACTTTTTAAATTACTTGGATTAACTTCATTGAAAATGAAATCATAATTAAGCAAAATAAAAATTTTCACTTAATTAAAATCATTTTGAACTCAATAACTTCAAATGGGCTAAACTTAGGTTAAATACTCACAAACCTTTAAAGCCTTCAAAGCTCTTATCATAAAGTCCATTAATTATAAAATTCACACATCATTAAATTAAATTGAATCATTAAATGGAATAACATAAAGCAAGCCAATGCAAAGGATAGCTAAAACCACATAATTTCAAAAGACTTTCAAACCCTTCCTCCACAAAACTATCCAAAGCATTCATGAAACCTTAAGCAATATCTCCAATGAAGGATTTCAACAATAATTAAGTTCCCTAATCATCCTACTTAAATATCCAAATGACAAAGAGCCAAGAAAAGTCAAAGGCACCAAAAACCAAATTCTTTTGCTTAGTCTATTTCCCTCTCCATTTCTTCACCTTGGATAGGTGTAAGAAAGTTAAGAGGCATGGTAGCATCCTTCCAAGGATTGCAATCATCCCAGCCAACCAAAGAGGGGGGGCTTAAAAGGAAGCTCACTGCCAAAATAAAAACTGCACTTAGAGCTTACCCAAAGCTAAATTAACCTTTCCATCACCTTCACCATCTCAAATGAAGAAGAAATGAATCTTCCCCCACTTCCTCCGTCATCGAGAGGCCGAAGAACAAGTGACGTCACTTAAGACTGAACCCACCTTGGTTTAGGGAGCAATTCGGAGGGAGATAGCTCAATTCCTTTGGCGTACAAGCTTCTTATATCAATCCGAAGCTATTGAGATTGATTCTGCCATCGAAGACCGCCGGATTGGAGGTACGCCAAAAAACACCCTCCCTTTTTTTAAGCTTTTAGGTTTGATCATTTTCAAAGGAAACTTGAATTCAAGTGAGATCAAGCCATTTAGATCCATAGGATTTCACTCCATGATGGATTTGCGATTGAAGATGCATGATTTCAATGCTTGAATGGCCAAAAATTAAGAAAATTTGATGCAGCTTTCCAACGCGAGGAAGGAAACATAGTCTCCGCCATCCGATCCTATTAAAAGGAACAAACTGCTCTAATCTAGGTGGACTGTTGGATTTATTCCCTTAAGAAACCACGGGATCGATCGGGACCATCCGATCTTTGATCGGACAGTTCAAGATCACCCCGCATGGCGCTGCTTCTGGTGTGAACGCCACGCGACTGCCACGTCATATTGTAACTTAAAACTGTTAAAACCCCTTTAAAAATAATTAAAAATTGATTAAAAATCACAAAAAAATTCCAAAATTCTAAGAAAATTTAATATAAATCAGAAAAATGCAAACCCAGGCTCTATGGATTCATCTTGATGAGGGAAATCCATAAAAATTAAAATCTCTAATTTAAGGTGGGTATTTTAGCATTAATTTGGGTTTAATTCAAAACCATTAAACTCTAATTATTCTTAAACCATAAATCTAATTGAATTTAAACTTTGGAGAAATGAAATTGGGGTTACAACACACCTTGAAATAAATTTTCATGATTTATTTCACTGTATTTTAGGAAAAATTAAATTTTAAATCCTAAGATTAAATTTAATTAAACAAATTTATTTAAAATGAAATAATTAATAGAAATAAATCAAACAATGTTGAATTAACTTAGTAAACCCTAATGAACATTAAAACACTAATGAAACCAATCCAAACTTAATAAATTACAAATTGACTTAATTAAGTAATTAATTGAATTACTTAATTCAAATAATTAACCAGAACTTAATTAAATCATAATAAATTAACCAAATGTCCAAAAATTATGAATAAACCCTCATTGGAAACATATTTTAGTGAAGAATCAGTGAAAAATGAAACCCTTAAATGAATTTCATTGAATTAGGCATAATGTAGGTTTTAATGAAATAATTAAAACCTTTATTATGCCCTAATTAAGAATCTAGTCAAGATAAAACTTTTGAAACATGAAATTGGCATATAACCCCACTTTCCATAAAAAATTCAAACCAATTGATCTTTGGATTGGGAATTGTTAAATTTCCAAATTCTTAAGTCAATATTAATCAATAATAAATAAAATTTATTGATCCATTAAATCATGAAACAACTTGAACTAATCTCAATCAAACATCATAAAATCTTGAGGGTAGTTCTCTAAACATCCTAAGTCAAAGAATTAATCAATTTCAAACTTGAAAGACTAATGAAATTAAACCTTAAGTTAATGAAATCCTTAATTAAATCAAACATTAAAACTCAAATCATTAACACCTAATGAAATCATTAATCTCCAATCCAATTAATCTAAGAATGAATTAAAATCTTAGGTTAATTAAATCAAATCAAATGAAACTAACATAACTCAATCTAAATCTTAACCTAAATGCCTTAGGTTAAAATAAACCAAAACAAACCAAAGTCAAAACATCAAATTAAATTAAATAAAGAAAAAAAATGAAATAAATCAAATCAAATGAACCAAATCAAATAAAAATCAAATGAAATAATTCAAACCAAACTAAATTGAAAACTAAACCAAAAATGGAATTCAAATCAAACTAAATTTTAAAGAAAAGAAATGAAACATCAATCCAAATTCAAAAAAAAAAAATGAAGTCAAAAGGATTAATAAAAATATTTAAGGATCTTGGTTAGACCCTTTGGATGAAGACTTCATTTCATTAGTAGTTGGGATGTTGAATAGGTGAGTTCCATCCAAAAATGGAATCCATTCTATTCTTCATTCTTGAAAACCTAATACTACTTTAACCAAATAAAGTGAAATAAAAATGAAAACTAAAACACTAAATCATTTAAATTAAAACCATCGAAAGGTAAAATTCAAATAAACTCGAACCCTAAATTGAAACTTGAACTAAAAGAGGCTTAGTAAAGACCTACCACACAAGCCTATCTTCTACACACACCAGATCATTTAGGTCACAGACCATAGATTTAGGTTAGATCGCTCTATGATTCTTTTATAGTTCTCTATAATGTGTTGTGATATGATGTGCTTGACATATCTGTGTGGTGTATTACTTTAGACTGAATTCCTAGGCTTGTTTGCCCGTTACACTGGATGGTAGGGCATTCTTTCTATAATTAACTCTATTTTTTGCAGGGGACTGTGTTAAAGAGATTGTTGTGAGTAGGTGCTAAAAAATCCCTTAACATAGTCCATAGGATAGGTGAGCTTAGCAAGCAACTAATGCTAAGCTCGTATATTTGTAAAATATAACTGTTGTGTGATGTTTGTATTTCCTAACATCTATTTTGAAGGACTTAGGATTTCTTTTTGAATTTTAATATGTAAATTTGAGCTTAAAATTAGGTTAGGATCTATGGGATCTAGGATTAATAGGAGCATACCCTACCAGGAGATGGTGCAGTGGTCCCCTCTAGAGCCCAATGGATGTCCCTGAAGAAGGAGACTCTCCTGGAAAGAATACCCATGGATCTAGACTTGTAGTTCTAGGCTGGGCTATATAAGGGCAGAGCTCAGCTGCCC
Source organism: Cymbidium sinense (assembly GCA_021442155.1). Taxonomy (NCBI): domain Eukaryota; kingdom Viridiplantae; phylum Streptophyta; class Magnoliopsida; order Asparagales; family Orchidaceae; genus Cymbidium; species Cymbidium sinense. The sequence continues at coordinate 11,914,502 of CM038223.1, read as the reverse complement.
ATTTTTCTTTCTTCTAGGTGTACCACAGTACCCAGCTGCATTGGCCTTTTTTCTTAAATTAAATTGGCTTGCTAGGTTTTTTCTCTGTGTTGTGTTTTCCTGTTAATGAATGCTTGGATGATTAGGCTCATAGGAAAAACTAAATTTTATACCCAACTTAAATCTCAACTAAAAAAATTAAAGAAAACTTGAAACCTCATATAAATTAAATCCTTAGGCAAAACATAAAATAAATTAAAAATAATCAGGTTCTAAAATCATGCAATCTTATTACTCCAATCCTTGAATTGGCAACTTCTCCTATTGCACATAAGGGGCATCTGACTTGTGAGGATGACCACCTTCTTGGGTAAGCGTGCCTTCTATTATTGATTTGGCCCATGGCATAAAATGCATACCCATAGCCAAAAATAAATCTTGAGTCAAAATTTATAAAATCTAAAAAATGTGCATTAGTTAGATGCATTTTCATACCCTACATGATTCTAGGGATTAGGGAGTGAGCCTAGGTTCATAGAATCCTTTCTTAAAAATGTAAAAACCCTGCCATATTGCATTTATAAGACTTGGCATCATGAATTTAAAATGCACTTAGGTGGTGTTAGGCCCCTCTCCAGGGTTGTGTAAGTCCGTAAGAGTTGGATAGGTTCCCTCAAGTGAGAGGAATGATCGATAATTCTCAAAATAGAACTAGGTCGACCATCTGACATATGTTAAAAGCACTTAGAGACTAGGATCTAAATCATCCTTTTCAAGAATAAGTCTTTAACCCTAGGCATTTCTCAGCCTCGTGCTAAAATCTAAGTCCTATTTCTAGGAAAATGTCAACTCAAAACCTAAATTGAATTCCAAAATCTAAAGCCTAATTACAGGGATAGTTAAAATGTATATTGGGCATCCCAATATTAATAGACATTTCCTATTTCATCCGTTTGGCCTCCAAAAGAACTCTCTCTAATTGGAATAAATCCCAATTTAAATTCCAAACATCTATTCTTTAAAAGCCAACTTTGAAATTTTTAGAGATAACAACTCATTTTTTTATTTGGCAGTATTCTTAGGGAGGGACAACCTTCTTAAGATGTAATTAACTATAAAGGATTTCCTCTATAGGGAACCATGAACCTAGTTTAAATTAAACCCTATTTTACCTCCCATATAATTCAGAGGAAAAATCTCTGGTACATGAAAGAACCATTAGCCTTAGGAGTCTTTTATTAAATGATCAAATCCATTATAGGAAAACATGTTTATCTTTGAGATAATATGTTTATTCCTTAATGACACATTTGATCATCTTAATAAGAAATTTCTAAACTCTATATCGTGTCATAAATTTTCTTCACAGAGATATTTTCTAGTGACTCCACTGGGGAATGGTTCCTTTCTCCATTTTAAGAAATAAGTTGTTATTTCTATATAATGGTAGTGTACTAGTGCCACTCACCTGTCAAGATTGCCTTTCTTTCCATTGGATACCTCTCCATTTCATTCTTGATTAAGCTTATCCAACATTCTGAATTAAGGTTCTAGAACTCTTCATTTGCCATAATTAAACGATTGGGTCCTAGAACCAAATCACAAAATAAAAAAGGGGAGAGAAATAAATGAAAATAAAGTTATTTTTTTAATACTTATTGCTGGCCAAGACATATTTGAAACCATTCCAATGTGGAAAATAAATGTTTAATTTTTTTTTTAAAAGTATGAAAATTACTTCAAAATTTGAAAAGTAAATCCCAAGAATAAAATCTCAAAGTTAAACTTGTCCTTAATCTTACTTTGGCTTTATACTAAAGTAAAAGAGAATGAGGACAAGGTCCTAAGTTGATACCCATTGTTCTACCAAATTCAAAGTTCTTTAACATCTAGTTTAGTCACCAATAACACCAAAAAAGTATTATTGGTGGTGTGCCTTAAGAAATGTTTTTTTCAACAATGAATAAGAATAAGGTTTATTTTTTTTCAAAAGCTACATCTAAAATTGACAAAAATCTAAGAAGTAAGATATGAGACTTTAGTACTAACTTTAGAAATAAGTACACTTATTTGTATCCTTACGAATTAATCAACACTATGTTCTTTCCTCTAATTGGATGAATTGAATGGAAAACCTTTGTTTTCTCTTTTCTATGTTTTAATGAAATTTTGAGATTTGTCAATCCACTGTTAATCGATAGATGAATCTCTCTCTCTTTTTCATCTCATACCAAATGCAGCAAAAGATTAGCCCTTTTTCCTTCTCGTGAACCATGGGAGAGCCTATCTCCTAGGAGAGGAAAGCTCATTTTTGAGTCAAGCGGCTCATAAAAAGGGTGTTGACCTTACTTTTGGGGTGGTTCTCATCCCTCCTCTTAGACCTAGGAGTCTTCTAGACACTAAGACTTCCTTAGTCATAAGACACTTCTAGCACTTAGGTGAACACTTAAATTAAGCCCAAAGAATTAAAAGGGTTAATCATAAGATTAGATTGTGCCTTAGGACTTAAGAAAATCCACCTACCCTATAGCCTAAAACCAGTCCATGTTCACCTTCTTACGCTATAACCAAACCTCAAATTCAATTCAAATACCAAATACAAATCCAAATTCCAAGCCACATGACTGAAATTCATGATCAAATCCAAACTTAAAATCAACCTAAGCCCTATGATTTCTTCTTATGGACTTAGCCTTAGCCAAATTCAAATCAATCCAAACTCAATTGATTTTTTCAAATATCAATTCAACCATTCAATCACTCTATCAAACTTACAATTAAACTCAATCCAAAATCCAAATCAAGATCCAAATCAAACCAAATCCAAACTTGAAATCTTTCCTAAGTCCTTTGAATCACTTTCATGAACTTAACCAAAATTCCATCCAAATCAATCCAAAATCAATTAATTTTCTCATAATCAATTTATATCTTCAATCATCTTCATATATATAAATCAAATCTACATTCAAATGACCAAAACCAAATTAAACTAAATCAAATTAAATCAAATCCAAATATAAGCGTTATGACCTAATTTCATGAGCTTAACCAAATTTGCCTTCAAGCCACTTCAAACTTGATTGATTTTCTTATAAATCAATTATTCTTTCAATTATCTTCCCAAACATAAATCAGACTTATAATCAAATGACCAAAACCAAATCCAAACTTAATCAAATCCAAATCTAAACCTTTAAGCCAATTTTATGAACTTAGCCAAATTCCATTCAAATTCAAACCAAAACCAATTGATTTTCTCATAAATCAATCACTCCATAAATCACCATACAAAATATAAAAGAAACCTACAATAACCAAACCAAATCAAAATCAATCCAAGTCAAACCCTACCTACCCCTTTTGACTTGAAATTTTCAAATGAACCAAAATCCATTTGAACCCAAACCAATTGCAATTGAGTTTATATATCAATCACAAATTCATGTATAAACTCAACTAAATCAAACTCAACCCAAAACCAACTAAACCCAATTGGTCCACTTGACCTAAAGTAACCAATTTGACCTATTTGAAGCAAAATCCAATTCAATCCAAATCAAAGTGAATTAAGCCAATCCAAACTTCATGACACGATTGTTGATGCCCTAGGATGATCAATTGCCATAAATTGGGTCAAAATAAGTCAACCTAGACCTTTGACCAAGCCAATCCCATAACCAGCATGAATCCAAACTATTCAAAATGTAACCTAAGCCAACTCCATTGAAACCAATGATTCATATCAACCCAAAACCAACATTTGAACATGACTTAACATTCAATTGAGCCAAAACAAACTCAATTGGCCCTCTTGACCCAATTTGACCTAAATGGAAAAAATGAGTCAAAATAAAATCTAAATCAAATTGATTGCAACCAATGGCTCAATTTCAATCCATATTGGTCATTGAACTTGACCAAAGCCTCAATTGAGCCCAATTGACTCACTAGACCCAAATGACCTATTGAACCTAACTTGACCTAAAAAGGAAAACCAACTTAAAACTCAATCGAATACAAATTAAACTCAACTAAAGCCTACAACATATTCCAAATGATCAACCAAACCCAAACCAAGACATGACCCAAGCCAATTTGGCCAATTGGGTCAAATTGGTCAACTTGACCCATTTGACCCAAAGGAACTCAAATGAGCCAAAACCAACACTAAACCAAATTGAACCAAACCAATGACACCAATGCACTCCAATTGATCATTTGAACTTGACCCAACCCTTAGTTTGACCTAATTTGACCAATTGGTCAACCTAACCCGATTTGACCCAATTTGACCCAAATGGGTCAAATTGAGCCAAACCTAACCAAATGAACTTCAAATGAAATTTGGCCCAACCCACTTTTGACTCATTTCAAATCTCAAATCAAATCTAATGCCAAATGACCATCCTACCTTTGCGCTAGGGGTATCACATGAGACAAATCACCATGTAAGTGGTCATTTTTATTCCATGGCCACTTTTGACTCTCCCATTGGTCCACCTAGGCTCCTAAGACACTGCCCAACCTGACCCAAAGGTGGTTGGGTCAATATTGACCTAATGGGAGGTGAAATCACCTCACCTCCCCCCATTGGAACACTTGAAACACCTAGGACACCCACTACCCTCCTTGGCAGCCACCTCCACACCGTCACCCAACCAAACCGAGCCAAACTCAACCCCCCAAGGACACCCACGACTCCTTCAGGTGACCGAATGATCAAAAAAATCCAAACTCAACTCGTCCATCTGATCAAGAGTCGGAGGGATATACACCCCCTCATATCCACTCAAATTCACACAAAATAATTCCCTAGAGCAAGAGAACCCTAAGATGACATGTTAAGAGCTTCCAAGAGAGTTCTCAAGCTTCCCCAAGTTCTCCACTCTCAATTTTCCTCAAGCTGAAATAGAGCACTATCCCATTTATTCTCATTTGCTCAAGGCTCAACCAAAGTGTAATTAACTTTGTACACACCATCCTTGGATCTAGTCATACAAGAATGAATTATTTCTCGAGCCCTCTGACCACTGGATGATAGATTTTGATCAACACCAACCACCTACACTCCAGTGTTGGCATTTAGAGAAAATCATCTCAAATTGGAGCTCATGGTGATCTAAAGAACTTCATCTCCACTTGATGAAGCTTCCTCAATTAGATTTGGCACCGGTCATGAGCTCTGGTGAGGTATGCCATTAAAATTGATCCTTAGGCAAAAATAAGCCAAAGCTTTTTGAAAAAAACTTGCATTTCATATGATCTTAGCCATTGGATCTTCGACACCTACTTGGTAAGGTGTGGATCGATTTAAGATCGATCCAAGCTTGGGTGAGCTCGAATCGATCGAAGGAAGGTGAATGGTGTCTGTCTTTCGCCAATCGATAGACGAGGGATCACACACCATCCGTTTAGCATGATCGGAATAGATTTCCTTAATTAGATTCGTTAAAATTATCCTATTTTATCCTTTAGTGCCACAGGATTAATTATGGCCATCCCATCTTAGATCGACACAGAAAGCGCACAAAGCAATTAATTCAATTATTTTAATAACCAATCCGCCACTTGGAAAGCATGTCGTGATAGCATGCCACATAATAGGATTAAGGGTTAATTAAGCTTAATTAATGAATTTTAATGGATGAAAATTCTTAAAATTATAACTAATTATAGAAAAGTCATAAAAATATAAAGAAATACTCATTTTAAAGGTATTTTAGAGAGGAATTTATTAAGAATATTCATAATTAATTTTGAATAATAATTAGGGCTTAATTAAGGTTTAATTATAAAATTAATTAGTTTAATTATCCTTTAATTACTTAGGTAATTAATCCCAAACTTTGTGGGTTAATATAATGGGATGACCTCTGCCTCTTATAGTTATCTTAGGATTTATTACTTAGTTAATTAGGGAAATTGACTAATTAAGCTTTAATTACTCTCTTAAATTAGTTGATCATTAATTATGAGAGAATTATATGGTACTTAATTAAGTTTTTTAACTTAGCCATTAATCATGAGCCAATTACATTAGGTCTTTTTCTCTTAGATCATTGCTAATTTACTTCAAATTCATATGAATATTTGTTGGCTTATAATTATTTGGGTAATTATTTTAAGGTAACATAAGAAAGGGTTAATTAATAGATTTAATAAATATTATAACTTAATTAACTCATAAAATCAACTTAATTACTTTTCATTAAACTAAATTAATTAACCAATATGGGAATGGGTAGGATTAACAAATTGTTTCACATCGTTAAATCAAAACAAAATATGAAATTAAAAATAATGTTAAGAAAGCTTTGGTTTAAAAAAAGATTTATTTAATATGATTGTCCTTGGGAATTAATTTGATTGATTGAAATTATATGTTTATGTTTGTTTATTCCTCTCCAATCATGTTAAATGTTATATGTCCTTTGACATCATACATTCATGCTTTCAAATTTAAATAAATCAAATGGTCTTTCTTTATATAAGCTTGCATGTGTCGATTAATTTATAATATGTGTGGCTATAGTCACTAATAAATTCAAATTATTTTTCTAAAATCTATAAATCAAGTACATTGATCAAAGTTATAATAGTTATGAATACATATAGGTTTGCATGTGCTTATAACTTAATTATGTGAAGTAAAGCTTTCTTTTCCTTAATTCATGTGTCATTTTACATGTATTTGAATGTTAATAAGTATATAGTCTAGACATCTTGGAAATATGAGGCTTTAGCTAGCCCCATGGAGGTCATTTGATTACCTCACTTCCTTGGTTAACAATGACACGTATTTATTTGATTTCAATCATATGTATTTCTACACTAGAATTTGGATAGAACTTTGCTTCACATACATAAATGATTCAATCAAACAAAACATAATATTTGCATGATTTTCTTCCCCTTATTTGCATATACATTCATGTGTAGTCAGATAGCAAAGTATATAGTCAGGACATCCCAGGAATACGAGGCTTTAGCTAACCCCAAGGAGATCATTTGATTACCTCGCTTCCCTGGTTAATAAAGACACATACTAGCTTATTTCTCTTTACATGTGTATGTATGTGTGGCTAAAGGATGAAAGTCACCCTTTTATACTAAAGATGCATACATTCATAATTGAATAAGTGTTTGAATTAATTAGTCATGTGATTTGGAGCTTTCTTTCTCATATTTATGTATATGAATTTACATATGCTTGAATACAAATGGGTATATAGTTTGGAAATCCCGGGAATACGAGGCTTTAGCTAGCCCCAAGGATGTCATTTGATTACCTCACTTCCCTAGCTAATAATGACATGTAACTATTTAATCTCATCCCTATGTATTTTTGTATAAGAATTTAGATAGATCTTAAAACTAATATGATTAAATAATTCAATAACATAAAAGAATATAAACTTCAAATACACATATATACATTCATCATATAAGTGTGCTAAAACATATTGCATGTATAGGTACACTTAGGATAAAAATCATATGCATGTTACATGTGATGGAAATAAATGGATTAGCATTAATCTTAAGATGCCTTTCATATTGAATAGGATCACTTAAGGTGAACCTAAACTTAGAATTAATTAAATCATTTAATAAGTCATTCACTAAAGAGAACTAAATTAATTTAATATACTTTAGAAAGTGGCTTATGTTAGGGATGAAGTAAGGCAATCTTCTTTCTTCTCTTTATAACACTTAGTTGCTAAGTATAATCATATAAAATAAAAGAAAACACAAATTAAAATCCTCAAATAAATTAAAAAACTTAAAGTGCAATTAACCCTTTTATGTTAAATTTAATCCATATATACTTAGAAAATTATAACTTTAATGTTTAGTCAAAACATACCACAAAATCCTTAACACACACATTAGAATTAAATCAACACTTCTAGTTCTATGTATGATTGCATGATATGATATATATTTGTTTTGTGATGTATTATTTTAAATGGATGTGTATGTTTCATAGACTGGATGGTAGGCGATACTAATCATGTGTTTTCTATAGGGATTATGCTTAAAGGGTGTTAAAAAAATAAATATAAATGCTCTCTTTTGCGTTCCTTAAACCCCTAAGCATAATCTAAGTTAGAGTGGGCTTGGTTACCCATGTGTAGGGTGCTAAGTCCAAATTATAAATATAATTATTTGGGAATGTATGTGTGTTTAGCTAACCTCTATTTTATATGTGTAGTTAGATTTATATTTCCTATTATTAATGTAATTTTGCATTATAAATTAAGATTAATGCTATGGGGGATTACGATGAGCATTGGCTAGAAGGCTTTATTCTAGGGTACCATGTAATGCCTTAAATCTTACCAAATCAAAGAAGCAAGGAAAAAAGAATTGAAGATATAAAGAATAAGGAAAGTGTACTCCCCATAGAATTTTAAAAAATGTAATTATTATTTTATAATTTCAAGTTGTAGAAGGGTAGAGCTCAGTCCTTTCGGGCCACCACATCGATATTTTATTCTTTCATGATAGTTATAAATTTGGTTGATGATTTGTTTAGGATGTGTACTAGAAATGACATGCTTTTCTTAGTTTCTTAAATGATTAATGCTTTATTGTATGGCCTAGATATGATTAGGCTCTTAGAGAAAAATTAACCTTTCTACCCCAATTAATCACTCATAACTAATCTTTAAATAATTCATAACCTCACCATAAAGCTTAGGCATTAAATAAGATAATTAAAAGACTTAGCAACCCTTTAGTTGAATGGTTGAATGTTTCACAAACATGCATATAATATTACTTCATTCTTGAAAATAGGGGATTTCCATCCTTGCACGATAGCGTAATGCTTGACTTGTGAGGGAATCCCTTATGGTGGAAAACACCCCTTCTTGCTGATTTATCCAACAATCCTATTTCTTCATGCATGTAAACATAAAATCCTAAAGCCTTTGTCCAAATGAACTGTCAAAATTGAAATAAAATTTAAAACAATTTTGCATTAGATTAAGTCATTATCCATACCACTCATGCTCTAGTCTCTGGGAGTGGGTTTAAGGACTTTAGCCTCTTTTTTAAATAAATAATAGCCCAATAATCTTGTAATTTCATATGACTGGACCACAGATTTGAATCATAGGAAGAGTTAGTTAGTGCCCACTCTAGGAGGTTGTAAACCCAGAAGTCAGATGGTTTATCCTCTCTTGTGGAGGTAAACCTTATGACCATTTTCACTTAGATTTAGGTTGTGTTTTAGCTTATGCTAAAGCTCTCTAGATTTAGGATCCAAGGTAGCTATTTCCTTCAAGCTATAAGAATAGATCCTTACCTCATAAGCATTTTCACAACTTTGTGTTGATGAATTATAAGCCGTAGCACTCTAATGAATTCAACTCAAAACATATAAAGTCTCTTCACTTTCAAAATTATAAAACCCAACCATATGATAGATTGGAATGCTCACTAGGCTTCCTAGTATCATGAGCATTTCCTACCTATTCCCCTTGGCTTACACAGTAAGTCTTCTCCTTAAACTTTCTCATTTGATTTTTCAAATATAACTAATCCTTTAATAGTCTAGCCTTGAAATATTTGGAGATCCTAATTGTCTACTTTAATCGAGAGTATTCTTATGGAATTTTATTTCCTAAGATGTAATTAACTATGGAGGCTTTCCTCCATAGGGATTTTTAGAACTTAGTTTAATATATATCCTATTTGATTCATCCATATAAAGCACGAAAAAAATCTCTAGTACATTCAAAGACCCATCATGCCTTAGAAGTCCTTATTAAGTGATTAGGTCCATTGAACGGTGATGTCTCTATCTTTTGAGATAGTATATCATACCTCAATATCGTATTAGATCACTTTAATAAGTACCCCTATGATTTGAGTGGTGTCCTCCCCACATCCAAAATAACACCACAAAGGACCGCCCATCAAAGTCTTATACTTCGGAATGAAGTTTAGATTCCATAATGGTTCATAGAATGAAGGAAGTGTACAACTAGGGGCCCACTTCACTAACTGCAATGAATTCCATGGAGACTAGCTAAAAGAGCACTTTGCTCTTAGTTTCCTTTGCTTGGCTCCTTTTCTTCCCTTCTAACTTGCTTGCTTGCAACTGTTGGATAGCTACTAGATTCTCTCTAGGAAAAGGAATTCTTCCTTATTGAAGCAGCTAGATAGTAATGTGAACTTGCAAAGAAAAGAATTGATTTGATAATAGCCAATTTTAGTAGAGTCTAAGAGACAAGACCTCCAATGTAAAAGCCTATTTTTCAAAGATAATAACATATATAAGAGCAAGGATTTTATTGGATAGACTTGATTAAGAGACATACTAGGCTAATTTCTATTAATAATCCACCTTCTTCTTTCCTTAAGATGCTTCTTTAAATACCTAAAGTTTTAAAATAATTAGATCATTATTTTAAGTTTAATTTAAGTTTGATTACTTTTAATTAAACTTAAATTAATGCAAATTTACCTAATAAAAATGTAGATTTTGGGTTTAATAGATTCCTCTCACTAAGATAAATTTATAGACCACTTATTGAATTTTTTATTGAGTATTTTCATTTCTATAAATTTTTAAAGTTTTGGACAATTTTTATATTTTTTGAATTAAAAAAATTCTAATTTCCTACATAATCCAGTTAGAGCTGAGAGGGCATTGACGAGGCAAAACTTTATGCATGGCATCACACCATTGGGTCATATGGGATCCACATGGATTCCAAATCTAAAGGAGGTAGAGATGCAAGGTCGATTGGGACCATCCAATCATGAATTAGTCAATCCTGATTAAATCCCAATTTCCTTAAGGTATTAAATCATGTGGTATCAATAGATCATGGGAATCCAATCTAAATAGAAGGAATGAATGGTGGTGATTTTGCCTCCCTAGAAAATGATAATTGTTGGCTCTTAGGGCTTGATCAAATTTTGGCTCACTAACATTGAACAACTTCACTAAAGGTTCATTTGAGTTTGCCTTTACCCAAAGAACGTATAAGAATTGTTAGTGTTTGGGGAGGAAAGGTCCTCCTCTATTTCTAAGCAGTGAGCTTTGCTACCTATGGCTGAATTCTAACTTGTTAGTAGCAAGAGACCGGGGAAAGGTGTCAAATCACCTTCCCTTTCTCTATGGGATGTTTTGGTGAGGTTAATTGGTAGAGAGGATTGCTTCTCTTCTCTCTTGGTGTTTGACCAAGAATCCTCCCTATTGGAAGAATCTAAGGTAGTCAAATCTACTACTAGCGAGGGAGCTGGTTAAAGAGTTGATTCACCAAGTGTGTGATAGTGGAGTTAGAATTCAAAGAGGAGTCCTCCACTTTTCCCCTCTTTCTTGGCCATGAGCTTTTCCCATGGTGAAGTCAAGAAAATGTTGGTCATGGGTGATTGGAAGCTTTGGATTATTGTTGAAAATAGTGATCAATTGATTGAATTAAGTTCAATTCAATCTAATTGAGGGATATAAAGAAGATGAGGTTTACATAGGATTTGATTTCTTCTCCTCCCATGACTCCATCTCATATCCCAAGGCCACCTCACAAATCTATGGCTTTAGGATCTTGGTTGGTCGCCAAGTCAAGCTCAGTGATCACTCAAACTCAAGTTCATTTGGTTTGAAGTTGGGTTTGAGTGCTTAGGTTTGATTTATTTGAATTTGACTTAAGTTGGATTAGTTTGTATTAATTTTATGTAATTAATTATCAATTAAATTTTAGTTTTCAATTAAGATGACTATCCTTTGAGTGATTTTTCAACCAATTGATCAAAGCTTTATGTAGCTTTAACAAAGTTTAAGTCCTTTTGATACATTTGACCCAAAGAAGTCAAATTATATCTCTTGGTATATTTAGTCATTTTAAGACTTGTATTTATGCTCAGTTATGTTCAAATGATCATTTGAATTATTTATGATTAATTTATTTTAATTAATTTGAGTTGGATTTTTATTTAGACCCATTTTGCCCTAAATTGGCCTTAATGGATCAAGATTGGTTCACTTAGTAAAATTAAATCTAATAATTGATTGAATTATATTTAATTATAATTTTAAAATATATTGAAATATTTAATTGAATTAATTTCTAATTTAATTTAAAATTAGCTTAATGAGGTCCATTTGGGTTTATTTAGGCTAAGTGGCCAAATCATCTGACTTGAATCCTTAGTGAAATTAGATTTGTTTAGTTTTATGTTTGAAAATGTTCATTTGATAATTTTGAGTTTTTGAGATAACTCAATTTAGCCAATTTTTAATTGGTTGACCTTTGATGTGGCGGGGCCCATAGAGGTCAACTCTAGATTAAATGACCTAGTTGATCACTTCGAACCTCATCTAGATTTATTTTTGTATTCATTTATATTTTTGCATTTATTATATACTTTAGTTTGATATAATATTGATTTATTTTGATTTTAGTTAATTTTTTTCTTACATTTAAGTGATTTTGATCTTAAATGGGTCAATTGGATCAATCACCCCAATTACCTCAATTTAAGCTCAAATAAATTTAGATTTCAATTCACATGTATTTGATTTTAATTTCTATTAAATTTTACTAAATTTGGATTTAATTAGGTTCAGCTAGTTTTGTTAGGTCCCAGTGAGGTTAAATAGGCTAAATTAAGTTTTCATCTTAAGATTTTGAGCTTGACTTTGGTTTTATATGTAATTTTGATTTTAAATTTTGGTTTGGTTCAAGTTATTATTTGATTTTTGTTTAAAGATACACCTAGCTACTAAGTGTAATGTGGTGGACTACCTAGAGTACACTACACGTATTGGTATTAACTAAAATAATCAAAGGATCCGATGTAAGTTACAAGAAATAATGCTTGCAAAGGTTTGAATTTTAGTTTGAAATTTAAAATTTGGAATTAGCTTTGATTTTAATTTAAAATTTTATTTTGAATTTAATAGTGAAAACTGCATAAGGTTGTTTTGAGTTAGAAAGATCCATTCTTTGAAGAATCTAGATTCACTAGTTTCTAAGAGGAATAAAGATGTTATTACCGAAAGACTTGGCATTGCACATATTAGCATTAACTGAACTAATCAACAGATCCCATGTAGGTTACAAGCAACAATTCTTGTAAAGGTTTGAATTTTGGTTTGAAATTTAAATTTTGGATTTAGCTTTGATTTTGTTTTAAAATTTTATTCTTGAATTTGATTGTGAAAGATAGACATTAATAGGTTGTTTTGACTTAGAAATATCTATTCTTTGAAGAATCTAGATTCACTTATTTCTAAAGAATAAAAATGTTATTAGGAAAGACTTACTAGGAAATCTATTCGTAACATAGTCATGATAGCATGAAAAGATGCCTCCGAGGGAATTATTTTTATCTTCACTATAACAAACTTTAGTTTCTATCACTTTTTAATGGCTAACCTAGGAAGAAAGCACCGAGACTCATATCTTTCTAAGTGTGACTAGTCAAAGGGGTAGTATAAATGAATAACCAACCTAAAGAGTAGATTTACAAATGTTTACACTATGATTGACTATATGATTTTATTTTCCTTTTAGTTTTAATGACTAACTTTGTAAGAAAACTTAGAGGCTCACATCTTCTTAGGTAGAACTAGTCAAAGGTGATAGCCCTAATGACTAACCAATCTAAGGGGACCAATATTAATTACTAACCTAGAAAAAAAGCATGGGGACTCATATTTGTCTAGGTGGAACTAGTCAAAGGGATAGACTTAATGGATAATTAACCTTAGGAGAGGATCTATAGGTCTTTATACTAGGATATACTAGATCCTGAGTTTTTCATTTAGCAAGGATGTCATTATTGAACATATTTCTAACTAATTATGCTAGAGAGGCGGGATGTCACTGTGGATACTTACTCCTACTCTCATTGTACTAATCCCTGAAAGATGTCACTATTGATTCTTACTCATGTCTAGGAGTTTGGTTGATAGGCAAGGGCCTGTGGTGGTTACTTCCAGCTAGCAAAATTCATCTAATAAGAAGGGGCCTTGATGGCATAGTTTTAACCAGTAACTTAAATGAGAAAATGGGCCCTTCAATGGCATAGTTTCAACAGTATTTAAATGAGGAAAAGGAGCATTCAGTAGCTTAGTTACTTAATCATCAAGATTTCAACTAATGAGTAGGGGTCACATAGACTTAATGGCTAACCTAAATAGTCTATGGAAATGGGGCCTTAGAGTGGCTTAATTTTATCTTTAATTTTCTTAGAAAGGATACCATTGGGGGATTTACTCCTAACTACTGGTTTAACTAATATAAAGGGGCATTAAAGTAGTTCCTATTCTAAATAGCTGGAAAAATGAAAGGGGCCTTATGTGGCTTAGTTATTAATCTTCAAATTTTTACTAATAGGTAGGGGTCACATGGGCTTTGTTCCTAACATAAATAGTCTATGGAAATGGGGCTTTGGAGTGGTCTAGTAAGTTTCTTTTCTTTTGAACAATGAAAGGATCACAAGGACTTAGTTCTTATCCATCAAAATTAAGATAACAGGAAAAGCCTTCAATGCCTTAGTTCTAACCTGAATAGCTTGAAAGAGGAAAGGGGTCATGATGACTTAATCCTATCCCAAGGATGGCAAGATGGCCTTAAAGTAGTTCCTATTCTAGATAACTGGAAAAAGGAAAGGGGCCTTATATGGCTTAGTTCTTAATCTTCAATTTTTTACTAAAAGGTAGGGGTCACAAGGACTTTGTTCCTAACCTAAATAGTCAATGAAAATGGGGTTTTGGAGTGGTCGAGCTCCATCTATAAGTTTCTTTTCTGTTGAACTATGAAGGAGTCACAAGGACTTAGTTCCTATCCATCAAAATTCAACTAACAAGAAGGGGCCTTCAATGCCTTGATGACTTAATCCTATCCCAATGAAGGAAAGATTAATATCATGAAGGGATACTATAAACTTGTGGAAGATAAATAAGAGAAGAAGGGCTTGCTCCCAACCTATGAAAGCAAGAATGGTGCTATAGATGGCATGCTCCAAGGGGAATGGTGCATGGTGGCTTACTCTAAACCCAAGAGAGATATGTATAAGAAAGGTGCCACCAAAGGCTTTGTCCTAACTTATGAATGACATGAATGGTGTCACAAAAGGTTTACTCCAAACCTATGGCAATGATGTACGAGGACTTACTCCAAACCCAAAAGAAACATATAATAAGGGTGCCATGAAGGGCTTGCTCTCAACCTATGAATAATAGGAATGGTGCCACAAAGGGCTCAAACCAAATCTATGGAAATGGTGCACAAAGGCTTACTCTAAACCCAAAAATATATATATAGGAAGGGTGCCATGAAGGGCTTGCTCCCAACCTATGAAAATAAAAAATGGCTCCATGAAGGACTTACTCCAAACCCAAAAGAAATATATAGGAAAGGTGCCACAAAGGGTTTGCTCCCAACATATGTAAAGCAAGAATGGTGCCACAAAGGGTTTACTCCAAACTTGTGGGAATAGTGCATGAAGGCTTACTATAAACCTAAGAAACATATATGAAAGGTTCCATGAAGGGCTTGTTCCCAACCTATGGAAAGAAGGAATGGTGCCATGAAGGGCTTACTCCAAACTTGTGAGAATGGTGCACAAAGGCTTACTCCAAACTTAAAAGAAACATATATGAAGGGTGCTAAAATGGGATTTTCTTCTAACCTATGGAATGCAAGAATGGTGCCACAAAGGGCTTACTCCAAACCTATAGGAATGGTGCATGAGAGCTTACTTCAAACCCAAGAGAGATATAAGAAGTTTGTTACAAAGGGCTTGCTCCTGACTTATGAGAGACATGAATGAGAAAAGGAGCCTTAGGTGGCTTATTTCTTAATCCTCAAATTTTTGACTAATAGGTAGGGTTCACTTAGACTTGGTCCTAACTTAATTAGTCTAACATACATGGGAGTGGTGTTGGAATGACCTGTTTCCATCCCATGATTTTACTAATGCTTCTTGAAGAAGTTTAGTGAAGAAGATTAAAAAGATTTCAAGTATTTTTGATAGATTATGAGAAGAAAGATTTGGACCTAACGTATAATATGAAAATATCATAGAAATAAGATTTCATTGTTCTCAATTATCTTAAAGTTATATACAGCCATGCAAAGTGTCTAATCAACTTTATAATAGATATTATATGATATCAACCATAGAGATTTATTTTCTGAGTTATCATGTGATGTTTTAGTTCTTGGGTAGTGAAAATTAAAGTAATATAATGCTTCTCAATTGATGAGTAAAATGAATATGCAGATAGAACATTCTCTTAGCTTTCTTTATTTGAGTCAATGAAACATCAAGAGGTTTCTATAATATAATAATTGATATATATATAATTTATTTATTTTATTGATATGAATATGTAGCCTACAAAGTATTCTCTTCATTTTTTAGCAATTTAGATCAATAAAGATTAAGAGATTCCTTTAAAGCTACTATATATATAAGTTTTAAGAGCAAACAAGAATCAAGATGAGCAAAATCTTAGATTTTCTAAAACGAATTTTGATATATCTATTTCTTTTTTCCCTAATAAAAAATAATGAAGAGGATTGAATTGTTTGAGATATTTTCATTCTCAAGATAATTTTAAAATAAATTGTCTTAAGTTGAATTAGCTTTCTTTCAAAGGCTTTTTTGGATAAAATTATTGAGAGATGATATTTCATGGATAACTTTAATCAATTTTGATCTTTCAATTACTTTTGATCCCTTTAAATTCCACTACACATTTTAAAAAATTCCTTGAAATTAACTTAGAGGTGCATTTAAGAATTTGCTTTTAAATTGTAGTGCCAGTTATTTTCAAGTCATAATAGATTATTTTTTATTATTCATTTCATCATCATATTTCTATAAACAAGATCTTTAGTATAGCACTTCAGTTGATTAAAAGTGAGGATGTGGTGTTTTAATTTGGAGTCATGTGGACACCATGCATATCTTAAGGGGTGCTTATTGAAGTGATTGGGTACTAGATTAAGGTATACCACCTCAAAAGATGAAAACATCACCCAACAATGGACCTAATTACTTAATAAGGACTCCTAAGGCATGATTGGTCTTCATATATACCAGAGATTTTTCACCTACTTTATGTGAAATAAAGAAGGGTTTATTTTATGCCATGTTCTTTATTTTCCTATGGAGGCAAGCCTTCATACTTAATTTCATCCTAAGAAATGGAAATTTCTTAAGAACACTCTCGATTAAAGTAGTCAATAAATATCCCAAAAGATTTCAAAGTCAGACTAACAATAAATTAGTTATTTAAGAAAATCAAGTGGGAATGTTCAATTAGAAATACTTATTTATGGATTCTAAGGGAGAAGAAGTAAGGAGCTCTCATGATACTAATAGGCCTAGTGAGCACTCCAATCTACCCTATGGTCTGGCTGTATTTATTTAAATGAGAGAGTTTTTTGTTTGATTTGAAATTTTATTAGAATGTTAGAGCTTATAGTCCATCAACACAATATTGTGGAAATGCCTAAGAGGTGAGGATTTATACCTATAGCCCAAAGGAAATAATCAACATTAGATCCTAAATCTAAGGTGCTTTAGCACAAACTAAAAGTATGACCTAAGTCTAATCAAAAGATAGGACATAATGGTTTACCTCGATAAAAGAGAATAAACATATCCCGGCTCTTCTAAACTTAAAGCCGCCTGGAGTGGCTGCTAGCTAACACCACCTATGATTCAAAACCATGTAGGTCGGTCTTATGTAATTGCAAGATAGCTTGTCTATTATTTAATTAGGAAAGGAGACTAGAGCCATTAACTAACTCCCTAAGAGACTAAAACATGATTAGTATAAAATCATGACTTAAGCTAAATGCAAGATTTACAAATTTTATATCATTTTGACACATTCATTTGGACAAATATTTGAGATAATTATACATAGATGCATGAAGAAATTGAGTTATTGGCCAAATCTAAGAGAGGAGGTGTTCTTCACTATGAGGGGGTGATCTAATAGGTTAAGCATTCCATATAGTGCAAGAATGGAGACTCTCCCTATTCAAGAGTGAAATAAGATGATATGCATGACATTCAATATTTAGCTTGATTATATCCTAGGCTTTGGAATGAAGTTGTGAGTTGCTTTAAATTTTTATTTATGAGTTGTTAATTAGGATAGAAAAATTAATTTTTCCTAAAGAGCCTATCACATTTAGACCACACATTCAAACATCAATCCTTAAGAAACCTATGAAAATAATGATGTTCTATTTTGTAATCTAAACACAACAATAATCATTCATAAATTTTGTAAAATAATAAGAGGCCGGTGCTGCTAGGTACCCCTGTACACCCTGAAAAAGAGAAAAATTGGGTAGACAAGCTCTACCCTTATTCAACCTGGATTACAAAAGAATATTATAATTTAGAATTAAATTAGATGCTATGGGGGTCTTCATTCCTTATTTTTTCTTTCTTCTTCCTTTGACTTGATTTTGCTTCAAGGCTTCATAGGGCCTCCCATGACTTTGCCTTCAAGCCATTGCTCATCATAAATCCCACATCACTAATCCTAATTCTTATTACAAATATCATATATTTTTTATGGAAAGTAAAATCTAAATACACCTGCAAAATTGATGTTAGCTAAATATTCATACAAACCTAAGCAGATATATTATGTAATTTGGACTTAGCACCTTGTATATTGGTAACCAAGCCCATTAAGCAACCTACAAGCAAAAGTATTTATATTTACTTTACCAGCCTCATTAGCATAATCCTCTATAAAAAATAATATTAGGCTAACAATGGCCTAACATCTAGTCTACAAACAATAATCATAACATCCAGTCTAAAAATTACATCAAAAAACAAAACACAATCTCATATTACACACCGTTCTATCTTAAAGCTAGAAGTGGTGACTTAGTATTCTAATGTGTGTGCTTAGGCTCAGTGTAGTATGTCTTACTTAAGCTTTAGGATTATGGTTTCCTAAGGTTTGAAATAGTTTAAGTTAAGCATGAGGGATTGTTTCATTTTAAAATATTTAGTAGATTGGTGGGTTTTAATTTGTATTTTTTCATTTGATATTTACTTTGCATCTAGATATTGTAAAGAGAAGAAAAAGGCTTAACCTCCTTTATCTCTACCTTAAGTTATTTTCTGGAAGCATATTATTATGACTTGATTTCTTTTAGTAAATGACTTATAACATGTTTTATTGATCCTAAGTTTAGGTTAACCTTAAAGAATCTTATTGAACATGAAAGGCATCTGAGGGTTAATGTAATTGAATTGCCATGACATAGAATATATTGTACCATTCCTTTTCATTATCTATAACATGCATTTGATTTAAGACTTAATATACCTATACACGCAATGTATTTTTGACACACTTAAATGAGTATGATGCATATATTTTGGTAGAAGAGGACCTTCATTCCTTAGCTAAATGCACATATACATGTATCAAAGTCTTAACAAAGTGTGTACCATTGTAAAACCAGGGAAGTGAGGTAATCTAAGACCTTCTTGGGGCTACTTAAAGCATCGTATTTATGATATGTCTATACTATATACTTGATATCTTAAATACATATGGATGTACACAAAACTATGATAATAAAAATCATGAAAAGATTATATTTTTAGTGAATTATTTATACATGTAAAATAAAGTTCTATCCAAATTCTAGTACAAGTATACATAGGAATGAAATTAAATAAGTATGTGCCTTTATTAACCAGGGAAGTGAGGTAATCTAAGACCTCCGTGGGGATACTTAAAGCCATGTATTATCGGGATGTCAAGACTATATACTTATTATCATTCAAACATATGTAAACTCATACATGAATCATAAAGATAAACTATACTTTAACATGTTTAAGATATAAACACATGAAAATCATATAGAATATTCATAGCAAACCACCAATCTAAATCTTCATTATCAATTTATAACTTTGAAAATAGTATTTGAAATTTATTAATGATAATAGCTACACATATCATAGGATTAAGCCAACACATGCAACTTGCACATAAATAAATTCCATTGATTCTTTTATTTTTGAAAACATGAATGCATGATATCACATGGCATACAAAATTTATGATGATTGAAAATAAATAATTAAATATTGCCACATAATATATTCAATCACATTAATTCCTAAGGACAATCAAGTTGAATAAAATCATTTAAGAAAAACCAAAGCTTCTTGTTAAGTTTAATTATCTTTTATTTGAATTAATAAACTCAAAGAGGAGAAAATGTATTACCTGCTTTTGCCCCATCCCATGTTGATGATTTGATATGTTTAAAGAGGAGTAGTTAGGTGAGTGTTATGAGTTAATTAAGTTTGAATCATTAAGAAATTCATTTAATTACAATTTTTTGTACTTCTTTAATTTAATAAATCATTTAACTATGTTCTTTCAATGATATGCAAATGAGAAATTAAAATTGCAATGCACTTAGAGACCTAATGCAATGAAGCTCATAATTAAGTATTAATTAAATTAAAGACTCTAATTAAATACTTATATGGTTTTACCACACCCATGGGCTAATCATAATTTCCTTAAGGGTCCTTTTGCTCTTGAACACATAAAGAGGAACCCATAAATTCAAATTAAATTATCTTATCTAACCACCATTTTAATTTGATTCAATTTGGCCATTTAAATTGCTTAATTATCCTTAATCAAATTATGAATTAATTAATCCTCTTAAATGAAATGAACTTAGGGAAATAATTAGGAAGGTGGTCATAATCATTTCACTTCATCATTCCACTATTAATCAGTGATTAATAATAAATAATTACTTAGTTTTTACTATCTAGAATTTTTAAATAATTATTAAATCACTTAATGAGGGTGATTAGGGTTTGGATTTCAAATTCTCCAATTTGCCTAGCTAATAAATCTCAAGAAAATTATGAGAGGCAGAAGACATCCCATTAGATCAACATTTCAAATTTGAGATCAGTTGGCCAAATAATTAGGGCTTAACTAAGCTAATTATAAAAAATTCAAACCTTAATTAAGCTTTATTCACTATTCAAACCATAGGAAACTTATTTTTATTAAAATCTCCTGTGTTAACCCTTTCTAAAATAAGTTTATTCATATTTTTTAGATTTTTCTATAATTAGTTATAAATTTTGAAGTTCTTAATGATTAATTACTTTTTTAACCTTAATTCATCCCTAATCCCATCGACGCCACGTGGGAGTTGATGTGGCGATGCTTTCCATGAGGTGTTGTGGGATTAACTAATTAAATTATCTGATGTGGCAAGCTGAGTCAGTAGCGGTAGATGCACTTTTGTCCCAATCATCCGATCTCGAATCGAATGATGGGGATTATTCCTGTGATTCTTAATGAATTAAATCTAGATTTTCTATCCAATTAATTATGGTCGTCCATTCTAATCACGCAAAATGGACAATGGATGATCTTTCAGATCCTGAGCGATGGAAGGCAGATATTGTCCGCCCTCCTCCACTTGTTCTGAGCTTGTCGAAGCTCGTAAGGTGTCAAGATTGACTCCAAAACCTTTGGGGAAGAGATCTAAGGAGATCCTAGGATGGAAATTGCATGAAATTACAAAATTCTTCATAAAACACCAACTCCATTATGATTTTCTATTGTTTTCCATAAAAATACCTCACCGGAGCTCAAGACTGGTGGTCCAACGACTGAGGTAGCTTCATCTAGAAGAGACGAAGCCCTATTGAGAAGCTCATGACTTGCCTCACCACCGATGGCTCTGTGGATCAAGCGCCACTAAAATAATCACCAGAGTTGATCTAAAGTGGTCTCTGGTGCTCGAATCGATCGGGAATCGATATTTTTTTTATCGCCCAAGCTTGAGGAAGGGGTGGGTGAATTTAATTTAGATTTGGTGGAGTTTAAGTAGACTCGGATGGAGAATAAGCTCTATTTCACTCTAGTTTGGTGTTGCTGGTGATAGGAAGCACAAGGGAGGTCGGGAAGGCTCTGGGGATGCTCGTCTTGACTCACTCAAACTCTGTGTATGCCTATGTGTGGTTGGAATGATATGGGTAGGAGCATACTCTCCTGCCCAAGGGATCAGATGGTGCGGATTGCTTCAACTTTTGGCAATCATCCGGCAGGCGTAGGTGGCCGAAGACATCATGGATTGGCTGAAGTGGAGGCCCTTGAATGGCTGTGGGTTTGGGATGGGCTGAGGTGGAGTGTACTTCCTCTCCTACGTGAGCTAATGGAATGGCTTGGGTTAGCTCACCTCCTTTAACCCATGGTTGACCCAATCAGCCTTGGGTCAGGTTAGCCAGTGGGTCAAAGGTCTAAATCAAACTTAAGGTGGCTGTCAAAGGAAAATGGGTAGGTAAGACCATCCAAATGGAGATTTTATCCCATTTGGAGAAATTTACCTAATGGGTTTTGGCCTAATTCAGGTCAAGATGGGTTGGATTTGATTTGGGGTGACCCATGATGATCCAAGGATGGGTCATGCCAAGTTTGGTTTGGTTTGGCTCAATTTGATCCATGTAGGTCAAATTGGGTTCAATTGGGCTAGGTTGACCCATGGGCCAAATTAGTTCAAACTAAGGATTGGGCCATGTTCAAATGACAATTTGAGATGTTTAGTTTCAATTGGTTTGATTTGATTTGAAGTGGATTTGAATTTGGCTCATGTGGGTTCATACGGGTCAATTAGGCTAAGTTGACCAATTTGGTCAAATTGACCAAAATGACTTGGGCTAGGGTTGGTTTAGGTTCAGTTGATGATTTGGAGATGATTGTAGGTGTTTATTTCAATTAATTTTGATTTGGGAATGATTTAGATCAATTTGACCATTAGGTAAATTTGGGTTGAGTTGCTCAATTAGGTTGACTTGGTCAAATTGGGTTCAATCTAGGGCTTGATCATGTTCAATAATCAATTCATGATTGTTTGGAAGCATTGGTTTCAATCAATTTGGATTGGGTTGAGGTTTGATCCAATTTAGCCTTTTAGGTCAAATTGGGTCAACTTGGGTCAAGTGGCCAATTGGGTTTATTTAGCTCCAATTGGTCATCAAATCATATTCAATGGTTAATTTATGATTGATTGAAGGTATTGATTTCATTCAATTGAGTTTGGAATGGAGTTTGGTTCAATTTAGCCCATATAGGCTAATTGGGTCAACTTGGGTCAAGTGATCAAATTAGGTTGGTTTGCCCTAGTTGATTATAATTAGTCAATCAAGGATGATCAACAATCATTGTAGAAGAGATTGGATGGGTTGCTCAATCTAATTTGGATTGGATTAGAGTTTGGATCAAATGGGTCCTTTTGGTCACTTTGGGTCAAGTGAACCAAATGGGTCAATTTGAGTTGGATTAGGTTGAATTAAGTTTGATGATTGATTTAGGATTGATTGATGGCCTTGATTGCAATTGATTTGGATTCAATTAAATAATGGCTCATTTGGACATTTTGGGTTCAAATGGGCTAACTTGGGTTAATTGGATTGATTTGGTTCAATTGATTTGATTGTAAGTTTCAAAAGAGTTTGAAATGATGTATTTGAATGGTTAGAGTGCTCTTGTGAAAATCAACTGGGTTTGACTTAATTGAAGGAGCTTTGGGTTGAGTCCATAGGATTGGATCATGAGGTTAAGATGGGTTTGGGTTTAAGTCATTTTGGCTTGGAGCTTGGAAATGAAATAGGATTTAATTAGGCTTGAGTTGATTGGTTGAGGTTGAATTTGTATGAGTGGATAGGCATAGGTCTTAATCTAAGCCATAGGATTGGTAGGCCCCCTTAGTCCTAAGGGATAGCCTAAGCCTAAGGCATACCTTCCTAAGTCTCTATGCTTGGGTTTAGTATTCTCTTAATCACTAGAAGTGTTCTATGGCTAGGGAATTTCTAGTGTCTAGAAGACTCCTAGGTCTAAGATAGAAAGGATGAATCATCACTCCAAAAGTGAGGTCAATAAAGGCTATCATAAACCTTGATCATTACCCTTTGGTAAATTGTTCCAATTTATTTTTGTTTCTGAACAATATGAGCTTATGCCATAATATCCCTGTAGGGATTCTGAACGCTTTGAACTTTTCATCTTTAAGGGTTGTCTTGACTTGATTATCTTCAAACTAGTCATCCTTGGATGGGAATAGTTTAATGTTGAGATATTTATTCATTACGTGTTCTCATATGAGTAATAAGAACCCATCTTCAAGATAAAATTTTATTCAAGTCTAGAATGATGTTAGCAAATCAAGAAGAATATTTTCTTCTCATGTAAGATGATCATTAGCCATCTTTTTAATTTCATAACAACTTGCTCTTTGAAGTCCAATCCCATATGTTAAGGGTTATGTTTAATTGGAATAAAATCAAACTTAATCTTGAGCTTATAAATAACTACATATTGAGATAAAGTGAATATGTCATCCTTATTCTAGATAAAGTAGTCTTTAAACTCTAAAAATAGCTTAATTAAGTCATCAATACCAAACTCAATAAAAGAGTGAGTTTATAGATATTAGTTGAAGGTCAATTTTTATTTCTAAATTTATTTATCTTAAACTGTTAATTGTGGTTTTAATATCTTCTTCAAACTTTTGGGGGTGCATCCCAAACTTCAAGGTTATTTAAGTCTTTTGACACATCCAAACAATACAGGCTTAACAAGTCAGACTAATTTAGAAAAGATGGTCAGAATCTTGATTATTAAGCAATTTTCATCTTGGAATGGCTTAACAATACCATACCTTAGGCTAACTTTCGTTATTGTTTCCTTAATGCCTTATAGCTTTTATGTTTATGTCTTAAATTTATAAGCTATTCGCAAGGGATAAAATTATACTGAATAGAAATTTTGACATGTAAAGGACACCCAAAAAGGTAAATCCATTATCTTTTTGAAATTTTTATGTCCGATGTTTACTCCCTTCATCAAGTTCGAAGATGAATGTGTAGAATAAAATTATTTTTTTATTTTTTTTACTTTTAAATTAGGGGCTACTTTGACCTTTGCCATTTTTTGTTTTGATATAGTTAGAGTTAAAGTGCCCACATATTCACTAAATCGTTTAGATTTAGAAATATCAAACTTCATCTTTTAGTCCTTCCCAGTCCTTCCATCCATTCTTTTTTCTTTTCTTCTTTCTCTCTTTCCTTTTGTCAAAATTTCAATGACATTTCAACTCTTGGTAAGACAATAATTACACTTGATACTTTGTCTAAATACAAGATTTACTAAGACACTAGACACATTTGACTCTTTGTTTGAGTAAACCATTCAGTATAACACTATACAAACTCGATTCTTTGATTAAACACAACATTTAGTAAGACACTACCAGATTCTTTGATTGAATTCTTTTGGGACCATCTAAGAATACTAAAGACATTTTTGAGTTTATAAGATTTTACTTTAATATTTGAATCATCAAACTCAATGAACAATGTGATTGAGTTTGAAACTCCTTTTCTTTTCTTGATTGAATCCACATGACACTATTTCATCAGGGTCGGATCAGAAGTGGGCTTATGTATATTCACTTTCAAGTAAGTTTAAAATTACAATACTTAGAATGTTGACTAATGCACCTAGATCGACAAGCATTCTGAATATTTTAGAATTTTTCATATTGACCATTATATATAGATGTTTATTATATTCAATGGTTCTTAGTAGTTGATCTTTATCATAGAATATAACCTTATAACTTCATTATAAAAGAATTCCACATCAAAAAGTTGTTAATAATTTGGAAAGGCAAATTACTAAGTCATGTAATGCCTTAATTAATGACTTTATCATTTTGATTTTTTTTAAATAGTGCATTATGGATGCTTAATTTTGTAAGAAACTTCTTAATATGGGAAAAGAAATTATAAATTCACTTTTAAAGGAATATAATAGATTTTATTTATTTTTTATTTAGGGATTAGGAGGATGATCTCCTTATGAAAACTCAATGTTCTAATTATCATTGACGACTTATTTGTTATTTTCTTTCAATGTCATTTGAGGTGGTAAGACTTTAACATTTTGAATTTTAATTTCAGTAATTCCCTCTAATATAAAGAGAAGAAGGGTAGGGTCAACTTTCAGCAATAAGTTCTGTGTTCTTTTATTAACTTATCGAAGTTGAAATCCTTAACTTAATGTTTCATAATTTCACTCTGAAAGATGATAATAGAAGCATAACTATTAGGACCCAATCTATATAATACCTTGAGGTTATGAGACTTGAGAATTATTTTAGAGAGATCAAAGTTTTCATTGATTTTATTTTTAGAATTTATTACTAAAATTAATTATCTATGAAATATGAACCGCGTGATGTAAACCAAACATCTAATGGGAGAGGTCACCGATCAAGGAAATTACTTTAAATTTATAAAATTAAATTTTATTTATTTCATTTTTATCAAGAGAAGTGAAATCTTCCTTTGTTGCCTCTTTTTTATTGATTAAGAACAAAACTAAAATTTAGTTATCTCATATTTATTTATAATTTATCTTTGTCTTCCCCTTTCGACTCTTTCCTAAACCTCTAATATGTCAGAGTATTTGGAGGGTCTAAAAGAGGGTTATCTCTAAGTCACTCTCTAGAATTGGCTACTTGACAAAACAACTAACTTCTAAGTTTCTGGTGGACATGACGAGATGATCTGAAAATTTTTAGATGAATAAGATTAAAGATGAATTGCATTTAACATCTTGAAAATTGCCTTCCATGGGGGTATAAGTCTTAGAATTAATTTCTTTGATCAACCTCTACTCAGGGTCAACAAGGCATTCCTTCGGAATCATACTTATCCATCTTTATAGTTTTCTTTTAAGTTAACTTTTATCAATTCAAATTAAGCTTCAATCATATGTTACATCATATGGTGGTATGAGGCAATAGCTAAAACTATACCCACTTCTATTAATTTTATAAGTTTTTATTTTTAAATTTAAAGTTTATTTGACAAAATTTGAAATAACTCCCACATTTCAATAAATATTATTAGATGTTGTTACCTTTGAATATATTAAAACAAGGGATATCAATCTAAGGGCCTTGTCCTAATTCTTTAGCATTTCAAAGCCAAAGAATTTCAAAGATGAGAAAATTTTAGAATTTGATTTTAAATATGTTTTATTTCTTTTAAATGGTTCTAGAAAATTTTAAAGATGATTTTATCTTTCTTTGCAAAAAAAGATGTCAAATTGATGTTGACCAATGTCGAGTCTAACAGAAATGACTTTACTTTAAATTTTAATTAGTTTAAATTTTATTAAAATAGTTAAGATGGAGGTTCTAAGACCCATTCATTTGATTATGCTAAATGGGAGTTCGAGAACCTAAGTTAAGGATATTGGGTGGGCTTTACCTAAGATGGAAAGGAGAGGTACCTGATGAAAAAGGCAATCCTGACCCATGAGTGGCATAGGTACACCGCCTATGTATGGAGATAATAGTCTTTTTCTAAAGATAGAAAGATGAACTTCTCCCCAACAGAGTCGACAGAAAATTTTATGAGATTTTTATTTGAAACACCACGTAAATCTTGGTGGTATTTATCTAAGTAATTAAATTTTCCTTTAAGGGATAAATATATTATCTCAAAAGTTAAACATATTATCATATAATTGATTCAATTACTTAATAAGGACTCCAAAGACTAATGGGTCTTTGATGTACCAGAGGTTTCTCCCTAAACTACATGGAGAAATAAAACATTATTTATTTTATACAAGGTTTGTAATTCCTTAGAAGGACAATGTCATATAGTTAATTATATCTTAGAAGAAAGAAAATTCTTTCTAAGAATACTCTTCATTAAGAAAATTGACTTATATCTGTCTAGATTTCAAAGTTAGTTTATAAAGGATAATTAATTTCAAAATTCAAAAGAGATAGATCTAAGAGTAGAGAGTTCTTTTTGGATGCTAATATGAAATAAGTAGAAAATATTATTGATACAAAGAATCCTAGAAAGCATTTTGAACTAATCTAATATTGGGCATTTTAATTTTGAAAATGAAGTTATTTAGGTTCTGAGTTGGACATTTTATTAAAATATTAGAACTTAGATTCTAATAGCATAATACTACAAAAATCTTAAAAGGTGAGGATTTATTTCATAAGGATACTTCAAAACTAACTTCTAAAGGTGCTTCTAACATAAGTCAGAAACTTGACTTAGTCTAATCATTGGGAATTTTGGGTCTTCATCTCACTTGAGATATAACCTATCCCTGACTCTTCTGGACTTACTTCTAGTCAATAAAGGTTGCAAGCTAACACCACCTAAATATTTTTGAATCCATGAATTTGATCTTATGTTATGCAAGATGGTTGAGCTATTATTTTTAGGAAAGAAAGTTAAGAACATAAACCTTAATTCTAATATCATGATTGGTATGTTATGCATCTAATGAACACAATAAGTTTTCATTTGTTTTATGCATTTTGACTCATAATTTTATTTAAAGGTTTTAAGTATACAAATCATGCCTAAGATGACATGAAATTAAAAAAGAGTCATGGGATAAATCAATAAGAGAAGACAAATTTCCATAAGAAGGTTGGCCATTCTCATAGTTCAAATGCCCCTTATATGAAATGGGTGAAGCACCTAATTCAAGAAAATGAGAAGAAATATACAATTATGGTTCCCAATTATAATTATTTTTTGTTGCTTTTAATTATTTATGTGTAAGGATTTTATTGACTAAGATTATGAGTTGATTATTCTCTATGTTTAAGTTGAAATAATTTAATAAGGTAAAAAATTTAGTTTTTTTAAGAGCCTAATGTTTCAAAACATTTCATCACATAACACAACAATTCTAGAAAGAAATCTATAAGAAGCATGCAACTCTATTGCACACTCAAACTGAATCAAGATATATATTAATTTAATAAATAGGTCAAAGTGGTTGAGTACCACTATACACCCCGAAAAAAGAAAACGGGCAGTCGAGCTCTGCCTTTATATAGCCTAACTTAAAACTAAAGTTCAATCTATTAGGGGTTTTCAATTAGGATCAACACTTTCTTCAGGGACCTCTTTATCTCCATATGAGACTATAAATAGGTACAGTAAGCTCCTGATAATCCTAAAACCCATAGATCCTAACCTGATTCTAGGCTCAAATTGCATTTTAATTTTCAAAATACATTCATATTCATTACAAAACATGCACTAAAAAAACATAACACACCAATAATTATAATATAAATATATGGGCTTAGCATAAATGGTTATCAAACTCACATGCCATATTAGGCTATGCTTAAGGACTTAAATAACAATTGTAAGTAAATAATATTTATTATATTTTATTATAACAGTCCCTTTAAGCCCAACCCCCTGTGGTGCTTTAGTTTGGAATCGTAGGGACACCATGCGGATCTTAGGAGGAACTTATTGAAGTGATCAGGTACGACATTAAGGTATGATGTACCATCTTTAAAGATGGAGACACCCCTCTATTGTGGATCTAATTACCTAATAAGAACTTCTAAGGCAGATGGGTCTTCATATATACCAAAGATCTTTCCCCTACTTTACATGGAAAAGTAAAGCAGGTTTATTTTATGCAGAGTTCTTTAGTTCCCTATGGAAGCAAGCTTCCAAAGTTAATTACATTTCAGGAAATGAAAATTTCTTAAGAATACTCTTGATTAAAGTAGTCAATAAATATCCCCAAAGATTTAAAAGTTAGACTTCAAAAGATTGGGTATTTATGAAAGTTAAGTGGGAGAGTTCAAGTAGAAAGACTTATTTATGGATTCTAAAGGAGGATAAGTAAGGGAGCACCCATTATACAACAAAACCTAGTGAGTACCCCAATCTACCTTATAGTGAGGCTTTACATATTTGAACAAGAGTATTTTGTTTAAGTTGGAATATTTATTAGAATGCTAGGGCTTAAATCCGTCAACACAAGATTATGAAAATGCCTAAGTGGTGAGGACTTATACTCATAGTTCGATGGAAATAATTGGCATAGGATCCTAAATTTAGGATTTTTAGCACAAGCTAAAAGCACGACCTAAGTCTAATTGGAAAATGGGACATAATGGTTTACCTCTACATGAGAGAGTATACCCATTCCAACTCTTTTGGGCTTACAACCGCTTAGAGTGGCCGCCGGCTAACACCTCCTACACTTTAAAACCATGTAGTTCATTCTTATATATAGAGAAGATAGTTAATCTATTATTTAATGAGGACAGAAGTTAGAGTCTTAAACTCACTCCCTAAGAGACTAGATCATGACTAGCATGAAAACATGGCTTAGACTAATGTAAAAATTTATAATATTTTTTACACCATTTTGACACATTCATTTTGGACTAAGGTTTGGGACAATTATGTCTAAATTCATGATGAAATAAAGTTATGGGCTAAATCAACGGGAAGAGGTATTCTCCATTATAAGGGATCACCCTCAAAGGTCAACCATATCCCCTATCATGCAAGAATGGAGACCCTCCTTATTCAAGAGTGAAATAAGATGATATGCATAATGTGAGAACATACAATATTCAGCTAAGGGGTTGCTAAATCTTTTATTTATCTTGATTATAAACTTAGCTTTGAGGTGAGGTTATGAGTTGTATTAAAATTTAGTTATGAGTTATTAATGGGGATGGAAAATTTAATTTTATCCTAAAGATTCTACCACATCCAAGCCACATATTAAATCATCATACTTTAAGAAATTTATGAAAAATAAGCCATTTATATTGCACAAACTAAATATAACAATTAAGCATTTAAATGTTTGTAAAAGAATAAAAAAGGCCAGTCGGTGTCGAAAAGAAAAGAAATTGGGTAGCCAGCCTTATACAACCCCATTACAAAATAATATTACAATTACAATGAAATAGAAGCTAGTGGGGTCTTCATTTTCTTATCTTTCTTTTCTTATTTCTTAAGGTTTATTAACTTTAGATGGCTAATAAAGTTTTTCTAAAACTACATTTGGCATGGCGGTGGCAGCACAATGCCGCATCGCACCATAATATCAATTGGGGCACTATGATATGCCTATGTTTTGAAGAATCTACAACTATAAAGCTACATTTTTCAACCTGACCTAGCTCTCTATGGTGGCAGCTAACAAGCTATTATTTGATTTTTTGAAAATAAAAAATTTGTATGCCCCACTACAGCTTTCTAAATAGTAAATTTTTTTTCAGCACCTCCACACTACTTTTTTAGACAGCTGCAATTATCATAAATATACCTTTAATCGTCTGATGTTAATGGAACTATTTTGAATATATTTTGTTAATTCCCACAATATGTTTAATTTTTTATTTAATATTTAGTTTAGATTGACCAATAAATTAAAATTTTAATAACTTTAGATCTAGAAGTCATTTTTCTTTGAAATTTTTTGAAAGTGGGTTATTTCTTTAAAGTTTTATCATGATTAGAGGTATATTTTAAGACTAACTATGATTTTAGTATTTTTAATTAAGCTTAAATTAGACCTAAAATATTAGAAATTAATTGGGGATTTTAATTTTTTTTATTCCTCTCTCAAATATGAATTGAGAGACGAAGGTTTATTTAAAATTTGAAATTTAAAATTATTTTATTATGATTTCTTCGAAGTCAACCTAATTAATTTAATTAATTTATTGAATTAATCCATTAATTAGGTCATTTTGGGGTTGATGAGTTTCATTGAGTGTTGATGATTTTTTTATGATTATTAATGTTCATTATGTTAATTGAAGCTTGATAAGTGAAAAAAGTTTAGTTAAATTAGCATGTGCTTTTAAGTAAAAACTTATTATTTTATGATTTATTTTCATAATTTTAAGTATTTATAATAGAAAATATCTTATTGAGAAAAAAAGAAATACAAAAAATGCTAAAATCCAAAAAAAGTAGACAAAAATGTTTTGCCAAAACAAAGAAGAAAACAACGTGATACCAGATTTACAGTGCTGAGGCACTATATTACAACACTGAGGCACTACAATTAGGAATTTAAATTCAAAAATTAGAGAGTACAGTGCCTAGGTGGTACAAAACTAATACCAAGGCACTACGGTTTGACAAAATAGTTTCGTGATTGTTTAGCTATGATTTCAAGAAGTTTTCAAAGCAATTATGGCAGGAGCGTATTGGCAACTAATGAAGGTTATATCTAGGCTATAAATAGGGTTCACTTCCAAGGAAAAAAGAAACATTTTATAGAGTTTTTTCTTTTTATCTTTTCTTCGCAAGAGGGTGAGTATGTCAGAGTACAATGATAGCACTTGAAGAGTGACACTCTGTCATGTGTTGTGTACGAGTGTGTGTGTGTGGAGTGTGTGAAGAAGATCACAATCAGAAAATCAAAAGAAGATACACAAAAAAGGTAGAGACTCTTTCCTTTTCTTATTTTCATTTTCTTGTATTTTCTAGTATTTTCTCCCATATTTATGTATTATGTTGGTGTTTTATTTTCTAAAATGTTGTACTAAGTATGTTAACTCAGAATTTATGTGAACTTTTGAGATGTTTGTATTGTATTAAACATTATTTGTTGATTAATATAAGAAAATTATTTATGCTTTGAATGAAAATGTATTTTGCTTCTTTAAATGCTTGATTTACTTGTAATATGACCAAATACATAGTTAAAAAAAAGTATGATATAGAGATATTGATGGAATCTTAGAAGAATAAGTAGGAAAAAGGCAAAAAAAATGTATTAAATATTCATTGATGAAATAGATAGGGTGGGGTAGCTAAATAATCATTAAATATAGGATTATTTTTTCGATTTGAAATCACTTAAAGGGAAATATGAGTAAAGTAATCAATCAAAATTTACAAGTGTGGTGTTTATTTTTGGTTTGCATTTTGTGTGTATGTGTGTATATGTGAGGGGACACCACGTAGATCTGAGGATATACTTATTGAGGTGATCGGGTATTGCATTAAGGAATAGTATACTATCTCGAGAGATTGAAGTCACTATCCTATAATGGACCTAATCACCTAATAATGACTCCTAAGGCATGATGGATCTTTGAATATGCCAGATATTTTTCCCCTACTTTAAATGAAAAAGTAAAGCAGGGTTTTTTTAAATTGGGTTCATTAAGTTCCCTATGGAGGAAAGCCTCCATAGTTAATTACATCTTAAGGGAAGTCAATCCCTTAAGAATACTCATGATTAAAGTAGGTGATTGTTCTCTCTAAAGAATTCAAAGATAGGATTATCAACAAATTAGTTGTATTTTAGAAAATTAAATGGGATTGATCAAAAGGGGAGAGTCATTATCAAAACCAAAGGGGATGAATAGGGAGCACTCATGATACTAGGAGATATAGTGAGCACTCCAATCTATCCTATGGTTTGGCTTTATGTATTTGAAATTGAGGAGATTTATTTATTTGAGCTAAAATTTTATTTAGAAATCTAGGACTTATAATTCTACAATACAAGATTATAGAAATGCCTAAGAGGTGAGGATTTATGCTTGTAGCCCGTAAAGGGAAACAACAACCTCAGATCCTAAATCTACCAAGCTTTGGTGAGGGCCAAAGCACAACATAAATCTAAGGAGAAAGAGGGTATATGGTTTCCCTCCACAAGAGAGAGTAAGCCACCCTACTGCTAGACTTATTACTACCTCGAGTGATAGCCAGCTAACTCCTCCGCTTTAAATCCATGTGGGCACGTCATATTCTTTGCAAGATGGTTATGCTATTATTTATTTAGAGAGGAACTAAGCCCTTAAACCCACTCCCTAAGAGACTAGATCATGAAGGACATGAATAATGGCTTAATCTAATGCAAATTTTATCAAGTTTTATTTGATTTTTGGACTCTTTATTTTTACACAAGCCATAAGATTTTGTATGCCTAGATGCGTGCGAAGTTGATCATGGGCCAAATCAAAAGATAAAGAGTTGTCTTTCCATCAAAGGCTCTTACAGGTTAAGCCTTTATTCTATGGCATAGATGGAAGCCCTTTTTTAACAAGAGTAGAAGAATATGACATGTATGGTATTATATATACAATCATCCAGCAAAGGGGTTACTAAATATTTTTATTATCTTGATTTAATTCTTAGGCTTTTATGTGAGGTTATGAGTTATTTTAAAATTTTAGTTATGAGTTGTTAGTGGGGTAGAAAATTTATTTTTTCTCCTAAGAGCCTAATCGCATCCATGCCACATAGCATTCACCAATCATAAAGAAACTATGAAAATACATGTTGTTTCTAATGCATAAGCTAAACAAAATATCAAACAATTTTATGAAGCTATCACAAAAGAATAAGAGGTCAATGTGGTCAGGTACCGCCGTACAACCCTAAAAGAAATATGGGTAGCCGAGCTCTACCCTTAAACATCCAATAATGAAAGAAAAATTACAATTATAAAATGATAAGTGTTATGGTGGGGGTCTTCATTCTTCATCCTCCATTCTTCACTCTTCACCTTTCATTCCATCATTTTGGTTTGTTCCATTTCTTTCTTTCTTTTGGACTAATTGGGATGTTATTTGCTCATAAGGCATCCCATGGTGTATAAGACTTTATCTTATAACCAATGCTCATCCTAATCCCCCATTACACTTATCATAATCCTAATACAAAATTACATTAAGAGAGAAGGAAAGTAAATCTAGCTACACCTACAAAACAAGTGTTAGCTAAACATACAATACAACCCAAGAAATTATATAAATGATTTGGACTTATCACCCCACACATGGGTAACTAAGCTCACCTATCCTAACTTGGGTTATGCTTAGGAGCTAAGCAACTTGCACAGCAAAAAGTATTTATATTTTTATTACAGCAGCCCCTTAAGCATGACCTCTACCATGATTAGGGTAATATCAGCCTAACATCTAAACTATGCACATACACCCTAACATCCAATCTAAACCAATTCATCACAAAACCAAACATACAGCAAACCATGCATCATCCTAACATAAAGCTAGAAATGGAGACTAAATCTAATGTGTATTTGTTAAGGCTTGTGTGGTATGTCGTAACTAGGCTTTAGGGTTATGATTTGCTAAGTGTGGGGGATTTAATCTATAAAGGGTTGATTTCTCTTTAATTGGTTTAATTGATTTTAAGATTTTACTTAGTATTTTCATTTATTTCATGTAGCCTACACTTAGCAACTAAGTGTTATAAAGAGAAGAAAGAAAGGAAATCTCTCTTTTATCCCTACCTTAAGTCTTTTCTAAAGTAAGTTAATTAGCTTAGTTTCCTTTAATGAATGGATTATTATGTGTTTTAATTAACCTAACCCTCCTATTCAATAAGAAAGGCATCTTAAGATTAATTAGAATGGATTACTATCATATAACACACATTTATTCATTTCTTTCCATTTTGTATATCATGCATGTGAGTGATCCTAAGCATACCTATACATGCAATGTAAATCTTAGCATGCTTTGATGATGAATGCAAAAAAGTGTATTTTGAATTTAAATATTTTATTTGTTGATTGAATTATGAATGCATGCCTTTATTACATAGAAAAGAGAGATTTTCATCCATTAGCTAGATACACATTCACATGTATAAAAGTT
The DNA here is from genome assembly GCA_021442155.1 of Cymbidium sinense. NCBI lineage: Eukaryota > Viridiplantae > Streptophyta > Magnoliopsida > Asparagales > Orchidaceae > Cymbidium > Cymbidium sinense. The sequence goes on along the minus strand of CM038223.1, from coordinate 11,878,974 downwards.
TTAAGTGAGTACATCACCATTATTTTCTACACTAAGGGCATAAGGTACAAGACCTACTTAGGGACACTTAAAGCCTCATAGCCCCGAGATGTCCAAACTAATATACCACTTTTCTTTGATATATGTAGATGTATTAATAACTATAAGGATAGGAAAACCCATGCAAAAGTTATGTTTGATTTATTTAATTTTTGATTCTTATTCATTGACCACATCATACATGCATATGTATAAGAGTCTTAAGTGAGCACCATTACTTTCTACACCAGGGGCGTAAGGTACCGAATTTACTTAGGGCTACTTAAAGCCTCATTGCCCCGGGATGTCCAAACAAATATACCACTTTTCTCAGATACATATGAATGTACAAAAAAGAACCAAATGGATAAGGAATCATACAAGAAATTATGTTTGATTTGGTTGCATTACATGTGTGATATGAAATTCTTCCTAAGTCTTAACATGACGATGCATAAGAATAGATTTAGGCTAATATTGTGTTCTTTTCAAATGAACTATACACTTGCAATCCTATGTGAATCCATGTTAAGATAGGGAAAGAGAACTTCACATTACACATCATATACTATCATCACATGCAAGCTTATAGATATTTGTAATTAACAATACTCAATTTATAATAATCAATTTATAGGTTTTGAAAATAGCTTTTGATTTAATAGTGATAATAGCCACACATATTTTAATTTAAGTCAACACACGTAAATTAACATAAAAGAAAACATTTTATTTAATTAATTTTTAAAAGAAAAGAATGTATGATTTCATTTGACTAAGCAATACTTAGAATGATTGGAAAGAATTAAAGGAATATAAACACATAATTTCATTCATCCCAATTAATTCCTAAGGATAATCATATTAAATAAAGTTATTTAAAATAAACCAAAATTCTTTAAAGACATTTTTAATTTTTGAATTTGATTTGATTTAGGAAATATGAAAGAGGTTTTCTAATCCTAACCCAATTCCCCATGTGTGAATTAATTTGGTTTAATAAAGAATATTTAAGTTGATTTTATGTTTTAATTAGATTAATGTATGAATTAAATGAATTAATTAACCCTTACCTATATAACCTTAAGTTAAATAACTAATTAATGAAAAGCCAATATGATATGCAATCATATGAAAAATAAATTTGCAATTCTCTAAGAAATGAAAGGGTTCTAATGCAATTAATAATAGTTAATTAAGCTTAAGGGATTTAATTACTTTTATGATTTTCTCACACATGTGAGCCAACCATAATTTTATTATCTCTCACCTTGGGTTATTGAACACCCAAGGAGCTATATTAAAGGTTACTTAGGGATGAATTTTTTTTTAATTTTTATTGAGCCTTTAATTAATTGATTAAACACTTTGGTTGGATGAATCCTAATCCCTAAATCAATTTTAACATTCAATTAGATTCTGATTACCCTATCTTGAGGATTAATCACTTAATTAATCAATTAATCATTCTGTTAACCATTAATTAATTTGATTTTTAAATATAAAGAAAACTTAGAAAATGAATTAGGAAAGGTATCCCCAATCACATTCCCTAAGGTATCTTACTGTTCAAGAGAGGTGATTATGTTTAAATGATTAATCATGTTATTGTTCATTCATTAATTATGATTAATTAGATTAAGAGAGTGATTAGGGTTTAATCAAGTGATTTTCCTAATTAAGCAATCAATAAAATCTTAGAAAAATAGGTGAGGCAGAGGTTGTCCCCCTAAACATACATAAAAAATTTGAGAATAATTGAGTGTTTAATTAATGTGTAATTAAACTAATTATATTTTTGATAAAACTTTAATTAAGCCAAAATCACTATTCAAAATCAATTAATAATATTTTTCCTAGACTCTACTCTTAAATATCTTCAAAATGAGCCTATGTTTTTATTTTTTGGAATTTTCTATAATGAGTTATGATTTTATGAAGTTTAAGGATTAAAAACTAATTAATTAGCCCTAATTAAAGCCTTAATCTCATCAGGCCATGTGGCGGCTGACGCAACACACTTTCCACGTGCACGATGGGATTGGCTATCTAAGTTATCGCATATGAAGGTTGACTTAGATGGCGGCGAAAGTGCTTTCTCTGTGGACCATATGATCTAAGATCAGACGGCCATGATTTGATCCACAACTTAGGAAAGGAATCAAAGGCTCTACCACGGGATTTGATTAGAGTAGTTCATCCAATCACACGAGATAGACAGCTCATGATCTATCTCATTCGTGAATGATAAAGATTGATGTCATTTGTATTCCCTCATTCAATCTGAGCTCACCCAAGCTCGGATTGTCTCCAAATTCTTCCCACACCTTCGAGGAAGGGAGACGCAGACATCCAACGGTCAAAAATCCATGAATTTTAAAATTCCTTTACAAAAGAGCACCCCAATTTTTCATATAAGGCTCGATTTGTGAAATCACCTCACTGGAACTAACATCTCCCAGTGCAATGCTAGAGGTAGTTTCACTTAGTTGAGGCGAGGCCTTATTGAAGAGCTTTGAGCCTAATTTGGTGTGAATGGCTTGGTTGGCCAATCCACGCACACAAGGGGCTTGGCTCTGATCGAACTCACTCCGTGCATGGCTTCGAAGCTTGGGAATTAGTTCGGTTGGATTTGATAGGGTATGGTGATGGTGTGGCTAATAGGAATTAAAGTTTGATTTAGTGGAGAGGTAGTATTGCTTGGGATTGGGATGCCATGTTTTGGCTTCGCTCAGGAATGGGCAATGCTGATCGAAGAGGGCTTAGGGATCATTGGAAACACTCTGAGGGGCTTCAGAATTGACTTATGAGGTGTTACGATACAAGTGTCTTCAAAATCATGCTCGAATTGAGGGGGTGTACCCCTCAATTTCCAATGATGGATAGACTGTAGCGTGCAAGATTTACACTAACTCACCGCCATCTGGCCATTGAAATTGTCTCCATTAAGTCAGGGTGGCATGCCAGGGATGGGAGGAGTGATAGGAGGCTGCCATGGATCCATTGTGCAAGGATGCAAAGGCTTTAATCCAATGGGCGCTCGATTTGGGTTGGAGGTGAGTCAACTCACCTCCCAAAGGTCCTTCGCTGACTAAGGGTGGGTTAGGTTGGCTAGGTAGGCTAGGTGGGGTCAGGAGAATGTTCCATGGAGTGCTAAGGGGCCATAATGGGGATGAGATAGTTGACTATGGCTTGGATCGATTAGTTTTGAAGTTTAAATCCTATAGTTCGATGGCTAATCCCCTCAGTGGGCCCCACTTAGCTTTTAGTGAGGTCTTAGGCTGACCTAGGGAGAGTTTAAGTTGAGTTAGGTTAGCCCACAAGATTCCCTAAGTTGAATTTGAGTGGTTTGGCTTGGATTGGTCAAATGGGTTTCATTTGGGATAGGTTAATTGACCAATTGGTCATCAAACCAAGGCTTGGGTTAGTTCATATGATTATAATGAGTTTGATTTGACTCATTTTGACTCAAATTGGGTCAAATTACAATTTGACCAAATAAGTTGGGTGTTGAGTTAAGTTCAATTGTTTGATTAAAAATGATTGTAGGCTTTTGTTTGATTTAATTTAGAATTAATTTAAATTTTGGTCAATCTGACCTTTTAGGTCAATTTAAAGTTGTCAAGTTGACCAATTGGTCAACTTTTAATCATGACTTTGGTCAAGTTCAATAAGTATTTGTGATGAACTTGGTTAATCAATTTGAGTTATGATTTGACCAATTTTAGCTTTAGGCAATTTGGGTCAACTTAGGTCAAGTGGCCAAGCTTGGTTTGGCTCAATTTGGTTTGATGAATCAATTAAGTCAATGGTTTCAATCAATTTTGCATATGGTGGATTTTGGCTAGTTTAGATTTCATTTGGGCTGAATGTTGACTTTATTAAAGTCTATGTTTGACTTGGTTTGACGCAATTCAAGGTGGCTGATCACCCCATGATGATTGTTGGTCATGATTGAGGTTTAGATGGGCATAGTTCAATCTAATATGGGTGGGATTAGAGATTGGCTCAAAAAGGTCCTTTAGGTCACTTTAGGTTAAGTGAGCCCAAATGGGTCAATTGGCTTGATCAAGGTTTGATTCAAGTTTAGTTGAGCTTACATATGAGGCTAGGATTGAAATATAAATCCAGTTGCAATTGGTTTGGAGCCAAGTGGGTTTTGGTTCATATGACAATTCCAAGTCAAAGGGCTTAACTTGGGCTTGATGTGGGTTGACTTGGATTTGGTTTGATAATTGTGGTTTATGTTTATATTTGGATCATTGATTGAAGGAATGATTGAATCATGAAGGAATCCATGAGTTTTGAGTTGATTTAGATGTCATTTACCCAAGTTCAAAAGTTTGGCTAAAAGGGCTAAAATTGGGAATTTGATTTAATTTGAGTTTAGTTTTGGTCAATTGAATTTATATTTCATTTCTATTTGTGAATTTAAATGAAGATATAAATGGGTTATGAGAAAATCACTTGAGTTTGGAGTGATTCGGAAGCAAATTTGATTAAGCTTATGGGTGTAGGTTCAAAGAGGCTAACTTAGATTTTGAAATGGTTTGATTTATTTTTGGTCATTGGAGGGTGGATTTCATTTATATTTATGAATATAAATGATGGAATGATTGGTTTATAAAGAAATCAATCATGTTTGGGTTGATTTGGATCAAGATTTGATTAGGTTTATGGAGGGGGGCCCATATGGCTTAAGAAGGGTCATGATTTGGTTTGATTTATTTTGATTTAATTTTAATGGTTTAAATTTAGATTGTATTTTATATTTGTGAATATAAATGAAGGAATGATTTGTTTATAAATAAATCAACCAAGTTTGAGTTGGTTTGAAGAAACATTGGTTAAGCATATGAAGGTCGTTCGTATGGCTTAGGGAAAGATTTTAGAATTTGGACTTAATCATGGTTTCAATCATTTGGAGTTTGGAATTGATTTATGATTTGGGATTAAATTTGAGATTGAATTTGATAATTGAGAAAATCAATTGGATTGGGGTTGATTTGAAATTGGTTAAGGCTAAGTCCATAAGATAGAATTTAAAGGAAGGGATTGATTTGGATGGGTTTCAATCATTTGAAGTTTGGAATTGATTTATGATTTGGAATTTGGTTTGAGATTGAATTTGATAATTGAGAAAATCAATTGGATTGGTTGATTTGAATTTGGTTAAGGCTAAGTCCACAAGATAAAATTAAAGGGCTTAGGAAGGTATTTGGAGTTTGAATTTGGTGATGGATTTCAATCTTTGGATAGTTGGATTTGATTTTGGGAATTTCAATTTGAATTTGAGTTTTGGGTTTGAAAGAAGGAATCAAGGATTGTGTTTGGGATATAGGGTAGGCAAGTCTTCCTAAATCCCTAAGGCACAACTTATTCCTATGGTTAACTCTTCAAAGTCTCTAGAGTTAGGTTAAGTGTTCACCTAATCACTAGAAGTGTCTTAAGATTAAGAAACTCTAAGTGTCTATGAGAGTCATAGATCTATGATGAGGAAGTTAAGAGCTCACACCAAAAGAGAGGTAAACAAAGGGTGCCCAATAGGCGTGATGTGACTGACAAGGCACACTACAAGTATTATTGTTGACTAAGATGATCAACATCATCCGAAGGGTTGCAAACACTAACAGAAATGATGTACTCCTAAACCTGAGATCTATAAGGAATCAAGATCTTAGTGCAATGCAACTCAACTCATGCCAAGGGCATAAGGGAGGAAGAAGGGATCCACCAAGGGATCAAGCATGTGAACCTTCCACTAGGGAAGCAGGTTCAAGTTATCCAATAGGGATAAAGATTTGAATTTGGATGCAAGGTATGATTTGGGTAGAGTATCTGCTGGGCATTAGGATGTACAACCCACCAGGGATAGATGCATGAACCTCCCACTAGGGAAGCAGGTTCAGGTTATCTAATAGGGATTAGGATGGTTTGAATTTCTAATGCAAAAAATGATTCGGGTAGGACATCCTTTGGGGATTAGAATGCCCCTAGGGATGGATGAAGCTTCCAGGGAAGCAGTTTGGTTATCCATTAGGGATATGGATTTGATGAGATTTCTTTTGAGGGTGCACTTGGCGGGGTAAGTTTGAATTGGGATTAAGATTTCAAGATGATTTAATATTTATTTCTCAGATTTACCAATCCAAAGGGGTAGTCCACCAGCCACATGGTAGCACTATCCAACCTAAGGGGTTGCATTTTGATGTACAATGGTCAAGTTAGGAAGAAAGTGTAGGGACTCACATCCTCCTACATAAGGAACCACTGGGATAATTTGTTAGATGCAACAAATCAAACCTGACCTAGGGCTACTACAGAATGAATGCCTCTTAGGGACTTATATCAACTTGGAAGTTGTCAAGATAATTCATTTGATTGAATTGTATTTGTTTTAATTTTAATTATTTTAATTTGATGGATCCCCTCGGTGTGCGATGGATCCACTAAGAAGGGGCTAATATCAGCCTAGACTTGTCTTAGATTTACAAATCAAAATGGATAGTCTACCAACCGTGGGGTAGAACTAACCAACCAAAGGGTGTCTTTCGATGTGCAATGATCAAGTTAGGAAGAAAGCACGGGGATTCATATCCTCCTACACAAGGAACCACTGGGGTGATTGATTACTTGCACAAATAGACTTATATCTTTCAAAGCAAAGATGACCGTCGGAGTGACTCATTGGTGGCACAACAAGTTGAACCTGACCTAAGGGTGACTACTGAGAGAGTGCTGACCAAGGGACTTATCTCAACTCAAAGTAGTTAGAAAATTCTTATAGAGAGTTTTGCTGACACTACCTAAAAGATAGGATGCCTGCTTGGGAAAGGGGCCACTTGGTGCTTGAATTCCTAATCCACAAGTGAAGAAATATTTTGTTTGTTTTATGTTTATGTGGACCCTGTTGATTTGGGAGGGACCACACTGAGAAGGAGCTTATATCAGCCTAGTCATATCTTAGACTTACTGAACCAAGGGAAAAGCTGCATATCCGTAAGACAAATTCTCCAACCATAGGAGTGACTACTAGGAAAGGTCCAATCCAAGAGTAACCGGGGTAGTGTCTAAATGGGGTCGCTAAGGATGTGATCCAAATAGAGTGCCCATATGGGAGGGGGGCAGGGGGTTAGCCAAAACACTAGAAAATAAAGCTTGTAGGTATTCGGTGGCCAACTCAAGGAGAAAGCATGGGGACTCACATCCGCCAAGAGCCGTGTATCCACCGGGTGGGTCATCGTCAGCATGGCAATAACCAACCAACTTAAGGTGCCCGTCAGTTTGTGATGATCAGTCTAGAAAGAATATGTGTAGGCTTACATCTCTCTAAAGCAGAACTGATCACCAGGATAGTCTGTCTTTAGCTCAATTGTGGCTATCCGACCTAGGGCGATTACCAAGCGGGGAGTCCTGTGTAAGGACTAAACCCCAACATAAAGTAGTCAGGAGGAAAGGAGCCACTGGGGGACTTTCCCTAAACCTCAAATATACTCAACCTAGTTAATGTATGATGGTTAGTTCAAGAAAAGAGCATGTAGGCTTCATCCTCTTAAACAAAGTCAACACGAGGTAGCTTATCGGCTGAGCAGTAAGACCTACTAAACAAACAAATCACTCGTTGGTTTGTAATGGTCAAGTCAGGAAGAAAGCATAGCTCACATCCGCCAGACAAATGCCAACTGGGGTGACATACTTGCAAGGTAATATATCAACTCGACCTAGAGCAGCTAATGAGTGAGTGTCACAGGGGGCTTGCTCCTATATCAAAATAGCCTGAGATAAAAGATATGTGTTTGTTTGTGTTGTGAAAGAAGGAATAGGATGTCGTGTAGGTTCTCTTACACCTAACTTAGTTTTACAAGTCAAAGTAGGATGCCTCTTGGGTTCTCTCACACCTATCCTAGTAGAACTGGAGGATTGAATATGGTTTGTGTTTGTGTTGTGGATGGGTAGGATGCCGCTTGGGTTCTCTTACACCTAACTAAAGACATCATGGCGGATTCACAAGAAAAAGATGTTTCTAACACATAAGAGGTGGAATTTTATATGAAAAGAAGTTTTATTGATGATTATTTTCAAACAATATTTATGGATAATATTTCTTTAGGTAGAGCCCATTTATTGGAAGCATAGGGCGCTCTCCCTTACATTTTATGAGCTGATAAGATACTCCTTGGTAGGCCTTCTCTATGACAAAAGGGCCTTCCCAAGTGGGTTCAAACTTACCTCACATCTTTCGACAGGCAACAATTGGTCTCCTTAATACTAAAACAAGCTCTCCTACTTGAAAGTTCTAGGATGGACCAACCTGTTGTGAGCTTGAATCATTTTGGCTTTGTATAACTTGAGGTTCTGGCATACCCTGATGTGTCTCTCCTCCAAACATTCAAGCTCTTCTAGCCGCAGCTTGGCATTTTGTTCTATAGTAATCTTGCTACCCACAACTATCCTTAGTGATGGGAGTTAGACTTCTAATGGTAGAATGGCTTTAGACCCACACACTAAGGAGAATGGGGTAGATTGAGTTAGAGTTTTGTATGTGGTGTGGTAGGCCAACAAGGCTTCAACCAACTGCTCATGCCACTATCACTTATTATCATCAAGTGTTTTCTCCAATATTTGGATGAGAGTTTTGTTGAATGCTTCTGCTATATCATTTTCTCTCAGGTAATAGATAGTGGAATATCTCTAATCTATGTTGTGTCTCCAGGTAAAGCTGTTGATTTTGGTGATCTTGAATGTAGTATCATTATTGTATATAATTTATTGAGGCACCCTGAACCTATATACAATATAGTTCCTGAAAAATTGGAGCACATGAAGAGCTGTGTCTTCTTTAAGTGGGATTGCCTCCGCCTACTTGAAAAAGTAGTCGGTGGTAGCTAGAATGAATTGGTAACCCTTGAAAGAAGGAGGATCGAGCAGACCCACTATGTAAGTACCCCAACACTCAAATGGCCATGAGGCCAGTGTAGGATGTAAAATGTTGGGTGGTTGATGCAAGACCACACAATACACCTGACATTGGTGGCACCTTCTAGCTACATCCATGCAGTTTGTAATCATCAAAGTCCAGTAGTATCATAGTCTACTGATCTTGGCTTTCATCTTCGGACCAGACTAGTGAGCTTCGCATGAACCTTAATGTATCTCGGTCATGATCTTACGAGCTTTGTGTTTGGCAAAATAATGTAGCCACATATGATCGAAAGACCATCGGTATAAGGTGTCATCCACGAGACCATAGGAGAGAACTCTCAATTTCATCTGATGGGCTAATGGCTTCTCTTGAGGCAGTTTACCTGTGTTTAGGTAACCCATGAATGGTTTCCTCTAATCTAACTCATCATCTTTTTTGGCAACGACAACCACCCCGTCAAGAGAGAATCTCTCGATAATTTCAGCATCAATAAGGGATAAGACTTGTCTATTTTGGACCCTTATTGGAATCCACTCATCTTTCAGATATGCCAACTCTTTAGAGAGCTTGGCCAATGCATCTACTACAGTATTATATCCTCAAGGAATCTTGTAGACAGTGACCTCTGGGGTTTGAGCTAACTTTATGGTGTACTTGTGATAATGATGGAGTTTAGGCTTTAGAACTTTGTAGGATCTAGTGATTTGGTTGATGATGAGCTGAGACTCCTTAAAGATGTTGATGCTCTGGATGCATAGTGTAAGGACTAACTCTAGACCAATAATTAAAGCCTCATATTCAACTTCATTGTTAGTGCATGGATTGGACAGATGATATGAGAATCTCATCACATCATGGTCCAGAGTTAGGAGGACTATTCCTACCCCTGCCTTCTATAGAAGAGTAGATCATGGTTCTTCTCCATTTTTGAGAGGAAGTCGCACCATAAAAATACATTTCCCAATGGGGAATGTTAATATCTCCTAAGTTCATGATTTGTTCATCAGGGAGGCCATCATTAAGCAGAGAATCAACAGGAAGTGGGTGTGCTGCTAAGAAATCTGCTAGTGTCAGTCCTTTCATAGCACAGAGGGGTATGAATGGGATGTTAAACTATGACAAGATCATGGACCATCATGCTAACCGTCAATATAACATTGATCATGTCATGAGATATTACAGTGCATTGATTCTAGAGATCAGATTCACCTTGTGAGAAAGCACATAATGTCATAGCTTTTGGGATGCAAAGATTAAAGCTAGGCAGTGCTTTTAATAGGTGGGTAGTTTTTCTCTGCAGGAATCAAATGATGACTGAGGTAGTAGAGAGCATTTTATTTTCCTTCTTCATTGGTTTGAGCCAACAAGGCACCAAGGGAGTCATCTAATGCGTAATTTAGAGGATTAATGGCTTGCCGGGATAGAGTACTAGGCGGTGGCATCACCGGTACTTGATGTATTCAAAAGCATGCTAGCACTTGTCATCCCACTTGAACTTGGCACCCTTTTTGACAAGTGTTGACAATGGCTGACATCTTTCTAATAAGTTAAATATGGAGCATCTTAGATACATCAATCGCCCTTAAACTGATCTGAGTTAAGTTAGACTTATATGGGTGGCATTTCTAAGATAACCTTGATCTTCTCTGGGTCAATCTCTATTCCCCGGTGTCAGACAACAAACCCAAGGAATTTCCCTGAAGCTACTCTGAATGCACACTTTAGGGGATTAATTTTGAGGTTAAATTATCTTAACTGTTTGAAAACTACTCTCAAGTTGAAGAGATGGTCTTTCTTTTCTTTGCTTTTAACTACTAAATCATCAACATAGCATTCAACTTGATGGTGAATGAGTTCATTGAAGATTTGAGTCATGGCTCGTTGGTATGCAACACTAATAATTTTAAGGCCGAAAGGCATGTCCTTATAATAATAGATTCTGATCGGGGTTTGAAAGTAGTGTTTCTTTCATCCTCGGGGGCCAACTTGATTTAGTTGTAGCTAGATGACCCATCCATAAAGGAGAATATTTCATGAGATGAGATAATGTCTGCCATCAATTTTGGTATAGGAAGTGGAAATTCATCTTTAGGACATGCCTTGTTCAGATCCCTAAAATTGATGCATATGCAAATTTGGCCATTCTTTTTCTTAATTGGGATGACATTGGCTAACCATGTGGGATATTTTTCTTCCCTGATAAAGCTAGCATTGATCCATTTCTTAATTTTAGAAGTGACCGATTGTTCAATATCTAATCGCATGCGTCTAGGAGCATGCTTGAAAGGGTTAGCATTAAGTTCTATTGCTAGTTTGTGGACTACTACATCAGGAGATAAACTAAGCATTTCTTCATAACTCCATGTGAAGTAGTCCTTAAACTCAGCTAATAGCCTAACTAATTCATTGGTTTCTTCTTCATTTAACAAGGAACTGATGTACGTCGGGCGTGGATCTTTTTTTGTTCCCAAGTTCATTTCTTTGAGTTTATCAATGGTTGATTTGATTTCTTCTTCAAACTCTGGCTGTGCATCTCTGACTTCAAGCTCATTTAGGTCATTTGAAGTTTCTAAACATGCCTCATCATAAGAGTTAACATGATTTGAAAAGAACCTATCATACCCCCAAATTAGTGGTGATGACTAGGAAATGGTTGTCGTCATCAACAAGGCTCATTGTGTCGAATCCTAGTCCTGATCTTGATTGAGAATATTTGCTTTGGTTGTCCCATAATTTTTCAAAGTAGTCTGACCTGTTTTAGACCAAGTATGTTAGATTAATCCCTTTTTCTATAAGTTAATAATACAAGGCAAACAATAATCAAAAGGTAGCTATATTGAATCTTTATATGAATCATCCTCAAGTTCTACATTAAATTTCTAACTTGAGGATGATGCTCCCAACAAAATCCTCTTCGGCCTAATATCCATGGATGATTTGGGGGCCTCTTTAACTACCAAACCATCAACTTTCTGGGAAGAAAGTGAGGTTAGAGCTAAAGTTCCCAATTAATACCTGACTGTTCTACATAATGATGATTTGGATACATTCATGCTTTGCTTGGAGGCCTGGTCTTCACCACTATCTGGCTCAAATGTCACCTCTAAAGGGAATCGAGAGGGGTTGGTTAGTGTGCTAACCATATGAGACTCATCCTCTGAACTGGACTCTAAGTCTATCTGGATAGCGGGGATAGTCTTGTGAGCTAGAACATAATCCTACCAGCTGCCCACCAGCAAGGAGGTCTTCCACCTCTAGGCCCTGGTCTTCCCTCTACCCTGGTGGAGGTTGAGTCATCCTACCCATGTGTTCATATGGAGGAACAAACTATGGGTAGAATCTAACATCTGGCTCTACCTCTTCCTCAGTGTCTGATTCTTGCTCACTTGTACTTTCTTTTTCTTTTTCTTTTTTCCTTTTCTTTTCCTTTTTCAGTTTCTTTTTCCCTTTTTTGTTTATTTTTCTATTGATTTTGAACTTTCACCAAGTTCACGACAGTAGACTTTTGATTTGGAGGAAGATACTAGGCTGCATCTTCATAAATCTTGACCTCTCTAACTGAGAATGGCTTCAAGTCTCTTTTGACACAATACTCGATTCCACCTCTTCTGAATTTGATGTACTTATGAAAAGAGGATGGAACCATGTTATTTCCATGTATCCAAGGCCTACCAAGTAAAGAAGTGAAAGATGTATCTGAATCAATTATGTAGAACTTGGCTTCTATCTTCTAGTCATCAATCTCCAATGGTAACGCTATGGAGCTTAAAGCCCTCTCACCTTACTCATTGAATCCTCTCAACATTATCTGATCTCCTCAGAGTTAGGAGATGTCAGTCCTTGAGTAGGCAAGGGTCTTTAAACTCATAATGTCTACTGATGCATCTGGATCAACTAACATCCTGGAGAGTCTGAATCTGCCCATGTCCACTGTGATGTAGAGGGGATGGTTGTGCTCTATTGTCCCCAAAAGAAGGTCTTCATTTGTGAATGTAATTCCATGGGCTTCTCTTGAAACACATGCCTCTTCCCCAATAGTAGTCAGCTGAGCTAAGCATATTTCTAGATCAAGAAGGGCTTTGATCAATGATTCCCTCATCTCTTTGGATAAGACTAGGGCATCATATATACTTAGTTTAGTTGGAAACTTTCTCAGGTGAGTGAGGGCATTATAGTCAACTCTGGGTTGGTCCTCCACAAGCATATCCATAGGTGGAGCATCCTGTAGAGGGGCTTCTTGATCATTAGAACCAATGACTTGTTTAACCTTATCCTGAGGTGCTACCCTAGGAGGTAAAACTTTTCCACTATGAAGGTTGACCTCTGTGACTTCATGAGATGGTTTAATGGAAAGTTTTACCTGCTTATCAGGTTCACCTACAACTTCTCCTATAGGATCATCAGAGTTAGATGACTCTAAATCAATATCAATGGGCGAACCTAGGTGATTTAGGAATGGGCAATCTATTTCAAAATCAGAAAGGGGTGGATCAAAATTGTTATAATTATTAGTACTTTGAGAGTTTTCTATAGGAATGAAATCATCAAGATCATCAAAAGTAGAGAGAATGTAATCTGAATCAGTCTTCTTCTTCATTGATTTCTTAGATTTGGATGAAGGTACAAAGTAGAAATCAAGTAAAGTGACCAGAGTGAGGGATTTGGCATCCCCCTCTACTGATATAATACGGCTGCTAGAAGAAGAGCCGGTTGAAGGAACCATAGCTACAACTGTGGTAGGAGTGCTAGACTCGGTCGGTGGTTGTGCTAATATGTTATCCTAGGCAAGTGGAAGCAGTCACTGTTGCTTGCTGGGCTTCTACATCCCTTAAGTTGTGTTTAGTAACTTACAAACCTTCCTTAGAGTTGGAGGTTTGAGCTGCTTTAGGCACCTGCAAGTGTAACTTTCTAATCTTAAAAATGATTTTCTTGGAGGTTCAGGATAGGGAGATATCCCAACCTTCCTCTATCTTGAGAAGATTATGTGTATCCCCAAGGATTACCCTAATTGAACTAGAGCATTATTCTAGTAGTTATTCCTTAGGGATGACAATGGCACCTGACTTGTAGTTATGCTCAAGCTAGTCCTTAAAGGTAAAGCAATATTTCAAAACATGTTCTAGCATGCAGTAGTAGGGCCAAAAGTTTGGATCATGACTCTTGCCCATGTCCTCCGACCTCTTAGGCTCTGGTAACTAAAAATCAACCTTCTTTAAGAGGTTCTTAAAGATCTTCATGACTACCTCCCTTTTGAATGAATAAGGTTTATTCAATTTGTCGGCAAGAATAGGTAAGTGATAGTTACCTCGTGGGGGATAGGAATACTGTTGTTGATGCTGTGGATGGGGATACTATTGAGTAGGTGGCAGTGAAGGCCCCTTATCAACTACTGTGATTTCCCCTGGCTTTTTCACAAATGCCTTCTGCAGTCTAGGCTTGGCTAACTGATCTTGGAAAGGTAACTGTTTGATCTCTCCTTGTATACTAGTCACCTTGTTGATTAATTTCTCAAATGTCTTGATGGTGAACCCTTTAAGCATGAAGGTGACTGGGCCATGAATATTCTTGAGTATAATTTCAATGACATGATGTTCAAATAGTTATGGTTTGCATTTCATACTTAAATTGTGTCATCTAAGAATGTAATCAACAAGGGACTTACCAGGGTGTTGTTGAGCTATCAATGAGATCACCCACAATTACCCTTTGTAGAACTCTAGTAAATCTTTTAATAAATAGCTGCTCCAACTCAGAAAATGTCTTCTCTGAACCATTAGGTAATTCAACATACCAATCAAATGTGATGCCTAACATGCTACTGACGAAGAGGCAGAATAAGAGTGCATCACTGCCACCGACATTATAACATTCAGCCTTGAAATGTGCTATGTGCTACCGGGGGTTCCCACTGCCATCAAAAATTTTGAGGGATTGAGGCACAAAGCCCTTAGGGTATTGGACACCATCAAATTCCTCCGGGTAGGGTCTACCCTTTTTAATAGATGAGCCACCTCGAGCTTGTGCCAACGCATCCCTCACCTGTTGCTCCACCATGTGTTTGATATCTTTTTTATGTACGGAGGTGCTATCCACCACCTTACTATGCAATCTACCACTATCTCCCTCTACAGGAATGCATCTAGGATGATATAAAGTGTGTGCCAACTTTGCTCTATCAGTTACTGTGGGAGAAGGCTATGAAATTAGAGCTGAATTCTATAATGCTGACACCACTTCCATCAACTCTTCAATCTTCTTCCCTATTTGGTCAATATGATCATCCCTCTACCTAAGATGGTGGAGGAGGTGATGAGTTGAATGGATGACATCATCCTCTTCAACTACAATACCTTCCTATCTGTGTTGATCTCTTTGAAGAGAACTCCTGGTATCGACCTTATGAACTTCGGCCAAATCTTTAAGAAGATCATCCTCATCTTGATCAAAGTTGAACTTTCCCTCCTCATAATTTGACCGGTCACTTCTTAGAAGTTCTCTCTTCTCTATAAAGTACTATGCTAAAATATCATCTAGAGAGCGGTCTAACCATGCCGGTACAAATACACACTACTAATTAGTAGATGGGTTGTGCTCATTGACAGAGATGCACCTAACACTGCCTATCACTGGAGTGGCTCTGGGAGGGTCATGCTCATTGGAAGAGATATGCTCGTGAATGCTCATGGGTGGAGTAGTGTCCCTAGGGAGATCCACTGCCATAGAGATTGCAGAACTGTCCCCATCCCCCTCTACAGTTGTCACTATCACTAGCTCTGATGGTGGTGGTGGTGGTGGTGCGACCACGACATTGTAGGGTCACCACTCCTTCTTCACCAAGAATAAAGTAGGAGGTCGAGTAGGGGAACTCTCCCTCACCTCAGTCGGTGGAGTAGATGAAGTGAGATCCTTTGACCATAGCCGGATCACCAAGTGGGAAATGGACTGATTAGCGAAACATCGATTGCCTTCCTCTTCAAGGAAGGATACTTAGTGTTAGAAGGTAGGTCGATGTGAATGAATGGCTTCTGCCAGCCACCTCATCCTGCCTAACAGTGGTGCGGGTCACCCCCTCATAGGTAATGCGGGCTCCCTCAAATCCTCACTAGAGAATACTAGATGGGTGGAGTCAATCTCAGGGAGGTTGGCCCGATCCAAGGCCAAATCCATCCCAAATTGAAATGTGAAAAAAATCTCCTGAGAGGCCATGTGTATCGACTGTAAAGATTGCACTAATTGATCTGAGTTGTATGTCTGCATATATTGAAATATAACTTGTATCAAATTTTTGCCTTGATATTTGTTCCAAGAAAGTGATAGAGGCTTGGAGTTTTGAACACACACTTAACAATTTAAATATGTTCAGTGGGGTTAATTGGAGAGATTTGGATGTTTGGAGGAAAGTCTTTTGCCATTGATTTTTTATTTTAGAACCCATACTCAACCAATTTAGGTAGGTTGGGTGGGGTTTAAATATTTGAGGAGAGATTTATTTTTTGGAGATTGTTTGCATTTTATGTTTCTTATTTGAAAATATGCATTATTTGAAAGAACCTCTACTTAGCAAGTTTGGGTATGCTAAGAAGAAGTTGTGATTGTGTGTTTGAAATATTTTTCTTGTGAACATTTGATTGTGTGATATTTTGATTTGAAAAATGGGGCTTCTTACTTAACAAATTTGGTATGTTAAATAGAGGCCACAAGTGTTTGATTTGTGCTTGAAGATGAGACTTTCACCTAACAAATTTGTTATGTTAAGTGAAGACCAAGTGTGATTGTGAGATAGATTTACTTTTCTTTGAGGATGGGAGTCCCACTTAACAAATTTGGTATGTTAAGTGAAAGTCCTAAATGTATTTGAGATATGTTTGTTTCCTTGGAAAATGAGACTCTCACTTAATAAATTTGGTATGTTAAGTGAAAGTTCAAGTGTGGTTGATATGAAAAATTGGATCCTTATTTAACAAATTTGGTATGTTAAAATAGGGATCAATCGTGTTGAAAAGAGACCCTCACTTAACAAATTTTCTATGTTAAGTGAAAGCCTAAATATGTTTGATATGTTTTTGAAAATGGGACTCCCACTTAACAATTTGCTGTGTTAAGTGAAAATCAAAGTATGATATGACTTGAGAATGAGATTCTCACTTAACAAATTTAGTATGTTAACTGGGAATCCAATATGGCATAATTATGTGATTCTTACTTAACAAATTTGATTTGTTTAAGTAGAACCAAATAAATGCTTTGAAGATGAAACTCTTACTTATCAATATTGGATATGCTAAGTGAAAGCCAAAATGTGTGTTTTGAAAATAAGACCCTCACTTAACAAATTGAATATGTTAAGAGAAAGTCAAATTTTGTTTATTATACAATTATTTTTTTGAAAATGAGACCCCCACTTAACAAATTGAAATCATTAAGTGAAATTTAAATTTATATTTTGAAAATGAGACCCTCACTTAACAAATTGAAATTGTTAAGTGAAAGTCAAATTCCTATTTTGTAAATGAGACCCCCACTTAACAAATTGAATATGGTAAGTGAAGGTCAAATTTATGTTTTGAAAATGAGACCCTCACTTAACAAATTAAAATTACTAAAAGTCAAATTTTATTTTTTGAAAATAAGACCCCCACTTAACAAATTGAATATGTTAAGTGAAGGTCAAATTTATGTTTTGAAAATAAGACCCTCACCTAACAAATTGAAATTGATAATGAAAGTTAAATTCATATTTTGAAAATGAGACCCCCACTTAACCAATTGAAAATGTTAAGTGGACATCAAATTTATGTTTAGAAAATGAGACTCACACTTAACAAATTGAAATTGTTAAGTGAAATCCAAATTCATGTTTTGCAAATGAGACCCCCACTTAACAAATTGAATATGTTAAGTGAAGGTCAAATTAATGTTTTGAAAATGAGACCCTCACTTAACAAATTAAAATTGTTAGGTGAAAGTCAAATTTTATGTTTTGAAAATGAGACCCCTACTTAATAAATTGAATATGTTAAGTGAAGGTCAAATTTATGTTTTGAAAATGAGATCCCCACTTAACAAATTGAAATTATTAAGTGAAAGTCAAATTTTATGTTTGATTCAAGTAGAGATTCTCACTTAACAAGTTTGGATATGTTATTTGGGAATCAAACATGGCATGATTTTCTCTTACAAAGAGGGAAGCTTCAACTCCAACATATGTGAAATTTATTAGATGAAGTTTTAATTTATTTGAAAAATGGATTCCTCATTCAATAACTTTGAGTATGTTGAATGGGCATGGTTATTTTTCAAGAATGTACTTTAAAAAAGAACCTCCTTATAACAATCATAGGGATTGATAAATGGAGGGGTTTTGATTTTGTGATTTTGTGAGTTTCTTGAAAGGTTTTTTTGGAAAGTGTCATTTTGTGAAAGAAATTATTTTCTTTAAATTTTATGATGAACCTTGCCTCATAAAGTTAGTGGTGAGGAGGTTCTAAATTTTTATTATCTCTCCCTTCATTGATAAATTATGTTATTTACATATTGGGGAACCCAATAGGGGTTTTAAGACCTACACGAAGTGAGGTCCTAAAAACAAAATGATGTTGGCTAAATTTGCTTAAGAATGAAATAAGCTAAGTGCCAACAGAAGGAAAGATAGTCTCGGTCTCACATAAAATGCAAGTCTACCATCGATCTTTGGAGACAACAATTGCCTACTAGAGATGGAGAGAGGAACCATCCCTAGCGGAGTCGCCAGAAAAATTTATGGTGTTTATTTTTGGTTTGCATTTTATACGTGTGTGTATATGTGAGGGGACACCACGCAGATCTAAGGATGTACTTATTGAGGTGATCGGGTACTACATTAAGTTATAGTGTACTACCTCGAGAGATAAAATTCACTACCCTATAATGGACCTAATCACTAATAATGACTCCTAAAGCATGATGGGTCTTCAAATATACTAGAGATTTTTCCCCTACTTTATATGGAAAAGTAAAGCATGGTTTATTTAAGTCGGGTTCTTTAAGTTCACTATGGAGGCAAGCCACCATAGTTAATTGCATCTTAAGGGAAGTGAATCTTTTAAGAATGCTCTCAATTAAAGTAGGTGATTATTATCTCCAAAGAATTCAAAGATAGGACTATTAATAAATTGGTTGTATTTTAGAAAAGAAAATATGATCGATCAAAAGGGGGTAGTTGTTATCGAAACCAAAGGGGATGAGTAGGGAGCACCCATGATACTAGGAGACCTAGTGAGCACTTCAATCTATACTATGGTTAGGCTTTATGTATTTGAAGTTGAGGGAATTTATTTATTTGAGTTGAAATTTTATTTAGAAATCTAGGACTTATAATTTCACAATATAAGATTATCAAAATGCCTAAGAGGCAAGGATTTATGTTTGTTTCCTGCAAAGGGAGATAACAATCTCATATCCTAAATCTAGGGAGCTTTGGCGAGGACCAAAGCACAACCTAAATCTAAGGTGAAAGTGGGTATATGGTTTACCTCCATAAGAGAGAGTAAGCCACCCGACTGTTGGACTTATTACCACATGGAGTGACAGCAAACTAACTCCTCTTATGCTTTAAATCCATGTGGGCAAGTTATATGCTTTGCAAGATGGTTAAGCTATTACTTATTTAAAAGAGAAACTAAGTCCTTAAACCCACTCCCTAAGAGACTAGGTCATGAAGGGTTTGAATAATGACTTAATCTAATGCAAATTATATCAAGTTTTTTTATTTTATTTTTGGACTCTTTATTTTCACACAGGGCATAGGATTTTGTATGCCTAGATGCGTGCAAAATTGATCATGGGACAAATCAAAAGAGAAAGAGGTGTCTTTCCATCAAAGGCTCTTACAGGTTATGCCTTTATTATCTAGCATAGATAGAAGTCCTCTCTTAATAAGAGTGGAAGAATATGACATGCATGTTATTATACATACAATCATCCAGCTAAGGGGTTGCTAAATATTTTTATTATCTTCCTAGGATTTTATGTGAGATTATGAGTTATTTTAAAATTTTAGTTATGAGTTATTCATGTGGTAGAAAATTTATTTTTCATCCTAAGAGTCTAATCACATCTAGGCCACACATCAGTCACCAATTATAAACAAACTATGAAAAGGCATGCTATTTCTAATGCACAAGCTAAATAAAATATCAAACAATTTCATAAAGCTATCATCAAAAGAATAAGAGGCTGATGCGGTCGGATACACTATACAACCCAAAAAGAAATGTGGGTAGCTGAGCTCTACCATTATACATCCTGGTATAATGAAAGAAAAATTACAATTATAAAATGATAAATGTTATTTGGGGGGGGGGGGTCTTAATTATTCATCCACCATTCTTCACTCTTCATCTTTCATTCCTTCATTTTGATTTGCTCCATTTTTTCTTTCTTTTAGTCTGGTCAGGATGTTGTTTGCTCCAAAGGCATCACATGGTGTATAAGACTTGATTTTATAACCAATGCTCATCCTAATCCTCCATAGCACTTATCCTAATCCTAATTCAAAACTACATTAAGAGAGAAGGAAAGTAAACCTAGCTATATCTGCAGAATAAGTGTTAGCTAAAAACACCATATAACATAAGCAGTTATATAAATGATTAGGACTTAGCACCTCACACATGGGTAACTAAGCCCACTTGTCCTAACTTAGGTTATTCTTAGGGGCTAAGTAACCTGCATAGCAAAAAACATTTATAATTTTATTACAGTGGCCCCTTAAGCATGACCCCCTGCAAAAAAAGATTATTAGGCTAATATTGGCCTCACATCCAGACTACGCACATACACCCTAACATTTAATCAAAAATAATACATCACAAAACCAAACATAAATCAAACCATGCACCATCCTAACATAAAGCTAGAAATGGTGACTTAATATAATGTGTATGTGTTAAGACTTGTGTGGTATGTCCTAACTAGGCTTTAGGGTTATGATTTTCTAAATGTGGGGGATTTAATCTATAAAGGGTTGATTTCTCTTTAAGTGGTTTAATTGATTTGAAGATTTTACTTAGTTTTTTCTTTTATTTCATATAGCCTACACTTAGCAACTAAGTGTTATAAAGAGAAGAAAGAGAGGGAATCTCTCTTTTATCCCTACCTTAAGTCATTTCTAAGGTAAGTTAACTAGCTTAGTTTTTTTTTAATGAACGACTTATTATGTGTTTTAATTAATTCTAAGTTTAGGTTCACTCTAAATAACCCTATTCAATAAGAAAGGCATCTTAGGATTAATTAGAATGGCTTACTATCACATAACACACATTCTTTCATTTCTTTCCATCATGTATATCATGCATATGAGTGATCCTAAGCATACTTATACATGCAAAGTAAATATTATAATACTTTCATGATGAATGCGAAAAAGTGTATTTTGAATTTAAATATTTCATTTATTGATTGAATTATGAATGCATGCCTTTATTACATAGAAAAGAGGGATTTTCATCGATTAGCTAGATACACAGTCACATGTATAAAAGTTTTAAGTGAGTACGTCGCCATTATTTTTTACATTAGGGGCGTAAGGTACAAGACCTACTTAGAGCTAATTAAAGCCTTGCAGCCCCAGGGTGTACAGATTGATATACCACTTTTCTTAGATACATGTAGATGTATGAATAATTATAAGGATAAGAAAACCCATGCAAAAGTTATGTTTGATTTATTTGATTTTTGATTCTTATTGATTGACCACATGTGGTGAAATATTTTCATCTTCATTTATCATTGAAAAATAAATGAAGACAAAAATACATACCTTGTTGGACACCACTTAGATTCGCATATGTTCTTATTAATGTGATCATGTATGACATTGAGAAATGATGTACTATCTCGAGAGACTGAAGTCATCATCTTCCAATGGACCTAATCACCAAATAAGGACTCCTAAGGACAATGGGTCTTCAGATGTACCAGAGATTCTTCCCCTACTTTACATGGAAAAGTAAAACATGGTTTATTTAAAATTGGGTTCATTAAGTTCCCTATGGAGGCAAGCCCTCATAGTTAATTATATCTTAAGGAATGAGATTTCTTAAGAATGCTCTTGATTAAGGTAAATAATCGTTATCTCCAAAATCTCAAAGGTAGGACTATCAATAAATTGGTTATTTTTAGAAGATCAAGTGGGATTGATCAAAAGGAGGGAGTTATCATCAAAACTAAAGGGAGATGAGTAAGGGATGCTAATGATACTAGGAAGCCTAGTAAGCACCCCAAACTATCCTATAGTTGGGCTTTATATTTTTTGAAATTTGAAGAGAGTTAATTTTTTGAGTTAAATTTTTATTAGAAATCTAGGGCTTATAATTCCACAACACAAGATCATGGAAATACCTAAGAGGTGAAGATTTATGCTTGTAGCCCGCAAAAGAAAATATCCACCTCATAATCTAAATCTAGGAAGCTTTGGCGAGGGCCAAGGCACGACCTAAATCTAAGGAGAAAAATGGGTATATGGTTTACCTCCAAGAGAGGATAAACCACCTGACTATTGGACTTACGACCTCCTGGGGGTGGTTGCCAACTAGCTCCTCCTACGATTTTAAATACATGTAGGCAAGTCATATGCTTTTGCAAGATAGTTAGGCTTTTTTTATTTAGAAAGAGACTAAGTCCTTAAACACACTCCCTAAGAGACTAAAACGTGTAGGGAATGAATAATGACTTAAATCTAATACAAATTTTGTTAAGTTTTATTTTCATTTTTGGACAAATTATTTGACACTGGCTATGAGATTCATATGCCTAATGCATGAGAAATTAATTATGGGAAAAAATCAGCAAGAAGAGGTATGTTTCCACCATGGCTATCAAAGGTTAAACTAAGTTCTCTAGCAAAGGTGGAAGCCCTCCATAAGCAAGAGTGAAGCAAGATGCTTTTTATGCATGATGTGAAAACATACAACATCCAGCTAAGGGGTTGCTAAATCTTTTATTTCTTGATTTATGTCCTTGGCTTTAGGTGTGGTAATGAATTGTTAATTTTTAATTTTGAGTTGATTAATTGGATAGAAAATTTATTTTTTCCTAAGAGCCTAATCGCATCCAGGCTATTCATCAAATCAAGGAAGAAACTAGGTAAATCATGCCATCTTAATGCACAAGCTAAACATACATCAAACAATTTTATAAAACTAGCACAAAAGAACAAAAGGCCGATGTGGTCAAGCTCCACCACACAAACCCAAAAAGAAAAGGGTAACCGAGCTCTACCTCTATACAACCTAGATTATAAATGAATTAATACAATAAAAAAGGAATTCATGTTATGGGGGTCTTCATTCTTCATTTCTCCTTTTCTTCTTTTCTTTATTTCTTTCTATCTTTCTTTCTTCTTTCTTCTCTCTTTTGGTTAGTTGGGATGTCATTGCTCCAAGGCTTCACATGGTGTATAAGACTTAGTCTTATGTCCAATGTTCATCCTAATCCCATATAACATTAATTCTAAATCTTAATTGTAAAATTACATGAAAAAGAGAAAGTAAATCTAACTAAACCTGCAAAATAGAGATTAATCAAACATACCACACAATCCCAAGCATGTATATGAATAAATTGGACTTAGCACCCCACACATGAGTAACCAAGTCCACCTAGCCTATTTTGGATTATGCTTAGGGGTATAAGCAACTTGCATAAAAAGAATTTATATTTTTATTACAACGCCCCTTAAGCATAATCCCTTGTAGAAGATAATGATTAGACTAAGATCATCCTATCATCTAGTCTATGCACATGCACCCTAACATCCAAACTAAAATATTACATCACAAAATAAAACCAGGCATCAAACCATGCATCACCCTAACATAGAGCTAGAAATGATGACTTAGCCTAATATTTGTGCCATTTAAGGCTTGTGTGGCATGTCTTAGTTAGGCTTTAAGGTTGAAATTTTCTAAGTGTGAAGGATTCAACTTAGAGGGTGGTTACATTTAATTGATCTAGTTAATTTGTTAATTTTATTTAATGATTTGATTTTATTTGAATGAACCTATACTTAATTACTAACTGTTGTACATAGAGGAAAAGAGAAGAGAACTTCTCTTTCCTCCCTACCTTAAGTAATTTCTAAGGTAGATTCATTAAAAAAATTTCTTTAGTGAATGTTTTGTTATGTGTTTTAATTAATCTTAAGTTTAGATTTGCTCTAAATAAACCTATTCAATAAGAAAGGCATCTTAAGATTAATTAAGTTGAATTACTATCACAAAACACACAACCATTTATTTGTTCCCAACATGTATACCATGCAAATGAAATGATCCTAAGCATAGCTATACATGTAAATGCAAATCTTAGCACACTTTAATGATAAATGCAAAGAGATATTGTTTAGGAAAATTTGGATATTCCATGATGCATGATTTTGTTAAGTACAAAAGAGAGGGATTCGTTTATCCATTAATCAAATGGACATTTACATGTATGAAAGACATAAGTGAGTATGACGCCATTGTTTTTTTTTTACCTCATTTTTAGGATGCACTCTCAACCCCTCCATCTTAGACATAGGACTTCTTTTAGACTTTAAGAGTTCCTTAGTCTTAAGACACATATATTGATTAGGTGGACACTCAACCTTAGAGACTTAGACGAGTTAGCCATAAGAAAAGGTCATGCCTTAGGGGTGTTAGGAAAATTTGGCTACCATATAGCTTTCCACAAATTCCTCACTTTATCCCCTTGCCAAACTCAAATCAATTCCAACTTGATTGAATTTCTCCAAACTCAAACCAATTCCAAATGATTGAATCTTATGATTGAAATTCCAAGTTCAAAAATCTTTCCTAAGTCACTTTGATTCTTTCTTATGGACTTAGCCTAAACCAAATCTAAATCAATTCAAATTCAAGGACTTTTCTCACAACTCATTTATATTCTCATTTATATTCACATATATAAATGAAATATAAATTCAAATAACCTAAACTAAATTCAAAACTTAAATCTAAATTCCAAAAATCTTTCCTAAGTCACTTTGATTCTATCTTGTGGACTTAGCCTAAATCAAATCTAAATTAATTCAATTTCAAAGAATTTACTCATAACCCATTTATATTCTCATTTATATTCAAAAATATAAATGAAATATAAATTCAAATATCCAAAAATAAACTCAAAACTCAAACTCAAATTCAACAAAAATTCAACCTAAGCCTTTCAAGTCAAATTTTTGAACATAGCTAAATGAAATTCAAATCAAACCAAACCCTTGATTTTTCTTCATAATTCAATCAATCCTTTAATCCTAAATCCAAATATAAATACCAATTTCAATCATCAAACCAAAACTAAATTCAAAAAGTCACCCAAGTCAAACTCATGTTCACCCTTTTGAACTTGAAATTATTAAATGAATCAAAACCCATTTGATTCCAAACCACTTGCAAATGGATTTATATTTCAATCATAAGTCCATATGTGAGTTCAATCAAACTCAAATAAAGCTTTGACCAAGCCATTTGGCCTACTTAGGCTCACTTAACCCAAAGTGACCTAAAGTATCCCTTTTGAGTCAAATACTAATCATACCCAAATTGGATTAAATTAAACTAACTAAGCCTCACATTGTGAGCAACAATCATCATATACTAATCAACCACTCAAATTGGGTCAAACCAAGTCAAACCTTAAGGGTCGACCAAGTCAATACTTAGACAAAATGAAACCTAAATAAGCCAAAATCCACCATTGGCCAAATTGATTGAAACCATTGATCAAAACTCATTCATGATCAATGTTTGAACTTCACCAAGTGATCATTTCAGCCTAACCTAGCCCAATTGGCCACTTGACCCAACTTGACCTGAAAGGTCAAAATGTGTCAAAATTTGATCTAAGCCAAATTGATTGAAACTAATGGGTCAAGTTCATTCCAAATCACTTGTTGAACTTGATCAAAGCTCTAATTGGCCAACTAGACCCAACCTAGCCCAATTGACCTTGAACCTAACTTGACCTAAAAGGTCAAATTGAGCCAAATCCAAATATAAATCAAATTGATTGGAAACAAAGATACCAATTCATTTCAAATGATCAACCAAACATAAACCATCCCATGACCTAACCCAAATAGGTCAAATAGATCAAATTGGTCAACTTGGCCCATTTGACCTAAATAAAATCAAATGAACCAAATCCAAATATAAACCAAATTGATTAGAAATAATGATACCAAAACATTTCAAATGGTCATATGCACTTGACCCAATCCTTGGTTTGATCTAATTTGACCAATTGGTCAACTTGACCCAAGTTGACCCATTTTTGACCTAAATGGGTCAACCTGAGCCGAATCTTATCAAATCAATTCTAAATTCATTGAAACTTGGCCCAACCCATTTTTCAATCATACCAAACATATTCAAATTAAACTCCAAGCCAAATGACCATTTTACCCCTAGGCCATAGGGTAACCTAAAATAAAAACCACATGGAATTTGGTCAATTCCTTTTCATGGACACTCAGCATCCTCTTAGTGGACGAAATGGTCACTAATGGACATGGTGCACATGACCCATTAGGTTTGGGTCAGCCAAACCCAACCCATGGCCAAACCGACCACCTACTTTGGAATTGAGGACATGGGATCCCTCCTCCACTCAATTAAAGCACATGGGAGCTTCATTAGTCCACTCCACACTCAAAACTGAACCAAGTACAAGTCCTAATAGCCTAACAAAACCATTGAATAGGGTGAATTGGATCAAAAAGGCAAAGGAGCTTTTGGCCATCTGAATCACCTAGGGGGAGATATAATCTGCCTAATTCCACTTTATTCATCATCACACGCACTCGATTGAGCTTAGGAAACTCAAAACAAGCCATTGCAAGTCTCCCCAAGCTTCCTAGAGCCAATTCCATTTTCCCATTTCTCGATTTCTTCAAGCCAAAAATAGGGGAACTCCACCATTTTTCCAACATACTCAATACATAAAAGCAAGCCAATTCCTCTTGTAAGCTCCTTCAGAGGACTCAATCGAGCTTTCCTAAAGCTTAATCCAAGTTCTCAAGGTAAGGGAGAGGGGAGCTAGACCAAGACTGAGACCAATTGAAGGTGAGCTTATTCCATAGAGATATCTACTCAACCAAAAGGCTTGAAACTTTCAACAGAGCTTCCTCTCTACTTGATGAAGCTACCTCAATGAATTTGAGAGCTAGTGATAGCCTCCGGTGAGGTATGCCTTCAACCCAAGCTCAAACTAGAGAGTGTGTGGTCTTTTGTGAAAGGAATTTTCACTTAATGTAAAACTAGCCATTGGATGTCTTCTCCCTTGCATGATGATGGTGTGGGTTAAGTTTGGGCTCAATTCAAGCTCAATCAAGCTCGGATCATGCCATGGAAGATTAACGGTGGCCATCTCCCACATGCGAGCTTAGACGATGGCCATCTCCAATAAGTGAGCTCAGGGATGGATCATGGGTCGTCATCTACACATTTTGGAAGGACAGCCATGATCAAGATGCGTAGGATCCCTGATTTAATCCCTTGAGAACTATGCGCTTGATCTCAACCATCTGATCCTTGATCAGACGGGTGAAGAGAAAGCACATAGCACCACCGATGCTATGATGTGACGAAAGACACAGTATAGATTGAAGATGCTCCACCATCTACTACCCTAGAGTAAAAGGTTTAGGAGAAGCATTCAACAAAACTCTCATCCAAATAGGAAAGAAGACTCTTGATGACAACAAGTGGCAGTGGCATGAGCAGTTGGCTGAAGCCTTGTGGGCATACCGCACCACATACTGAACTCCAACTCAATCTATCCCATTTTCTTAGTGTATGGGTCCCAAGCCATTCAACCTTTAGAAGTTCAACTCTTGTCACTAAAGATGGCATTGGGTAGCAAGATCACTAGAGTAGAATGTAAAGTTGCGGTTAGAAGTGCTCGAAGGTTTGGAGAAGAGTTTCCTACGGGCGTGCCAGAACTTCGAGTTGTACAAGGCCAAAATGATCCAAGGTCACAACAAGCTAGTCCTCCCTATGTCTTTCCAAGTAAGAGAACTTGTGTTAGTCCTAAGGAGACTAATTGTTGCCCATTAAAAAATGGGAAACCAGTTTGAACCCACTTAAGAAGGCCACTATGTCATAGAGAAGGACTACCAAGGATGATTTATCAGCTCATTGATTGTAAAGGGAAACACCTGATGCTTCTAATTAATGGGCTCTATTTCATAAAATATTACCCATAAAACATGTTTGAAAATAATGATCAACAAAAGAAAAAAAATCTAATTCCATTTCATCAAAATCTTCTCTTCTTTCGAAGCATTGTTTGCTTATCTTGCGAATCCACCATAATGTGTTTAGGATAGGTGTAAGAGTCCCCCAGCGATATTCTATCCCTCTTTCACAACATAAACACAATCAAGCACAATCTCCCAGTGCTATTAGAATAGGTGTGAGAGAACCGGAGAGGCATCCTATTTCGATTAGCACAACTGAGTTAGGTGTAAGAGAACCTGAGTGACATCCATTTTTAGTAGGAATTCCTGGTTGCCATCTATGGCACCATTTCATTAAATTCCCCAAGTGTGTTTAGGGTATGTGTTAGATAACCCAAGAGGCTTCCTATTCCCTTTAACATAAGCACACAACAAAATAACACATATCTTTCTCGGGCTATTTTGATGTGGGAGCAAGCCCCTTGTGGCACTCACTCATTAGCTGCTCTAAGTCAGGTCTACATGCTACCTGTCTAGTATGTCACTCCATTGATCACTTGTTTGGAAGATATAAATCCCCACGCTTTCTTCTAACTTTATTATTGCAAACCAATGAGTATCTTATTAGTTTGATAGTCTTCCTTGCCTAGCCAGTAAACTACCTTATGTTGACTTTGTTTAAAATATGTGAGTCCCTGTGCTGTCTTCTTGAACTAGCCAACATGCATTAATTAGGTCAAGTATCCTTAAGGTCTAGGTGTAAGAGTCCCCCAGAGGAATCTTATTCCTTCAAGCACAAACACATGTCTTTTGCCTTGAGCTATTTTGATATGGAAGCAAGCCCCATGTGGAACTCACTAATTAGCTGCTCTAGGTCGGGTTTAAATGCTACCTTGTTAGTATGTCAGCCCAGTGGTCATTTGTTGAAGGATGTGAGTCCCTGAGCTTTCTTCCTAACATGACCATTGCAAATTAATGAGTGTCTTGTTAGTTTGGTAGGCTTCACTGCCCAACCAGTAGGCTACCTCATATTAATTTTATTTAAGAGGATGTGAGTTCCCAAGCTTTCTTCTTGAACTAATCATCATGATCTGACTAGGTCAAGTATATCTGAGGTTTAGGGTAAGTCTCAAAGAGTCTCCTTTCCTCTTGACTATATCTGGGTTGATATAAGTTCCCCAGTGGCATTCACTTAGTAGTCACCCTAGGTCAGATGTCACATGTCGAGCTGACGACAAACTATCCCAACAACTAGTTCTGTTATTGGAGGATATGAGTCCCCGGGCTTTCTTCCTAGGCTAATTATTGCAAACTGACGGGCACCTTAAGTTGGTTGATGTTCGCTATGTTGATAGTGACTCACCCGGTGGATACACCACTCTTATCAAGATGTGAGTCCTCGCACTTTCTCCTTGAGTTGGCCACTGAATACCTATTTGATATATGACTAGCCATGTCATCTTATCTACGGTTTTAGATCAAGCCCTTAGTGGCCCCTCTACCTACGTGCATTCTATTTTGATCATGTCCTTTGCGACCCCATTTAGACACTACCCGGGTAACTTTTAGGTTGGACAGTCCCCCTTTCTTAGTAGCCGCCCCTATGGTTGGAGAATTTGTTCAGCAAATGCACAGATTCTCCCTTGTTCTATAAATCTAAGATAAGTCTAGGCTGATATAAGCTCCTTCTCAGTTTGATCCCTCGCAAACCAACAGGGACCATGCTAAAATAAACTAAATAAACAAATAAAAATATTAGCTTGTGGATTAGGAATTCAAGCCCCAAAAGGGCCCCTTTTCTTAAGCAGGCATCCTATCTTTTCAGGAAGTGTCAGCAAAACTCCATATAGGAATTGCCTGACTACTTGAGTTGAGATAAATCCCCAGGTCGATACTCACTCCTTAATCACCCTTAGGTCGGTTCAATCTATTTTTCCACAAGCAAGTTGCCACGACAGTCATTCCGCTTTGCAAGATGTAAGACTATGACACATTCTTTCTAGCATGATTATCACAAACTGATGGGCAGCCCTAGGTCGGGATCCATTTGTTGCCCAAAGTAACCAATCACCCTAATGGGCTTTTGTAGTGGAAGATGTGAGTCCCCGAGCTTTCTTCCCTTGAATTGATCATTGCAAACCGAAAGGCACTCCTTTGGTGAGATAGTTTTCTCATCGGCCAGGAAGCTATTCCCTTTGGCTTAGTAAATTTGAGATAGGTCTAGGCTAATATTCGCTCCTTCTAAGTGTGATACATCACAAACCAACAAAATCCATCAAAATAAACAAAAAAAATAATCTTTGACTATCTTTAAGCTGATTTAAGTCCCTCAATGGCATTCACTCAATAGTTAGCCCTATGTCAGGTTTAATCTATTGCCTTGCCAATCGATCACCCTAGTGGTTTTTTTGTAGTGGAAGATGTGAGTCCGCAAGCTTTCTTCCCTTGAATTGATCATTGCACACCAAAAGACACTCCTTCGGTTGGATAGTTCTCCCATCTACCGGGAAGCTATTCCCATTGGTTCAGTAGATTTGAGATAGGTCTAAGCTAATATAAGTCCCTACTCAGTGCAGTCCATCGCAAACCAATGGAATTCATTCAAAAAAAACTAAAAAAATGAAGTTAATCTTTGACTATCTTTGAGCTAATTTAAGTCCCCTAGTGGCATTCACTCAATAGTTAGCCCTAGGTTAGGTTCGATTTGTTGCCTTGCCAATCGATCACCCCTGCAATCTTTTGTAGTGGAAGATGTGTGTCCCCGAGCTTTCTTCCCTTAAATTGATCATTGCACACCGAAAGACAATCCTTTGGTCAGATAATTCTCCCATCGGCCGGGAAGATATTCCCTTTGGTTCAGTAGATCTGAGATAGGTCTAAGCTAATATAAGCCCCTACTCAGTACAGTCCATCGCAAATCAATGGGATCCATTCAAAAATAAACTAAAAAAAATGAAATTAATCTTGACTATCTTTGAGCTGATTTAGGTCCCCCAGAGCCATTCACTAAATAGTCAGCCCTAGGTCAAGTTTAATCTGTTTCCTTGCCAATAGATCATCCCAGTGGTTTATTATTTTGGAAGATGTGAGTCCCCGCACTTTCTTCTTAACTTGACCATTGCACAGAAAGGCATCCCTTTGGTTGGCTAGTCCTACTATGTGTTTAGTAGACTACCCCTTTGGATTGGTAAATCTGAGTTAGGTCTAAGCCTCTATGGCTATTACTCAGTGCGATCCATTACAAACCAACAGGGCCCATCTCAAAATCCAAAATCTAAAAATCTTAAACAAATTCAACCCTCCTCCCTCAGTGGAGTCAAACAACAAATAAAATAAATTCAACAAAACAAATTCAATCAATCTCCCTCAGTGGAGTCAAATAAATAAAAGCAACAAACAAATAACTAAATAATCAACAAATCAAATAAATTACCCCCCCGCGGTAAGACTCAAATCAAACTTTTCATCCCTTTTTGGATGACTTGAACCTGTTTCCCTAGTGGAAGGTTCACATACTCTATCCCTAGTGGATTTCTCCTTCACTCTCTTATGTCCTTGACATGAGAAGAGTCGCATTACACTAAGCTCTAGATTTTTCTACACCTTGGGTTAGGAGTATTCATTTTTATTACAGCTTGTGATCATTCAGTGTTGTTGATCATTTCAATCAACACCAATGCGTGCGATGTTCCTTGTCAATCCCACCACACTTATTGGGCACCCTTTGTTGACCACATTTTTAGGATGAGCTCTTAACCCCTCCATCTTAGACATAGGACCTCTCTTAGACTTTAAGGGTTCCTTAGTCTTAAGACACATCTAGTGATTATGTGGGCACTCAACCGAACCATAGAAACTTAGAAGAGTTAGCCATAGGAATAGGTCATGCCATAGGGGTTGTTAGGAAAATTTGCCTACCCTATAGATTTCCACAAATTTCTCACTTTCTCCCATCAAGACAAACTCAAATCAATTCCAACTTGATTGATTTTCTCTAAACTTAAGCCAATTCCAAATGATTGAAGCTTACGATTGAAATTCCTTGTTAAAAAATCTTTCCTAAGCCACTTTGATTCTATCTTATGGACTTAGCCTAAACCAAATCTAAATCAATTCAAATTCAAGAAATTTTCTCACAACACATTTATATTCTCATTTACATTCACATATATAAATGGAATATAAATTCAAATAACCAAAACTAAATTCAAAACTTAAATCCAAATTCAAAAAATCTTTCCTAAGTCACTTTGATTCTATCTTATGGACTTAGCCTAAATCAAATCTAAATCAATTCAAATTCAAGAAATTTTCCCATAACCCATTTATATTCTCATTTATATTCAAAAACATAAATGAAATATAAATTCAAAACTCAAACTCAAATTCAACCAAAATTTAACCTAAGCCTTTCAAGTCAAATTCTTAAACTTAGCCAAATCAAATTCAAATCAGGCCAAACCCTTGATTTTTCTTCATGATTCAATCAATCTTTCAATCATGAATCCATATATAAATACAAACTTCAATCATCGAACCAAAACGAAATTTATAAAATCAAACCCAAGTCAAACTCATGTTCACCTTTTGAACTTGAAATTGTCAAATGAATCAAAACACATTTAACTCCAAATCACTTGGAAATGGATTTATATTTCAATCATAAGTCCATATGTGAGTTCAATAAAACTCAAATCAAGCTTTGACCAAGCCATTTGACCTACTTAAGGTCATTTCACCCAAAGTGACCTAAAGTACACCTTTTGAGCCAAATTCTAATCCTACCCAAATTGGATTGAATTAAACCCAACTAAGCTTCACAATGTGGGCAATAATCATCATACGATGATCAACCACTCAAATTGGGTCAAACCAAGTAAAACTTAAGGGTTGACCAACTCAACACTTAGCCAAAATGAAACCTTAACAAGCAAAAATCCACCTTAGGACAAATTGATTGAAACCATTGATCAAAACTCATTCATGATTAATATTTGAACTTGACCAAGTCATCATTTGAGCCTAACCTAGCCCAATTGGCCACTTGACCTAAAAAGTCAAAATGTGTCAAAACTTGATCTAAGCCAAATTGATTGAAACTAATAGGTCAAGTTCATTCCAAATCACTTGTTGAACTTGACCAAAGTCCTAATTGGCCTACTAGACCAAACCTAGCCCAATTGACCTTGAACCCAACTTGATTTAAAAGGTAAAATTGAGCCAAATCCAAATATAAACCAAATTGACTGAAAACAAAGATACCAATCCATTTCAAAGGATCAACAAACATAAACCAACCCATGACATAACATAAATAGGTCAAATGGGTCAAATTAGTCAACTTGACCCACTTGACCGAAATGAAATCAAATGAACCAAATCCAAATATAAACCAAATTGATTGGAAATAATGATACCAAAACATTTCAAATGGTCATATGAACTTGACCCAACCCTTGGTTTGACCCAATTTGACCAATTGGTCAACTTGGCCCATGTTGACCCATTTTGACCTATATGGGTCAACATCGACTAAATCATATCAAATAAGTTCCAAATTCTTTTAAACTTGGCCCAACCCATTTTTCAATCATACCAAACATATTCAAATTCAAATCCAAGCTAAATGACCATTTTACCCCTAGGCCATAGGGTAACCTAAAATCAAAACCACATAGAATTTGGTCAATTCCTTTTTATGGACACGTGACATCCTCTTAGTGGACCAAATGGTCACTAATGGACATGGTACACATGACCCATTGGGTTTGGGTCAGCCAAACCCATCCCAATGGCCAAATCAACCACCCACTTAGGAATTGAGCACATGGGATCCCTCCTCCACTCAATTCAAGCACATGGGAGCTTCACTACTCCACTCCACACTCAAAACTAAACCATGTGCAAGTCCTGATAGCCTAACAAACCCATTGAATAAGGTGAATTGGATCAATATGGAAAAGGAGCTTGCTTCCATCTAATTCACCTAAGGAGAGAGATACTCCCCCTAATTCAACTTCATTCATCATCACACACACTTGATTGAGCTTAAGAAAGTTAGAATAAGCCATTCCAAGTCTCCCAAAGCTTCTTAGAGCCAATTCCATTTTCCCATTTCTTGGTTTCTTCAAGCCGATAATATGGGAGCTCCGCCATTTTTCCAACTTACTCAACACACAAAATCAAGCCAATTCCTCTTGCAAGCTTCTTAGAGGACTCTATCAAGCTTGCCTAAAGCTTAATCCATGTTCTTACGATAAGGGAGAGGGGAGCTAGACCAAGACTGAGCCTAATTAAAGGTGAGCTTGGTCTATAAAGATTTACTCAACCCCAAGGCTTAAAACTTTCAACGGAGCTTCGTCTCCACCGGTGATAGCCTCCGACGAGGTATGCCTTCAACCCGACCTTAAACTAGAGAGTGTGTGGTCTTTTGAGAATAGAATTTTCACTTCATGTAAAACTAGTTGTTGGATGTCTTCTCCCTTGCATGATGATGGTGTGGGTTGAGTTTGAGCTCAATCTAAGCTCAATCGAGTTCAACTCATGCCATGGAAGATGGACGGTGGCCATCTCCCACAGGTGAGCTCTTGGACAAATCATGGGCCATCCATCTGCGCATTTTGGATGGACAACCTTGATCAGGATGCATAGGATCCCTTATTTAATCCCTTAGAAACTGTGTGCTTGATCTTAGTCGTCCGATCCTTGATCGGACGGGTGAGGAGAAAGCGCATAGCATCTCCGCTGACACGATGCTATGATGTGATAATATAAGTGACTACTCCCATTGCGCCATGTGGAAAGTGCGCACCACATCAGCCTCTACATGGCACCGACGGGATTAATCACTTATTTAGCTATTTTATTAATGGATAATCATAAAAAATTCAAAATAACATAACTAATTCTTGAAAAATCATAAAATATGAGGTAACATGCACTATAAAGATATTTCTTAGGAGAATTATGTAAAAAATGTTTCCAATGGATTTTGAATAGTGTATTTTCCTCAATTAGGGTTTTAATGAAAATTTAATAACCCTAATTACTCCCTAATTATTTCATTAATTCATTTCAAATTTCTCTGGTATATTTAATGGGATGACCTCTACCTCTCCTAATTTTCTTGGGATTTATTGATGAGTTAATTAGTGAAATCAAGTAACAAATCTTTAATCACCCTTTTTTTGTAATTAAGGGTAATTAAGCATGTGAGCACTAGTTTACCCACTTTTTTAAGTTAATTAAGGCTTAATTAAGTGAAAAAGAAGTTTATAGAATGGATTTGGGAAATTTTCCCTAAGCCACTCCCTAAACCCCTTTCCTTCTTTAATCCAAACTTAATTAAGAGCTAACCCACTAATCACCTACTTAATTAACTTGAAAAAATTTTCAAAACATTCCATAACTTAATCAATTATCTTGGGTAGATTCTTAGCTATTCAATAACCTAAGTAGCTTAAGGAAATCAAAATCCAACCCACGTGTGGGAAGGGTTATGAAAGTACTTAAATTAAATCCTTTAACTTAATTAATCACTAATTATAAGCCAATTGCATTAGGCCCTTTCTTTCCTAGGTGCATTGCTGATTTAAATTTCTTGTGTGGTTTTATGTCATACATTGGCTAATAATTATGTGGTTAAGTATGTTAAAGTGGTGTAAGGGGTAATTGACACATTTAATTAACACATTAACCTAACCAAAGCATAAAATTAATCTGATCACCTAAAAATTGAACTTAAATAATCCACACATGGGAGAGTGGGTTAGGACCAACAAACACATCTCACATTTCTCAAATTGAAATCAAACTAAAAAAAAATCCAAGCTCTCTTTAAAACAAATTTGATTTGCTTTAAATAACTCTATTTCATAGGATTGTCTTTAGAAATTAATTAGGGTGAATGAATTTATATGCTTTCATCACTTTATTTCTTCCCTAGCATGTTAAATGTGTATGCCATATGAAATTCATGCATTCATGCTTTGTAAAAATCAAATTAAAAATGAAATGTCTCTTTTATGTCAAATTACATGTTTTGGCTAAAGTAAGAATATGAATGACTATTATCACTATTAAATCTAAAATTATTTTAAAAACTTATAAATCAATTATCAAAACAGAAAGGTATGCTACTTATGATTATTTATAAGCTTTCATGTGAGTAAAAATATAAAGATGGGCATAGTATGGCTTTCCTTCTCTTTTCTTTTAGCATAGTTTTGAATAGGATTTGGCAAAGTGTATAGTTCATTTGAAAAGAACACCACTTATTTAAATCCTTTCTGATTCATTCCTATGTTATTACTTAAGAAGGACATCCACACTTATACATATAAATTACATAAACAAATCAAACAAACAAACATAAACTTTTGCAACTTTCTTTTTCCATTCATTTCTTTTGTACATATATGTGCATTTAAGGAAAGTGGTATATTAGTCTAGAAAACCCCAGGGTTGCGAGGCTTTAAGTAGCCCTAAGTAGGTCTTGTACCTTACACCTTTGGTGCTAACAATGGGGTCGTGCTCACTTATGCCTTTCATACATGTATTTGTGCATAAGAAAAATGGATAAAAGAAATCCCTCTTTTCTACTTAATGAAAATCATGCATCATAAAGCATCCCAATTTTCTTAAGCAACATTTCTTAGCATTCATCATTAAAGTGTGCTAAACATTTCCATTTGCATGTATAGATATTCTTAGGATTCAATGATATGCATGTTACACATGTTGGGAAAGAAATGAAGTGATGTCTATTTTTTGATAGTATCTTACTTTACCTAATCTTAAAATGCCTTTCTTTTTGAATAGGTTTGTTTAGGAAAAATCTAAACTTAGGATTAATTAAAACACATAATAAAATATTAACTAAATAAAAATCAAATATGAATCTACCTTAGAAATTACTTAAGGTAGAGAGTGAACAGAAGTTCTCTTCTCTTTTCCTCTCTTTACAACTTAGTAATTAATTATAGGATTCACTTAAATCAAATCAAAATACAATTAAAATCAACCAAAGAAAATAAATCACTTATATGAAATAAACCCTCTAAGTTGTACAATCTCATACTTAAAAAATTTCAACCTTAAAGACTAGCTAAGCATACCACTCACACCTTCAACCTTAAATAGCACACACATTAGGCTAAGTCACCATTTCTAGCTCTAGGTTAGGGAAGTGCATGGTTTGATGTTTACTTTGGTTTTGTGATATTTTGTTTTAGTTTGGATGTTAGGGTGCATGTGCGTAGATTGAATGGTAGGGCGATCTTAGTCTAACTATTATCTTCTGTAGGGGAATATTCTTAAGGGACGCTATAATAAAAAATATAATTGCTTTTATTGTGCAGGTGCTTATACCCCTAAGAATAATCCAAAATAAGCTAGGTGGACTTGGTTACCCATGTGTGGGGTGCTAAGTCCAATTTATATATATACATGCTTGGGATTGTATGGTTTATTTGGCTAATCTCTATTTTGCAGGTGTTAGTTAGATTTCCTTTTTCTCATTTTCATGTACTTTTGCAATTAGGATTTTGGAATGATTGTTATGGGGGATTAGGATGAGCATTAGTCATAAGATCATGTATTATGTACCATGTGAAGCCTTTGGAGCAACTACATTCCAACCAACCAAAAGAAGAAAGATGAAAGATGAAAGAAGAAAGAAGAAATGAGTAATGAAGATCCCTATAACACGAATTCCTTACTTAATTATAATTAATTCATTTGTAATCTGGGTTGTATAAGGGTAGAGCTCGACTACCCAATTTATTTATTGGGTTTGTGCGATGGAGCCCAACCATAAATGGCCTTTTATTCTTTTGTGCTAGTTTTATAAATTGAATGATGTTTGTTTAACTTACGCATTAAGATGGCATCTTTTCCTAGATTCTTCCTTACTTCGATGTATGGCCTGGATGATGATTAGGCTCTTAGGAAAATAAATTTTCTATCCAATTAGACAACTCAAATTAAAAATAAACAACTCATAATCTCACCTAAAGCTTAGGTTATAAAACACGATAAAAGAATTAGCAACCCTTTAGTTGGATGTTTTCTTATTTTTCTAACATCATGCATAAAAAATCATATTGTTTCACTCTTGATTGGAGGGCTTCCACCTTTGCCAGAGAACTTGGCTTGACCTGTAAGAGCCATGGTGGAAACACACCTCCTTATCATGCTAATTTTGGCCCATAATCTAATTTCTCATGCATTATGCATATAAACCCTAAAGCTTGTGTCAAATTGATTGTCCAAAATAAAAATAAAATGTAACAAAAAAAGCATTAGATTTAAGTCATTAAAGCATGCCCTACCTGATCCAGTCTCTTAGGGAGTGTGTTTAAGGACTTAGTCTCATTCTAAATAAATAATAGCTTAACTATCTTGCAAAAGCATGTGACTTGCCTACATATTTTAAAAATGTAGGAAGAGTTAGATGGCGGTGGCCCCCAGGCGGTTGTAAGTCCAACAGTCAGGTGGTTTATCCTCTCTTATGGAGGTAAACTAAATACCCATTTTCTCCTTAGATTTAGGTCATGTTTATGGCCCTCGCCAAAACTCCC
Organism: Cymbidium sinense; assembly: GCA_021442155.1. Lineage (NCBI taxonomy): Eukaryota > Viridiplantae > Streptophyta > Magnoliopsida > Asparagales > Orchidaceae > Cymbidium > Cymbidium sinense. The sequence continues at coordinate 11,840,231 of CM038223.1, read as the reverse complement.
TAGATTTATGTTCAAACGTTGCTACTTCCTTTGTGGGCTATGAGCATAAATTCTCACCTCTTAGGCATTTTTGTGACTTTGTATCATGGAATTATAAGCCCTAGTATTCTAATAAAAACTCAACTCAAATAAATTAATTCAATTTAAAAAATGTAAAGAGCAACCATAAGGTAGTTTGGGATGCTTACTAGGCTTCCTTGTATCTTAAGCATTCCCTACTTGTTTACATTTAGCTTTGATAAGAAGTCCATCCTCTTGATTGATCCCACTTGACTTTCTAAAAATAAACCAATCGATTGATAGTCCTACCTTTCAAAATCTTTGGGGTCAATGATCATTTACCTTAATTGAGAGTATTCCTAAGGAATCCTGTTCCTTAGGATGTAATTAACTATGGGGGCTTGCCCTTGTAGGGAACTTAACGAACCTAATTTAAAATAAACCTTATTTTACTTTTTTATGTAAAGTTGGAGAAGAATCTCTGGAACATTTTGAAGACCCATAGTCCTTAGGAGTCCTTATTGAGGTGATTAGGTCCATTGTAGGGTGGTGACTTCTTTCTCTCGAGATAGTACATCACTCCTTAATGTCATACTCGATCACCCTAATAAAAACATTTATGGATCTATGTGGCATCCCAACAAGGTTGTATTTTATATATTTCTATTTTCATTTATCCTTTTTTTGAAATGGGGGATACGTGAAGGCAGAGATATATAAAAATAATTTTCACCATAGTTTTCTACACTAAGGGTATAAGGTACAAGACCTTCTTAGGGCTACTTAAAGCCTCGCAATCCCGGGATGTCCAGACTAATATACCACTTTTCTTAAATACATGTGCATGTACAAAAAGTAAACAAATGGATGAAGAATCATGCAAAAGATTTTTGTTTATTTGTTTGATTTGGTTATGCAATTTACATGTGTAAATGTGAAGATCCTTCTTAAATCATAACATGGGAGTGCATAGGAATATATTTAAGCAAGTGTTATGTTCCTTTCAAATGAACTATACACTTTGCAAATCCTATACAAACCCATGTTAAAAAAAAGAAGAAAAGGGAGTCATATAAAGCACATTTTAAGCTATATTCACATGCAAGCTTATGAGTACATATAAGTAGCATACCTTTATTTATAATAATTGATTTATAAGTTTTTGAAAGTAATTTTTGGTTTAATAGTGATAATAGCCACTCATATTCTTACTTTAGCCAAAGCATGCAATTTGACATAAAAGAAAGATTTCATTTATTTTGATTTTTCAAAAGATATGAATGCATGATTTCATATAGCACACAACATTTATCATGCTTGGAAAGAAATAAAGTGATGTAAGCATGTAACTTCATTCACCCTAATTAATTCCTAAAGACAATCCTATGAAATAAGATCATTTAAAGTGAATAAAAATTCCTTAAAGAGATTTTTGTTTTTATTTTGAGTTTGATTTGATTTAAGAAATGTGAAGAGAGTTTGCTGGTCCTAACCCATTTACCCCATGTGTGAATTGATTTAGTTTAATTTTTTGAACAATTAGATTGATTTTATTTTTTGTTTAGGTTAAGGTGTAAATTAAGTCCATTAATTACCCCTTACCTATATAACTTTAACATAATTAACAAAACAATTTTGAGCCAACATATGATAACAACCACATGGAATTTAAATCAGTAATTCACCTAGGAAAGAATGGGGCCTAATGCAATTGGCTCATAATTATTGATTAATTAAGCTAAAGGGTTTAATTAAGTATATTTATAACCTTCCCACACATGTGGGTTGGAAATGATTCCCTTAAACTTATCTTAGGCTCTTGAACACCTAAGGATTTACCCTGCAAGAGATTGATTAAGTTCAGATTGATTTTGAAAGTTTTATTAAGCTAATTAAGAAGATCATTAGTAGAATAATCCTTAATTAGGTTTGGATTAAGGAAGAAAGGGGATTTAAGGAATAGCTTGGGGAAAATATCTCAAAACCATTCCATAAACCTCCTATTCACTTAAACAAAGTTTAATTATCTTAATTAAGGGATTAATTCACTAATCATGTGCTTAATTATCCTTAATTACACTAAGAGGGTGATTAGGGGTTCATAAATTAATGTTTCTAATTAACTCATTAATAAATTCCAAGAAAATTAGGGGAGGGAGAAGTCATCCCCTTAAACATGCTTAGAAAATTCAAAAATAATTAATGAAGTCATTAGGTAGTAATTAGGGCTATTAAGTTTTAATTAAACCCTAATTAAGAAAAATTTATAATTAAAAATCAATTAGAAATAATTTTATATTATTCCTCATAGAATTATCTTTAAAATGAAGTTGAGTTTGCATTTTTTTGATTTTTCTACATTTAATTATGGATTTATGAAGTTTCAGTAATCAAGGGATAATTAAATAGCCCTAAATAATTAACTAATCTCGTCAACACCACGTGGACCGCTGACACGGTGTGTGCTTTTCATGTGGCGCAATGGGATTCATTATTTAAGATGTCAAATCACATGCCGCATCAGCTGGCGGCGCTACGCACTTTCTCTTTGGTCGTCCGATCAAGGATGAGACGGTCATGATAAAACTCATGGCTATGAAGGATTAAATCATCGGATCTATGCATTTTAATCAGTACCGTCCATCCAAAACATGCGAGATGGACGGTCCATAATTTATCCCTACCATTGTCAGCTGGAGGTGGAGACTGTCCGTCCTCCATGGCTTGATCCGAGGTCACTTAAGCTCAGATATGGCTAGGATTCGACCCACACCATCTAGAAGTAAGAATAACAAGATCCAATGGTGGAAATTCAATGGGATTACAATTCCCTTCACAAAGGACCAAAGAATTTTCAACCTAAGCTCTCCTCACCGGAGGCTATCACCGGCACTTCCAACCATTGAGGTAGCTTCGTCTAGTGGAGATGAAGCCCTTTTGAAGGTTTGAAGGTTCAATTTGTAGTGGATCTTTCAATTGACCAAAGCTTACTTCAATGGCTTATGGCGTTCTTCTAGGTGAGGCTTCCTGTGGCTTGGAGACTTGGGAGAAGCTTTGGATGAGTTCGAATTGCCTCCCTGATGGTGCTTGCAAGAGCAATTAGATTTTGGTGGAGTGATGAGTGAGTTGAAAATTTTTCCTACCTCCCCTATTTTTGGCTTAAGGAAACCAAGAAGGAGAAGTTGGAAAGAGCTTGAGAATGCTTGGGGAAGCTTGTGGATGCTTGCCTTTGATCCTCTGAGCTCAATCTAATGTAGAGTTTGATTGAATTGGAATGAGGGGGAGTATATCTCCCCTTACTTGGATCGGTGGTCGAGAGCCTTCTTGCCATTTTGGATCAATTGATGGGATTGAATGGGTTGTTTTGGCTATTAAGGATGCCATGTGGTTCAGTTTTGGCAGAGGAGTGGAAGTGTGGAGGTGCACATGTGCTAAAATGAGTGTGGGCAGTGATCCATATGGAGAATTATGAGTGGAGTGGTTAATTTTATCCTTGGGTTGAGTTTGGCTGACCCAAACCCATTGGGTCATGTGCACCACCCTCCTTGGTGTCCATGTGGTCCATTTAGAGGGTGTCAAGTGGCCATGAAAAGGAATTGACCAAATTCCAACTGGATTTGGCTATATGTTACCCTTTGATCCAAGGGTAAAATGGTCATTTGGCTTTGATTTTGATTTGGACAGATTTTATATGATTGAAATATTGGTTCACCACCAATCAATTTGGTCAGTCAACATGTTGACCAATTGGTCAAATCAAACCAAGAGTTAGGTCAAGTTCATATGATCATTTGGAATGATTTGGTATCATTGGTTTGGTTCAATTTGGCTTAGATTTAGTTTTGGTTCATTTGAGTTCACTTAGGTCAAATGGGTCAAATTGACTAATTTGACCCATTTAACCCAATTGAGTTAAGTCATGGTTGGTTTAGGCTTCGTTGATCATTTAAAATATTTTGCAAGCTTTGGTTTCAATTAATTTTGGTTTGGTTTGAATTCAAGCTGATTTGACCTTTTAAGTTGGGTTTCATGGTCAATAGGTTGGGTTGTTATCCAATTGAGGCTTTGGTCAAGTTCAATAAGTGATTTAGAATGAATTTGACCCATTAGTTGCAATCAATTTGGCTTAGATCAATATTTGATAAATTTTGACTTTTTAGGTCAATTTGGGTCAACTTGTGTCAAGTGGCCAATTGGGCTAGGTGTGGCTCAATTGATGGCTTGATCATGTTCAATCATTGGTGATGAATTGGTTTAGATCAATGGTTTCAATCAATTTGGCCTATAGTAGATTTTTGCTAGTTTAGGTTGCATTTAAGTTAAGTGTTGACTTGGTCAAAGGCTAGGTTTGATTTGGTTTGAGCAAATTTGAGTGATTGATCATCCTATGATGATTGTTGCTCACAATGTGAGGCTTAGATGGGCTTAGTTCAATCCAATTTGGGTAGGATTAGAACTTGGCTCAAATAAGGTGCTTTCGATCACTTTGGGTCAAGTGAGCCTAAGTGGTCAATTGGCTTGATCAAGGCTTGATCCAAGTTTAGTTAAACTCACATATTGACTTATGATTGAAATATAAATCCATTTCCAAGTGATTTGGAGTCAAATGAGTTTTGATGCATTTGATAGTTTCAAGTTCAAAGGATGAACATGGGTTTGATTTGGGTTTGAGTTTAGAATTTAGTTTTCGCTTGATGATTGAAGTTTATGTTTATATTTGGGCTTATGATTAAAGGATTGATTGCTTGAAGAGAAAATGCAAAGGTTTGGATTGATTTGAATTTGATTTGGCTAAGTTCAAGAATTTGACTTGAAAGAGTTTAGGTTGGATTTTGATTAGGTTTGGATTTGAGTTTTGAATATAGTTTTGGCTATTTGAATTTATATTTCATTCATATTTGTGAATATAAATGAGAATATAAATTGGTTATAAGAAAATCTTTTGAATTTGAGGTGTTTTGAATTTTATTTGAGCTACGTCCATAAGATGAAATCAAAGGGGCTTAGGAATGATTTTGGATTTGGAATTCAATCATGGATTTTAATCATTTGGAATTGATTAATGATTTGAGAAAATCCATTTGGTTAGAATTGGTTTATGATTTGAGAAAATAAATTGGGTTGGAATTGATTTAAGATTTGATTTGGAATTGATTTGAGCAAAGTGCATAAGATGAAATCAAAATGGCTTAGAAAGGTTTTGGATTTGAAATTGATTTAAAATTGAAGTTAATTTGAATTTGAGGAATTTGAAGTTTGACTTGAAAGAAGGAAGTAAGGATTTGGTTCAAGCTATAGGGTAGGCAAGTTTTCCTAACACCCCTAAGGCATAACCTCTTCCTATGGTTAACTCTTCTAAGTCTCTAGGGTTAGGTTAAGTGTTCATCTAATCACTAGAAGTGTCTTAACACTAAGGAATTATTAATGTCTAAGAGGAGTCCTATGTCTAAGATGGAGAAGTTGAGAGCTCATTCCAAAAGTGAGGTCAACACCACATAATACATGCATATGTATAAGAGTTTTAAGTGAGTACGACGCCATTATTTTTACACTAGGGGCGTAAGGTACAAGTCCTACATAGGGCTACTTAAAGCCTCGCAGCCCCAGGATGTCCGACTAATATACCACTTTTCTCAGATAAATATGAATGTACAAAAAGAACCAAATGGATAAGGAATCATGTAAGAAATTATGTTAGATTTGGTTGTATAATTTACATGTGTGATATGAAATTCTTCCTAAGTCTTAACATGGAGATGAATAGAATAGATTTTGTCGCTTTCAAATGAACTATACACTTGCAAATCCTATGTAATTCCATGTTAAGATAGAGAAAAAGAACATCATATTACAAATCTTACACTATCATCACCTGCAATCTTATAGATATTTTTAATTAACATTACTCCATTTATAATAATTGATTTATAGGTTTTGAAAATAATTTTTGATTTAATAATGATAATAGCCACACATATTTTAATTTAAGACAACGCATGCAATTTGACATAAAAGAAAATATTTTATTTAATTAATTTTCAAAAGAGTTGAATGTATAATTTTATGTGACAAGCAATACTTAGCATGATTGGAAAGAAATAAAGGAATGTAAACACATGATTTCATTCATCCCAATTAATTTCTAAGGACAGTCATATTAAATAAGGTTATTTAAAATAAACCAAAATTCTTTAAACACATTTTTAATTTTTTGAATTTCATTAGATTTAGGAAATATGAAAGAGGCTTGCTAATCCTAACCCAATTCCCCATGTGTGAATTAATTTGGTTTAATGAAGAATATTTAAGTTGATTTAGGTTTTAATTAGGTTAAGGTACGAATTAAGTGAATTAATTAACCCTTGCCTATATCACCTTAAGTTAATTAACTAATTAATGATAAGCCAATATGATATGCAACCATATGAAAATTAAATTTGCAATGCATCTAAGAAATGAAAGGGGCCTAATGCAATTGGCTTATGATTAATAGTTAATTAAGCTTAAGATCTCACTTAATTACTTTTATGATTTTCTAACATATGTGAATAGCCATAATTTCATTATCTCTCACCTTGGGTTATTGAACACCCAAGGAGCTATCCAAGATCAATTAAAGGTTGCTTAGGTATGGATGAATTGATTTTTAATTTTAATTTCATTGAGCTTTTAATTAATTGATTAAACACTTTAGTTATGTTTTAATTTGAATGATGAAATTGACTAAGGGGAAAGGATCAAAAGCAAGGCCCCAATCGTAATCCCTAAATCATTTTTAACATTCAATTAGATTATGATTTTCTTATCTTGAAGATTAATCACTTAATTAATTATTTAATCATTCCATTAACCATTAATTAATTTGATTTTTAAAGATAAAGAAGACTTAGGAAATGAATTAGGAAAGGTATCCCCAATCACATTCCTCAAGTTATCTTACTATTCAAGAGAGGTGATTATGGTTAAATGATTAATCAAGTTAATGTTCATTCATTAATTATGATTAATTAGATTAAGAGATTGATTAGGGATTAATCAATTGATTTTCCTAATCAAGCAATCAATAAAATCCCAGAAAAATAGGAGAGGCACAAGTCATTCCTTTAAACATCCACAAAAAATTTGAGATTAATTGAGTATTTAATTAAGGTGTAATTAAGCTAATTAAATTTTTGATGAAACTCTAATTAAGCCAAAATCACTGTTCAAAATCAATTAGTAGTAATTTTCTTAGATTCTACTCTGAAATATCTTTAAAATGAGCCTAAGTTTGTATTTATTTTTTAGATTTTTCTACAATTAGTTATGATTTTAGGAAGTTTTAGGATTAAAAACTAAATAATTAGCCCTAATTAAAGCTTTAATCTCGGCCACGTGGCGGCTGACGCGTCGCGCTTTCCACGTGGCGAGATGGGATTGCCTATTTAAGTAGTCACATCCAAAGGTTGACTCGGATGGCGGAGGATGTGCTTTATCTATGGGCCATCTGATCTAAGATCAAACAACCATGATTTGATCTGTGAGTTAGAAAAGGAATCGAAGGATCTACTGTGGAATTTGATCAAAGCCATTCAACCCAATCACGCGGGATGGACAGCTCATGATCTATCCCATTCATGAATGATGAAAGACAGATGTCATCCATCTTCCCTTGACCAATCAAAACTCACCCGAGCTCGGATTGTCTCCAAATTATTCCAACACCTTCGGGGAAGGGAGACGCACACATCCAACGGTCAAAAATCCATGAATTTTAAATTTCATTCACAAAAGTCCAACCCACTTTTCCATACAAGGCTTTGTTTATAAAATTACCTCACCAGAGCTAAAGTCTGGTGGTGCAACACTGGAGGTAGCTTCGCCTAGTTGAGGTGAGGCCCAGTTGATGAGCTTTGAGCTTGATTTGGTGTGAATGGCTCAGTTGACCAATCCACACATGCAAGGGGCTCGGCTCCGATCAAACTCACTCCTCCCGTGGCTTGGAAGCTTGGGAATTAGTTCAATTGGCTTCAATAGGGTATGGTGATGGTGTGGCTAAGAGGAATTGAAATTTGATTTAGTGGAGAGGGAGTATTGCTCTAGATTGGGATGCCCTATTGTTGACATGAGTAGAGTCACATTGCACTAAGTTCTTGATTCCTTATATACCTGGGGTTGGGATTAGATTGCTTTTGTTAGTGCTTATGATCGCTGATTGATCATCTCCAACACCAATGCATATGCCTTGTCACACACCACCTATTGCTTCTTGTTGACCTCACTTTTGGAGTGAGCTTTTAACTTCTTTATCTTACATAGGACTCCTCTTAGACATTAAGACACTTCTAGTAGGTGAACACTTAACCTAACCTTAGAGACTTAGAAGAGTTATCCATAAGAATAGGTCATGCCTTAGGGGTTTTTGGAAAACTTTTCTACCCTATTGCTTAAACCAAATCCTTACTTCCTTCTTTTAAATGAACCTCAAATCATAATCAACTTCAAACCCAAATCAACTTCAAATCCAAATCAACTTCAAACTCAAATCAAGTTCTAAACAAACCTTAAATTAATTCCAACATAATTGATTTTCTCAAACCTTAAATCAATTCCAACTTAATTGATTTTCTCAAATCTTAAATCAATTACAACCCAATGGATTTTCTCAAGTCATGAATCAATTCCAAATGATTGAAATCCATGATCAATTCAAAATCTAAAATCTTTCCTAAGCCCCTTTGATTTCATCTTATGGACTTAGCTCAAATCAAATTCAAATCACCAAATTCAAAAGATTTTCTCATAACCCATTTATATTCTCATTTATATTCACAAATATAAATGAAATATAAATTCAAATAATCAAACTAAATTCAAAACTAAAATCCAAAATCAAACTAAAATCCAACCTATGCTTTTTCAAGTCAAATTCTTGAACTTAGCCAAATCAAACTCAAATCAATCCAAACCCTTGGATTTCTTCATGATTCAATCAATCCTTCAATCATGAATCCAAGTATAAATACAAACTTCAATCATCAAACCAAAACCAAATTCAAAACTCAAACCCAAATCAAACCCATGTTCATCCTTTGAACTTGAAATTGTCAAATGAATCAAAACCCATTTGACTCCAAATCACTTACAAGTGGATTTATATTTCAACCATAAGTCCATATGTGAGTTCAACTAAACTTGAATCAAGCCTAGATCAAGTCAATTGACCCACTTAGGCTCACTTGACCCAAAGTGACATAAAGCACCCTTTTGAGCCAAATTCTAATCCCACCCAAATTGGATTGAACTAAGCCCACCTAAGCCTCACATTTGAGCAACAATCATCATAAGATGATTAATCACTCAAATTAGGTCAAACCAAGTCAAACCTAGCCTTTGACCAAGTCAACACTTAACCCAAATGAAACCTAAACTAGCCATAATGCACCATAGGAGAAATTGATTGAAACTATTGATCAAAACTAATTCATGATCAATGATTGGACTTGACAAAATCATCCTTTGAGCCTACTTGACCCAAGTTGACCTAAAACTCAAAATGTGTCAAATCTTGATCTAAGTCAATTAAACCAGCAAAGTCAAATTCATTCTAAATCACTTGATGAACTTGACCAAAGCCTCAATTGCCAAACTAGAACCAACCTAGCCTAATTGACCATGGGCCTAACTTGACCAAAAATGTTAAATCAAGAAAAAATCAAATCAAACCAAAATTGATTGAAACCAAAGCTTGCAAAATATTTCAAATGACCAACCAAACCTAACCAACCCATGACCTAACCTAATTTGGTCAAATGGTCACATGAACTTGACCCAATCCTTGGTTTGACCAAATTTGACCAATTGGTCAACTTGACCCAAGGTGACCCATTTTGACCTAATGGGTCAACATGAGCCAAATGATATCAAATCAACACTAAATTCATTGAAAATTGGAACAACCCATTTTTCAATTATTCCAAATCTACCCAAATTGAAATCAAAGCCAAATGACCATTTTACGCCTAGGTCAAGGGGTAACCTATGACCAATTTCACTTGGAATTTGGTCAAATCCTTTTCATGGCCCCTTGGCATCCTCTTAGTGGTCCATTTGGACACCAAGGGACATGGTGCGCATGACCCAATGGGTTTGGGTTAGCCAAACCCAACCCAAAGCAAAAATTGATCACCCAATGGAAAATGAGCACATGGAATCACTCCCACAATGATTTTAGCACATTGGCAACTCCTCCACTACACTCCCCTACCAAAATCGAACCATGTGAAGCTCCTAACAACATAACAAACCCAATCAATCAAGACAATTGATCCAAAATGGCAAAGGAGCTCATGGCTATTTACTCCCCCATCACTCAATTTACACTAGAACTCAAAGAAGCTCCCAAGCCTCCCAAGCTCTCCCAAGCATTCTTAAACTTGATTGAATTCTCCGATTGAAAATAGAGGTGAGTGAGAGTTCCCAAACCACCATCAAATTCTCCATCCAAAGAAAATCCCAAGCAACCAAGCCACGAGAAGAAGGAGCTAGACCAAAGCTGCAAGCTATTGAAGGGAGTTTTGGCCAATATGAAGATCCACTTCATCTCAAGCCTTCAAACCTTCAACAGGGCTTCATCTCCACTAGACGAAGCTACCTGAATGGTTGGGAATGCTGATAATAGCCTCCGATGTGAAGGGAAGTGTAATCCCATTACAATTCAATCATTATATGTCTTTCTTCTTGCTCTTAGATGGTGTGGGTTGAATCCCAAGCTCCAAGCTCAAGCTGGATCCATGGAGGATGACGGCAGTGGCATGGGGATGATCATCCATCCCACATGTTTTGGATGGATGATCCTAATTAAATACTTTAGATCTGATGATTAATCCTTTAGAAACTACTCTATCCTCGCCCCATCTGATCGAAGTAGTCCAAGGTCATGTACACGTGTCATAATGCGACATTTGATTTGACTACTTAAATAACCAATCCCGATGCCACATGGAAAATGCACGCCGCGTCAACATTCCACATGTTGTCGTTAGGATTAGTTATATAATTAGGGCTATTTAATTACCCCTTAATCACTGAAACTTCAAAAATACATAATTAAATGTAGAAAAATCAAAAAAAATATAAGTGAGGGCATATTTTAAAGATAATATAGTGAGGAATAATATAAAATTTTTTCTAATTGATTTTGAACTGTGAACTTTTCTTAATTATGGTTTATTTTAAATCTTACTAACCTTAATTACTCCCTAATGATTTCATTAATTAATTCCAAACTTTTCAGGCATGTTTTGGGGGATGACCTCTGCCTCCCTTAATTTCATGGAATTTATTAATGAGTTAATTAGGGAAATAAATTAATGAATCCCTAATCAATGTAATTAAGGGGTGAATTAAATTAAGATAATTAAACATTGTTTAAGTGAATAGGAGGTTTATGGAATAATTTTGGAATATTTTCCTTATGTTATTCCCTAAACCCCCTTTCTTCCATCATCCAAACCTAATTAAAGATTAATCCACTAATGATCTTCTTAATTGGCTTAATCAAAATTTCAAAATCAACCCGAACTTAATCAATCCTTTGATGGGTAGATCCTTAGGTTTTCAAAAGCCTAAGGTTAATTTAAGGAAATCGTTTCCAACTCACATGCGTGGGAAGGTTATGAAAGTACTTAATTAAATCCTTTAGCTTAATTAATTAATACTTGTGAACCAATTGCATTAGGCCTTTATTTCTTGGGGGTATTGTTGATTTAAATTCCATGTGGTTGCATATCATATGTTGGCTCATAATTGTTTGAATAATTATGCTAAGGAGGTGTAGGTAAGGGGTAATTAATGGATTTAATTTACACCTTAACCTAAACAAAATATAAAATCAACTTAATGGTTCTTAAAATTAAACTAAAACAATACACACATAGGGGAAATGGGTTAGGACCAACAAACCTTTTAACATTTCCTAAAATCAAATCAAACTCAAAATTAAAACAAAATCTCTTTAAACAACTTTGATTCACTTTAAATGATCTTATTCCACAGGATTGTCTTTAGGAATTAATTAGGGTAAATGAAGTTACATACTTACATCACTTTATTTTTTTTTCCAAGCATATTAAATATTTTTTGCCATATGAACTCATGCATTCATACCTTTTGAAAAATCAAATTAAATTGAAATGTTTCTCCTATGTCAAATTGCATGTTTTGGCTAAAGTAAGAATATGAATGGCTATTATCACTACTAAATCAAAAATTATTTTCAAAATCTATAAATCAAAGATCACAACTAAAAGTATGCTACTTATAAATATTTATAAGCTTGCATGTGGTTATAATATAGAAATTTGTTTTATATAATTTTCTTCTCTTTTCTTAACATGGTTTATATAGGATTTGCAAAGTGTATAGTTCATTTGAAAAGAACATAACACTTGCTTAAATTTATTCCTATACACTCCCATATCATGAATTAAGAAGGATCTTCATATTGCACAGATAAATTAAACAACCAACAAATCAAACAAACAAACATATAAGTCTTTTGCATGATTCTTTTTTCCATTCATTTAATTTTGTACATGCACATGTATTTAAGAAAAGTGATATATTAGTCTAGACATCTCAGGATTGCGAGGCTTTAAGTAGCCCAAAGAAGGTCTTGTACCTTATGCCATTGGTGTAGAAAATAATGGCATCGTACACACTTATGTCTTTCATACATGTAAATGTGCATTTGATTAATGGATAATAGAATCCCTCTTTTCTACTTAACAAAATCATGCATCATGAAGCATCCAAAATTTATTAAGCAAATCACTTAGCATTCATCATTAAGGTGTGCTAAATATTTACACTTGCATGTATACATATGCTTAGGACCATTTCATATGCATGATACACAAGTTGGAAAGAAATAAAGTGTTGTGTGTTTTGTGATAGTAATCCACCTTAATTAATCTAAAATGCCTTTCTTATTTGAAAGGTTTGTTTAGAGAAAATCCAAACTTAGGATTAATTAAAACACATAATAAAACATTCATTAAAGAAAAATCAATAATGAATCTACCTTAGAAATTACTTAAGGTAGGGAGGAAAGAGGAGTTCTTTTCTCTTTCCCTCTCTTAACAACACTTAATAATTAAGTGTAGGTTCTTTCAACCCAAATCAAATCATCAAATAAAATCTACCAAATCAACTAAACTACTTAAAATAAAACCACCCTTCTAAGTTGAATCTCTCACACTTAGAAAACTCTAACGTTAAAGCCTAGCTAATACATATCATAGAAGCCTTAAATGGCACACACATTAGGCTAAGTCACCATTTCTAGTCCTATGTTAGGGTGGTGCATGGTTTGATGCCAGATTTTGTTTTGTGATGAAATGTTTTAGTCTAGATCTCAGGGTGTAAGTGCGTAGACTAAATGGTAGGACGTCTTAGTCTAACCATTATCTTCTGCAGGAGATTATGCTTAAGGGGCACTGTAATAAAAATATAATTGCTTTTATAGTGTATGTTGCTTATACCCCTAAGCATAATCCAAAATAGGCCAGGTGGACTTGGTTACCCATGTGTGGGATGCTAAGTCCAATTTATTCATATACATGCTTGGTATTGTGTGTTTTGTTTAGCTAATCTCTATTTTATAAGTTTTAGTTAGATTTACTTTTCTTATTTTCATGTAATTTTGTAATTAGGATTTGAAATGAATGTTGTGGGGGATTAGGTTGAACATTGGTCATAAGACTATGTCTTATGTACCATGTGAAGCCTTTGGAGCAACCACATTCCAACCAAGCAAAAATGAAGAAAAGAAATAAAAGAAGAAAGCAGAAAGAAGAAAGAAGAAAGAAGAAATGAAGAATGAAGACCCCCATAACATAAATTCCTTCTTGCTTGTATTTAATTCATTTGTAATCCAGGTTATATAAGGTAGAGCTCGACTACCCATTTCATTTTGGGTTTGTGTGGTGGAGCCTGACCACAAAGACTTTTTATTCTTTTGTGCTAGCTTTATAAATTATTTGATGTTTGTTTAGCTTGTGCATTAAGATGGCATATTTTTCTTATTTTCTTCCTTGCTTTGATGAATGGCCTGGATGTAATTAGGCTTTTAGTAAAAAATAAATTTTCTATCCAATTAATCAACTCAAAACTAAAAATTAATATTTCATAACATCACCTAAAGCCTAGGTTGTAAATCAAGATAAAAGATTTAGCAACTCCTTAGCTGGATGTTGTATGTTTTCACATAATGCATAAAAAGCATCTTGCTTCACTCCTTCTTATGGAGGGCTTCCACCTTTGTCAGGGAATTTGGCTTGACCTTTGAGAGCCATGGTGGAAATACACCTCCTTCTTGCTGATTTTGGCCCATAATTCAATTTCTCATGCATTAGGCATATGAATCCCATAGCCTATGTCAAATCAATTGTCCAAAAATAGAAATAAAACATAAAAAAAATTTTGCATTAGATTTTAGTCATTAATCATGCCCAACATGATCTAGCCTCTTAGGGAGTGTGTTTAAGGACTTAGTCTAGTTCTAAATAAGCAAAAGCCTAGCTAATCTTACAAAAGCATATGACTTACCTACATGTATTTAAAATTATAGGAGGAGTTACTTGGCAGCCACCCCCAGGTAGTTGAAAGCCCAACAGTCAGGTGGTTTGTCCTCTCTTGTGGAGGTAAAATTTATACCCATTTTTCTCCTTAGATTTAGGCCATGCCTTGGCCCTCACCAAAGCTCCCTAGATTTAGGTTCAAAGGTTGTTGTTTTTCTTTGCAGGCTACAAGCATAAATTCTCATCTCTTAGGCATTTCCATGACCTTGATCATGGAATTGTAAGTCCAAGATTTCTAACAAAAATTCAACTCAAACATAAATAAATCACTTCAATTTCAAAAATATAAAGCCCAATCATAGGATAGTTTGGGATGCTTATTATGCCTCCTAGTATCATAAGCATCTCTTACTTATCTTCCTTTGATTTTGATAATAAGTCCCTCCTCTTGATCAATCCCACTTGATCTTCCAAAAAGAAACCAATCGATTGATTGCCCTATCTTTAAATCTTTGGAGACAATGATCATTTACCTTAATTGAGAGTATTCCTAAGCGATCTCATTCCTTAGGATGCAATTAAATATGAGGGCTTGCCTCCATAAGGAACTTAATGAAGTTGATTTAAAATAAACCCTGCTTTACTTTTCCATGTAAAGTAGGGGAAGAATCTCTAGTACATCCGAAGACCCATAGTCCTTAGGAGTCCTTATTAAGGTGATTAGGTCCATTGTAGGATGGTGACTTCTGTCTCTCAAGATAGAACATCATTTCTCAATCACATGCCCGATCACCCTAATAAAAATATCTATGGATCTACATGGTGTCCAACACAAGAAGTGTTATTTGTGTTCTTCAATTATTTTTTTTCCAGAAAGATAGATGAAGGATGAAAATAAAAAAAATTTAGCACAGATTTTTCTGGCCACTCCATTGGGGAAGGTTTCTTTCTCCATCTTTGGTAAATGATTGTGGTGAAAAATTTCTATATAGTCGCCTTCAATCTATGGGTGGAAAGCAAGAATATAAAAATTCATCTTTTTGGGATGCCACGCTGATCCACAGATGTGCTTATCGAGGTGATCAGGTACGACATTAAGGAGAGGTGTACTATCTCGAAATATAGAAGTCACCACCCTACAATGGACCTAATCACCAAAATAAGGTCTTCTAAAGACATTGGGTCTTAGAGGTGTACTAGAGATTCTTCTCGTACTTTATATGGAAAAGTAAAGCAGGGTTTATTTTAAACCAGGTTCGTTAAGTTCCCTATAGGGGCCATCCCCAATAGTTAATTACATCCTAAAGAATGGTAATTGCTTAAGAAAACTTATTAAATGCAAGCAAGAAGATCAAATGGGATTGATCAAAGCAACCTCAAAGCCTAATTACATCCAGGCCATTCATCAATGATTTCAATAGGAAAAGGACTATCAATCAATTAGTTTATTTTTGAAGATCAAATGGGATTGATCAAAGAGAGATTTATTATCGAAGCCAAACGGAGATAGGTAAGAGATACTCATAATGCTAGGAAACCTAATGAGCATCTCAAACTATCCTATGATTGGGCTTTACATTTTTGAAATTGATTTAATTTGTTTGAGTTGAATTTTTCATTAAAGTGCTATGACTTATAGTTCTATAACATAATATTATGGAAATGCCTAAGAGGTGAGGAATTATGGTTATGGCACATAAAAGGGAGAAGCAACCTCAAAGCCTAAATCTAGAGAGCTTTGGCGAGGGCTGAAAGCACAACCTAAATCTAAGGTGAAAATGTGTATTTGTTTTTCCTCCATAAGAGAGGACAAACCATCCAACTGCTTGGACTTATAACCGCCTAGGGGTGGCTGCCAACTAACTCCTCCTACGAATTTAAATTCATGTAGGCAAGTCATATGCTTTATGCAAAATAGCTTATCAACCCTTATTTAGAAATAGACTAAGTCCTTAAACTCACTCCCTAAGGAGACTAGATCATGTAAGAGGCATGCTTCAAATGACCTAAATCTAATGCAATTTATATTTCATTTTATTTTCATTTTTGGACAACCATTTTGACTCAGGCTAATAGGAATCATATGCCTAATGCATAAGAAATGAGATCATGGGCCAAAATCAGCAAGAAGGGAGGAGGTGTGTTTCCACCATGGCTCTCAAAGGTCAAGCCAAGTTTCTATGGAAAAGGTGGAAGCCCTCCAATCATGAGTGAAATAAGATGCACTTGTGCATGATGTTATAAAAGAAATACTCATCCAGCTAAGGGGTTGATAATTGGTTATGAGTTCTTTATTTTTAGTTTTGAGTTGTTAAGTTGGGTAAAAGATTTACTTTTCCCTAAGAGCCTAATTGTCATCCAGGCTATACATAAAGCAAGGAATAAACTAGGAAAAGGATGCCACTTAATGCACAAGCTAAACAAATCATCAATCAATTTATAAAGCTAAGCGCAAGAAAATAAGAGCCCATTGTGGTTGGGCACCACCGCACAAACTTGAAAAAAATAAATTGGGTAGCCGAGTTCTACCCTTATACAACCCGAAATACAAATGAATTAAATACAATTAAGCAAGGAACTCATTGGGTCTTCAAGCTTCATTTCATTCTTTCTTTTCTTCTTCTTCTTCTTCTTTCTTCTTCTTTCTTCTTTGGTTCTTCTTTTGGATAGTTGGAAGGTGGATGCTCCAAAGGTTTCACATGGTACATAGGATGAGATCTTATGACCAATGCTCATCCTAATCCCCATAACAATCATTCTAAAATCCTAATTGCAAAATTTACATGAAAAGGAGAAGTAAATCTAGTTAACACCTAGAAAATAAAGGTTAGCTAAACAAACCACCAAATCCAAAGCATGTATAATGGGCTTATCACCCCACACATGGGTGACTAAGTCCACCTAACCTATTGGATTATGCTTAGGGGTATAAGCACTTGCAAGCAAAAGCATTTTATATTTTTATTTACTATAGCGCCCCTTAAGCCCAATCACATGTAGAGATAATGGTTAGACTAAGATTGTCCTACCATTCATTCTATGAGCATACATCCTAACATCCAATCTAAAATATATATCACAAAATAAAATCAAGCATCAAACCATGGACAGCGCTAACCTAAAGCTAGAAATGGTGACTTATCCTAATGTGTGTGCTTTGGAGATTTGTGTGGTATGCGTAGCTATAGCTTTAAGTTAGATTTTTCTAAGTGTGAAGCATGTTCAACTTAGAGGATGGTTTCATTTAAGTTGTTTAGAAGTTTTAGGTTGATTTTATTTCATGTTTTGATTAGGTTCAAATTAATCCTACAATTAATTACTAAGTTATAAAGAGAGGGAAAGAGGAGAGAACTTCTCTTTCCTTCCTTAACCTAAGTAATTTCTAAAGTAGATTCATGTTTTAGTTTAGTTTAGTGAATTTTTTGATTAAGTATTTTAATTAATCCTAAGTTTAGATGAACTCTAAATAAACCCATTCAAAAAGAAAGACATTTTAAGATTAAATAAAATGAAGCAAATTCACAAAACATACATTACTTCATTTCTTTTCCAACATGTATAACATGCATATGATCAAATCCTAAGCATATCTATACACACAAATGAGAATATTTAACACACTTTATGATGCATGCTAAGTAATTCATTTAAAGAAATTTGGAAGTTTAAGATGCATGATTTTCATTAAGTAGAAAAGGGGTTTCTTATCCAATTTTCATATGCACACATGAAAGTAAGAAAGGCATAAGTGAGGAGGTGTAAGGTACCAAACCTACTTACTCCTCCTTTCCTTCCACTTTCAATACAAATAAATGTGTACAAAAGAAATGAATGGAAAAAGAAAGAATGCAAAAGTTGTATTAGTTGATTCATTTTGTTTATGCAATTTATATGTGCGAACATAGGTACCTTTCTTGAGTAATAGTATAGGAATTAATAGGATATGGAATTAGGTAAGTGTTAGGTTTTTTTCAAATGAATCATACATCTTACCAAATTCTATTCAAAACTATACTAAAAGAAAAGAGAAAGAGAACCTACATTAAGCACATCCTTGTATTCTCTCACATGCAAGCTTATAATTAAAATATAAGTAACACACTTTTAGTTTTGGGCATTTGATTTATATGTTTTGAAAATTATTTAAATTTAGTAGTGCTAATAGCCACTCATATTTCTACTTTAGCCAACACATGCAAATTTGACATAAGTAAATATTTTCATTTTAAATTTGAATTTTGAAAAATATTGATGCATGAAACCACATGACATACAAATTTTACATGTTGGGGAAAGAATTAAAGCAATGAAAGCATGTAAAAACATTCCCTTTAATTAAATCCTAAAGATAATCTTATGAAATAAGAAAGTTTAAAATAAATCAAAGTTCATTTAAGATGATTTTTTTTGAGTTTGAGTTAATTTTTAAAATGTGAGTTGAGTTTGCTGTTCCTAACACATTCCCACATATGTTTGATATTTTTGTTTAATTTTTAGATGACTAGATTCATTGTTTTATATTAATTAGGTTAAGGTATGAATTAAGCAAGTTAATTAACCCTTATCTGCACCACATTAGCATAGTTAACCAAGTAATTATGAGCAATGAGATGACATCAAGGAATTTAAACTTGCAATGCACCTAGGAAAAAAGGGTCTAATGCAATTTGGCTCAGGATTAATGGTTAATTAAGCTAAGGTGTTTAACTTAAGTAATTTCAAAAAACCCCTTCACACATATGAATTGAGTTTTGATTTCCTTAATTGAACTTAGGCTCTTAAACACCTAAGTATCTACCCAAAGTAAGTTAAGTAAGTTCTGGAAGTTTTAGAAATTTTTAGAAATTAATTAAAAGGGTAATTAATGAATTATCCCTTAATTAAGAGAGGATTAAAGAAAGAAAAAGGGGTTTTATGGAATAGCTTAAAGGAAATACCCCAAAATTATTTCCTAAGCCTCCTATTCATTGGATATAACCTTAATCAATCTTTATAATGGATTAAAATAATATAACCTTAATTATCCTTAATTACATTAAGGGAGTAATTAGGAAATACATTTGCAATTCCCCCAATTAAGCATTAAATAAATTTCAAGAAAATTAGGGGAGGTAGAGGTCATCCCCTAAAATATACCCAAGAAGTTTGAGATTAATCAGAGAATAACTTGAGAAGTAATTAACAAAATAAGATTTCCATTAAAATCCAAAATCATAGAAAAGTATAATTTAAAATCCATTGAAATTATATTTAAAATATTTTAGATTGAATTATCTTTGCATAGAAATTTATCTCATATTTTTCTAAATTTTATTAAGAGAGATATGAATTTTTGAACGTTAGGAGATTAATTAAAATGAACTAAACCCCTAACTAATCACCATAAGGCAATGGCTGGCTTTACATGCTCATGAGGGGTTCACTTAAACATCACATCAAGGTGACAGCACGACGGCAATATGTGGTTTGATCCCTACTATTTGATCAAGGATCGAACGCCAAGGATCACCCTGCGATTTCTAAAGGGATAAAGGATTTCTAAAATGTGGTTAATCTTGGCCGTCCATCCAAAATGCACGGATGGACGGCCACGATCACCCTAATTCTTCCTTGAGGCTTAATAGAGATTGTCCATGATCTAAGGGAAGATCCAAGCTCGATCGAGCTCAGATTGGAATGAGATTGTACCCACACCATCTAAGCACAATTACAAACCAATCCAACGGTGGATTTCACATGCCATGAACATTTCTTTCACAAAGGACCAACACCTCCTAAGCTAAGTGGTCGAAAATTCTAAGGTGATCACCGAAGGTGATCATGAGGTAGCTTCAGATAGAGAGATGAAGCCTGATGAAGTTTCAAGCCTTGGCGTTGAGTAGATTTCCCTATGGACCAACATCACTTGCTCCCTTCTGTGGCTTTGATCCAATTCTCCTCCTCTTTGCTTTAGGAACTTGAGAGAATGCTTAGGTGCACTCGACTTAATCCCCTGAGGGAGTGTGCAAAGGGAATTAGAGTAGTTTCGAGTGAGGAGGAAGTTGGGAATTGAGATGAGCTCCCTTATTTTCTCTTGAAGAAAACTGAGAAAGGAAAGATTCAAATCCCTCTTGGAAAGCTTGGGAATACTCTCTAATGGCTCTTAACTCTCTCTAGCGCTCAATCAAATGTGAGGATGATGAATTCAAATTGAATTAGGGGGAGTATATCTCCCCCTATGGACGATCGAACCTTAAGTTGCCATTTTGATCCAATTGATCAAATGAAAAGGGTGGTTTAGGTTGTTAGATCTTTGCACATGGTCAGTTTGAGGTCTTGAGTGGATTGGTAACCTCCCATGTGCTTCAAATTGAGTGGAAGGAGGATTTTGAATTAACTAATTTGAGCTAAAGGGTCAGGTTTGGCCCTGGGTCCATTTGGGCTGACCCAAACCCATTGGGTTGGTTGCACCACTCTCCATTAGGTTCACTTGAGCTATTAGGAAGGTATCAAGTTGATATGAAGAGAGCTTGACCAAATTCGCCATGGATTAGACCAAAATTTGTTCTATGTCCTAGGGGTAAAATGGTCATTTTGTTGATTTTTTATTTTGAATATGTTGGGTATGTGGAAAAAATAGGTTTAGCCAAGTTTCATGAGATTTGGAGTTCATTTGATGAGGTTTGGCTCATGTTGACCCATTTAGGTCAAAATGGGTCAACTTGGGTCAAGTTGACCAATTGGTCAAATTGGGTCAAACCAAGGGTTGAGTCAAGTTCATATGACCATTTGAAATGTTTTGGTGGATTTGGTTTGATTCAATTTGGTTTAGGTTAGAAAATGGCTCATATGACATCATTTAGGTCAAATGGGTCAAGCTGACCAATTTGACCTATCTGACCTATTTGAGCTAGGTCAAGGGTAGGTTTAGGTGTGGTTAGTCATATGGAGTAGATTGGTATCTTTGTTTCCAATCAATTTTGGTTAAGTTTGAATTTGGCTCAACATTACCCCTTTAGGTCAAGTTGGGTTCAAAGTCAATTGGGCTTGGTTAGGTCTAGTTGGCCAATTGAAGCTTTAGTCAAGTTCAACAAGTGATTTGAAATGAAATTGACCCATTGGTTTCAATCAATTTGGCTTAGATCAAGTTTTGACATATTTTGACTTTTTAGGTCAAGTTGGGTCAACTTGGGTCAAGTGGCCAATTGGGCTAGGTTAGGCTCAAATGTTGACTTGGTCAAGTTCAAACATAGTTTATGAATGAACTTAGATCATTGGTTTTAATTAATTTGTCCTATGGTGGATTTTGGCTATGTTAGGTTCATTTTGGCTAAGTGTTGACTTGGTCAACCCTTAGGTTTGATTTGGTTTGACCCAATTTGGTTGATTGATCATCCCATGATGATTGTTGATCATGATGAGAGGCATAGGTGAGTTTGATTCAATCCAACATGGTTAGGACTACAATTTGGCTAACTTTGAATCAAGTGAGACTAAGTGGGTCTTTTGTCAAGCATGATTTGAGTTTGATTGAACTTGTATGATGGAAATATAAAACCATTTGCAAGTGAAAGTCAAATGGGTTTTGATTCATTTGACAATTTCATATTTAAAGGAAGAACATGAATGGATTTGGGGTTTGATTTTTGAGTTGATTTTTTATTGGGTGATTGAAGTTTGTATTTATATTTGGATTCATGATTATAGGGTTGATTGAATCATGAAGGAAAATCAAGGGTTTGGCTTGATTTGAAGTCGATTTGGCTAAGTTCAAGATTTTGACTTGAAAAGCTTAGGGATTTTGAGTGATTTTAGTTTGATTTTTGGAATTGGTTTGATTGTTTGAATTTATATTTCATTTATATGTGAACATAAATGAGAATATAAATGGATCATGAGAAAATTTTGTATTTGAAGTTTGAATTTGATTGATTTAATTTATATTTCATTTATATTGAATAAAGAGAATTTAATTAAGGACTTTAGGAAATCTTAGTTTTCTTGGCAAAGTCCATGGCTTTTTCTCTTCCTCTCATGGTCTAAGGTAAGGGGATCCCCTTTCTCTGGCTCTTTTCATTATTGTTGTGGAATATCTCCCTAGAAATATTGAGCAGATGTTTTGTAAAATGCTTAATATGTACTACAAAACTAGGGGTAGCTTTCCCATTTCCCACCTTAGCTTCGCTGATGATTTCATTATATTATGCAATGGTTCCACTCTCTACATTAAAATGATGTAAATTCATTGTTCTATTTGGTAGGGAAAGTGGTTTAAAGATTAACCCTAATAAAAGTTGTTTTACTTCTAGCTCATCGATTTCATCATCTAGGATTTATGCTATTAAGAATATTACGGGCTTTGCACATCAAACCCTACCTATCAAGTATCTGGGTACTCCTTTATATCGAGGAATGAAAAGATCTTCCTTATTTGATATAGTTATTCAAAAAATATATAAGAAAACTTCCTCTTGGGAGTTCAACTTACTTTCCTTTGGTGCTAGACTTATCCTGATCAAAAGTACTCTTTGCTCTTTACCTTTCTATCTTATGTCCATTATTGTGCCTACCAATTCTATTATTAAAAGGATTAATAGACTTATTAACAAATTTTTTTGGGGTTTTACCTCTTCTTCTATAAAAGCTTATTGGGCTAGTTGGCATAACTGTTGTGGACCTTTTAATGAAGGTGGTTTAGGTTGTAAAACTTTAGAAGACTCCATTAAATATTTTTCATACAAAATGTGGTGGAATCTTTGAAAAACCATAGCTACTGGTTGTAATTTATGCTTGCCAAGTACTGTAAGGGGAAACACCCCCTCACTTGTCCTTACAAACCTGGGGACTCTCCAGTGTGGAGAAGACTTTGTAATATCAAGTGGGCTGTTGAGAATCTGATCTCTTAGGGGTGTGAATTCGAGATCCTCCTTTTTTGGCAAGATAATTGGGTGGGATAAGGTTCTATTGATTATTTGCTTAATACTCATTCCACTGAGAGGCTTAAGGTTAATCAGTTCATTACACAAAATACTTGGGATGTAGCTCAATTACTTTCCATTGTCCCTAATGTGATAGTTAACAAAATCCTTAATATTTGTCCATTACCTAATAAATCTGACCAAATCCTCTTTAAAAGTTCCTCTTCTGAAGATTTTGTTTTAAGGATGTTTGACATTCTTTCAGACTTAAACTCAAGAGTCGTTAGTTTTCACTAAAATCTAGAGTATTTATATCCCTACCTCTTTCTCGATTTTAACTTGGCATATTCTAAAGCACTACATTCATGTTGATGCTACCCTCCTTAAAAAAGGCTTCCAACTCCCCTCTAAATGCCAATATTATTTTCACATTGAAACTATGGATCATGTGTTCGTGAATGGCCCTATTGCTATTAAGGTTTGGAGTTGGTATGATAGTATGTTAAATACTCTCCATTTCGATGGATCATTCTCTATCATGCAACTTCTTGAAACTTGATTTTTCTTATACCCCTAAGGCCATATCAAAGTTGTTTTAGCCACTACTCTTCCGTGATATATTTTGTTGGAAAGAAATGATGCTAAGCATCATGATATCCCTATGAACTATCATCATATTACTGCTAGAGCCAAATGTAAAATTATGTCTTTTTATAAAGTTGATCTCCTTACTTCCTCAGTTTCAAAGGGTTTAAATATATGACCCCTAACTTTGGGATTATTCTCCTTCTTCTAATTTTGAGCCTGCCCATAAAATTATATATTGGGTGAAGCCAAATTTTCATGTCATTAAGGTTAACACTGATGGTTCAGTTTCTAATGGCTTTTATGATTACAGGGGGATTTTAAGAGATTATAGTGGATAGGTGATCTCTGCTTTTACTGCTCCTCTACAACCCTGTTTTGTATTATTTGTTGAGCTTAATGGTCTGCACTATTAGATTTTCGTCTGCCTTCAGAAAGGAGTTCAAAAATTTTGGTTTGAAGTTGATGCTCTCCTTCTTATTGAATTTTTAAATTTAGGAGCTCATGGCAATGCTGAAGTGTTTTATTTACTTAACCATACGAGGAGACTTCTTGCCAACCTAGATTATCATATTTCTCATATAATTGGTTGATTTTCTTGCTAATTGGGGAGCAAAGTCCTCCTCTTTGAATCTCTCCAATGATGATATCCCTTCCCTCTTAAGGGGGCTTATGAATCTTGATAAAATTGGATTGCCTTATGTTAGAAGTTCTTAGCAATTCGCCTTCTTTTTTAGAGGAGATTTGGGAGCCATAATTTATTTTATGCTTGATGCTTCACCTTTATGGATGGGATGGGGCTAGTCTTCATTTTATGCTTGTTTGCTATTTTGTCCCTTTTCCTTCTCATTGGTCCATTGAAAATTGTTTGCTTCGTCTGGGCTATTTGGGTTATGCTACTCTTTCTATTTTCTTTTCTATGCTTCTTGGTTTTCTAATGCATTTCATTGTAGCATTTTTTTGGTTATCATGTAATGGTGGATCCCGCCTCTGTAGCCCCAGCTGTTGGATAGCTGGTAGTTGTCCAGCTATATGGGTTAGATTATTTATTTTGCTTGCCATCAATGTTGTTTCCTTGAGTTGGGATTGTCTCTTGCCTCCCTTCCCTACTATCTTTATTGGTGATGTTTGATTAACTATTATTAACTTTCCTTTCTCCTTATGGTTTGTTTGTAGTAATGGTACTACCTACATTACTCTCTGTAGGGCTCAGTATTCGATTTGCAGTTTTGGCTTTTGGCTGAATGGTCTATTGGATTTTATTTGCTCAGCAGGGGAACTATTGTGGCTACTTTCTGACTGGTTTTTTTTGTTTGGTTGACTGCTACGTGGTTAACCTTGTTATCAAAGCCTTTATGGCTCCCTATTGTGGATGGATTACTACCTAGACTTATGGTCTATTCTCTGCCATATTTTAACCTTATTGACTGTGCCTTTATTGTATGGAATTATCCACTATTTCAGTTATACTTAGTTCTTTCTGAACTGTACATATATTGTTGTAATCATGTTATTAATATGTTGGATGTTAACATCTGTACTATTGACCCTATTTAGTTTCCCTCACTATAGGGTGACCTCTGGGTAGGGTTGTTGTGGACTATGCATTCTGATATTATGTTGGCATTATTTGGGTTTTCTCTTCGTAAAAAAGAATGGTGTCTTTCCTTTATCATTTTGACCGTGTCTCTCCCATGTATGTGTATGTTTTGCAAACTGGTAACTTTGATTGACTTTCCTCAATATGGAGTGTTTTCTGGTTTGGGGTGTGATTGGCTATGATTTCTGCTATTATGTTAGCATTGTCTGGCATTTATTATTTTAGTAAGGATTGGTGTGATCCTTTTACCATTCGAATTTGTGTTGACTTCTCTTCCATAGTGTATGTGGCTATGCTTTAGTATGTAGGTACTAAAGATCACATGACTTTCATCCAATGGCTTTTGTTTTCCCCCAGGTTTGTAGGCTATGATGGCTGGGATGATTTCACCCATTCTTTGGCTGATAATAGCACATCTAATGTAACCCTTCCTTTGAAGTTTGGATGCTCATGTTCGCGGCTGCCCCAATTTGGTGTGATTGAGCCTGAGCCTTTCTCCACACATTTCTCTATATCTCTCTCAAGTTATTCATGTTCTACTTTCAGCTTGTATCACTTTAACTGCTAAACCTTTCTTCTAGATGTTTGATTCTCAGATATTCTCTTGTGTTCCTTCTCTACTGGAGGCATAGACTTCTCTCATCCTCAAGAGCTTCTGCAGATGGCTGGCCAATGGCTTTTTCCTTTGCTCATTTGTACCTTTTGCTTTCTTTTCCTTTTCATATGTTTTGGTTAACTTAGCTAAGGATTTACTCTCTAGGCTAAATGTAGTTCTTTGAGCAGTAGTTCTTGAGTTTATCCCCTCTTAAGGACCTTGTAACCCTTTTATTATGGTAATAAAATTCCCCTATATGTGGTTCCCAAAAAAAAGTGAGAATATAAATGTGTTATGAGAAAATCCCATGAATTTGAATTGATTTGATCATAATTTAGGCTAAGTTAAGAGGAAATTTAAAGGAAGGACTTAGGAAATTTCATAAATTGATTTTGAATTTTTAGTTTGGTTTGATTGATTTATATTTATATTCATTTATATATGTGAATATAAATGAGAATATAAATGAGTTATGAGAAAATCCCATGAGTTGGAATTGATTTGAACATGATTTTGGATAAGTCCTTTGAAGGAAAATTTTAAGGACTTTGGAAAATTTTGGACTTAGGAATTTCATTCATGGGTTTTAATCATGGATTTCAATCATTGATTTCAATAAGAGATTTCAATCACATGAAGTTAATTTGAGTTTGGAGAAAATAAGATAAGGTTCATTTGGAGTTTGACTTGAAGGAAGGAAGGTGAGGAGTGGTTCAAGCTAAGGGTAGACAAATTTTCCTAACACCCCTAATGCATGGCCTAATCCTTTGGCTAATCCTTCTACGTCTTTAGGGCTAGGTTGAGTGTCCACCTAATCACTAGATGTGTCTTAAGACTAAGGATCTCTTAAAGTCTAAGAGGAGTCCTATGTCTAAGATGGAGGGGTTAAGAGCTCATCCTAAAAATTAGGTCAACAATGATCGTTGTCTCTAAGTATTGATAGTGGATTTGTACTTTGTATAAGTCCGAGACTATCTTTCTTTTCCATTGGCACTTAGTTTATTTTATCCTTAAGCTAAGCTAGCCAACATCCTTTAGGTTTTTGGACCTCGCTCCATATAGGTCTTAAAACCCCTATTAGGTTTTCCCAATAGGTGAAAATAAAAATTTAATAAAATGAAATAACTAAAGACTTCCTCCTTACCATTTTTATGGTAAGAAAAGGTTCATTCTAAAAATAAAGAAAAATAAGTCCTTTATAAAAACAATAATTTCCAAAATGCACTTCTAACAATATTACATGTATCATCTTTTCAAAAATAAAACCCAAAATCATATTTTCAAACAAAAAAACACAAATGAACTTCCTTATTCAATTTATTGAATGAGGATTTCATTTTCAAAACAAAATCAACAATCATCTTTTCAAAAATAAAAATCCAAAATCATATTTTCAAAAAGCACAAATGAACTTCCTCATTCAATTAATTGAATGAGGATTTCACCTTAAAAATAAAATCAACAATCATCTTTTCAAAGGTAAAAATCCAAAATCATATTTTTAAAATCACAATTGAACTTCCTCATTCAATTTATTGAATGCATATTTCATTTAAAAAAAACAAAAAAAATCAACAATCATCTTTTCAAAATAAAAATTAACAATTACCTTTTCAAAAATAGAATCAATAATCATCTTTTCAAAAATAAAACACCTTTGGATCTTTCATTTAGCATACCCAAATTTGCTAGGTGAAGGTCCTCTTTTTAAATTCAGAGATCCAGCAACATTTGGATCTTTCATTAAGCATACCCAAATTTGCTAAATGAAGATCCTCTTTTCAAAATCAAAAATCAAACAACATTTGGATCTTTCATTTAGCATACCCAAATTTTCTAAGTGTAGATACCCTTTTCAAAATCAAAATCACAAAAATCAAACAACACTTGCAATCTTCATTTAGCATACCTAAATTTGCTCAGTGAAGATCCTCTTTTTGAAAACTGAAAACATCAAAACTTGAAACACATTTGGATCTTTCATTTAGCATACCTAAATTTGCTAAGTGAAGATTCTCTTTTCAAAATTAAAATCACAAAAATCAAACACACTTTGATTCATCATTTAGCATACTTAAATTTGCTAAGTAAAGAATCTGCTTTTTAAAATAAAAAATCAAAATACACATGGATCCTTTATTTAGCATACCTAAATTAGCTAAGTAAAGAATCCTCTTGTCAAAGTCAAAAATCAAAACACACATGGATCCTTTATTTAGCATACCTAAATTTGCTAAGGAATCCTCTTTTCAAAAAGTCAAAACAAGACACATTTGGATTTTCTTTAACATACCTAAATTTGATAAGAATCCTTTTTAAAATCATAAAAAAAATACATTTGGATCATTTATTTAGCATACCCAAATTTGCTAAGTAAAGATCCTCTTTTCAAAGACAACAAAACATTTGGATTCCTCATTTGGCATGCCAAAATTTGGTAAGTAAGGATTCCATTTTCAAATTCACATAATTCACAAACAAGCAAACAAAAGAAGAAAATTATTTTCAAACACCTTACTTGGCATACCCAAATTTGCTAAGTAAATTCCAAAATCACAAATCAAATAAAATCAATTGACCCTTTACTTTAACATACTCAAATTTGTTAAATGAAGGGTTCTCAAACAATCAAAAATCAAATTTCAAATATGAACCTATGGGAGCATCAATCCTTTCAAAAAATATTTAAACCCATTTCCAACATACACTAACTTGTTGTGAATGGATTACAAAATCAAAAATTTGATCTCCAATTATAAATTCAAAATCTCTCTAAAATCAATGAGCCCCACTTAACATATTCAAATTGTTGAGTGTGGGTTTAAAATTCTAAAATTAAAATTCAAAAAGTTAGAAAAAAGTAGAAATCGATAATTTATTTTCCAACAGAGGTTTAGTCCAGTTCAGAGTTCTCCTAAATGATAGTTTACATGTTTACAGGATGGATTTGGCCTTGAAGCACGAATCTCTAACTTTGCCCACCTCATTCATTTTGGCGAGGTTTGAGGCTAGGATCACTTGTGAGGGGACCGCCTCACTACCACACGCAGTGTGGTGATTGGGCTACCATCCAGTTGAGATGCCGCCTAACCTGAGTCTCCCTCCAAGAGGAAGGAGATTTGAAGTAGCCTGGGCATGCTAAGTGGTTCCCGCCTTCAGAAGCAAGCTACCCACTCATTGGCTCCTTCCAAGGGGAAAGCTCCCTGATCCCAAGGATAGTCTCCCCCACCAACAAGGTTGGGTCTAGTTCTCATGCTGCTCCTCCTAGCAAGACTCAAGTGCAGAACTGCGCAAGATGGCATCATGACCACATGGAGCGGGGAAGTGCGTCTGCAGAGAGAGGAGTTACCTAGGATAGTGTGTCCTCTTATCATAGAGAATAGGTTTCACCCCCTCTCTGGTTCTGATGGAGAGGAATATATTAGGAGGATCTCAGTTTCACCTCCACCCATAGTACATTTTGAGGCTCCTATCAGTGATAGGAGAAGGTTGTATGCTGACCTTAGATGAGTTTTGCGTCGAGTAGGCAGAGCTTACGAACGATCAAAGTTCAGGGCTCAATTTGATTTATGTTCTATCATCCCTCATAGTATGGGCAAACATATCAGACTAGAGAGGGACAGGGAGGCCTAAGTATTAGTATAGATTACTAACAAAGAGAGACATAGGTGTGCCAGACAGTCGGCGGCTTCAGCCTTTATGGACTTTCTTGATTTGTGTGCTACCCACACTGATCATTCTGATAGCATTCTACTGATGAGTACTACCCACCATAGGAGAGGAGCTCCTACCTAGAGAGAGTGGTGCCAGCAAAGGCCATGAAGGCAGCATCCGGGAAAAGAGAGCCCCATTAGTGATCTGGCTATGGCAAGAGATCCCATTCCATCTACACCACCTACTGAGGCGAGGCCGAGCTCTTGCTCGACCTTCTGCCCTAGTTGTGGTGAAGAGGGAATGGCGACCTCGAAGTATAGTAGTCGTTCCATCACCACCACCACCACAGCAGACTATGGAGATAGTAGTAGTAGAAGGAGAAAGAGACAGTACCACTATCCCCATGGCCATAAATCCTCTTAGGAGTGCTACTCCTCCTTGATCCAGTGACAGCTAGGAGCATCTTTCATCTAGTGAGCGTAGCCCTCATAGGGTTAGCTCTCTAGTAGCAGCAGAGGTTAGATGTCTTTCTATTCATGATAATGATCCTACCACCAATCAGCCTCGGTCTTTTATACCTATTTAGTTGGACCGATCGCTAGATGACATTGTAGCTCAATATCTGGTTGAGAAGAAGAAAATTCTAGGATATACATGGTCTGATCTAAAAGATGAGAAGGTCAGTTTTGATCCTAATAAAGATGATCTATTGGAAGATTCAGTAGGAATACACATGGTAGACACCAGGGGTTCCCTCCTTCATGATCACTAGGGTTTGGAAGGTGATGTGGCCGAGTGAAGATACAACCCACTCGACCCAACACCTCCTTCAATAATTAAAATAAAAGGATGAACAAATAGATAGAATGGGGAAGAGGCTTGAAGACTTGCTAGCAGGGGAAGAGGCTTGAAGACTTGCTAGCAGCAGTTTTGGCACTTTAGAACCAAGCCCGCAGTATTTCATTGCAGACACTACTGAAGTTGTTGCATGTCTTGGATCCAGCCAAGACTTCACCTCTAATAGAGCAGGGTAGCACCAGCTTGTAGAGCAGGGCAAGACTTAGAGAAATTTGATGTTATCCAATATCCTAAGGATTTCTTGCCACCTCCAGGTAGCTACCATCCACCTACTATTTTGGAAAAATTAAACAAACCTTATTCATTTAGGAGGGAGGTAGTTAGGAAAATATTTAAGAACCTCTTAAAGAAACCTGATTTTCAGCTACCCGAGCCTAGAAGGCTGGAGGAAGGGCAAGCATAATGATCCTAACTTTTTCCCCTACCATCTCATGCTAGGCCATATTTTGGAGGATTATTTTGCATTCAAGGACTGGCTTGATCATAGCTATAAGACATGCACCATAGTTATCCCAAAGGAATATCTACTGGAACAACCATCCAATTCTGTTAGGGTAATCCTTAGGGATACATGCAATCCTCTCAAAACCAAAGAAGGTTGGCATATCTCTTTATTCTGAACCTCTAAAAGATTATTTCAAAAATTAAGAAACTTTCATAGCAGGTGCCTGAGGCAGCTCAAACTTCGAACATCAAGGAAGGTTTGCAAGTTGCCATAGACAACTTATGGAAAGTGAGAGCTCATCAGGAGTAGCAGCAGTAGCCCACAGTTGCCTAGGATAGCCAAGTAGCATAACCACCAACCAAGTTTAGCCTCCAGTCCACCGTTGCAGCTACTACCTCAGCCGATACTTTTACTTCATCTAGATCTTCTTCTAGTAGACATCTTGTATCTACTGATGAATGTATCAAATCCCTGACCCGACTGACTTTACTGGATTTCTACTATGTACCTCCTTCAAAATCCAAAAAATCGAGGAATAAAGCTCGTTTGAATTACATCTATGTCGCTTATGATGGGTTGTCTAATTTACTCTTATCAAAAACTCATCAAGTCTAAATAATTATAATAACTCCGATCTTCTCCTTTCTAGTTTAGAGATGGGCTTTCCTCTTCTGAATAATACCGGTTCACCTCTTGAGATAGACTTAGAATTATTTGATTCCAAGGGTCATAAAGGAAAAGTTTTAGTGAGCTTGATGAACAGGTAGAATCTTCCACTAACATGCCACAAGAGATCACCGAAGTCGACCTCCATAGTGGCAAGGTCCTAGGGCAGCACCTCAAGATAAGAAAAAATAAGTCATTGATACTAATGAGCAAGAAGCCCCTCCACAGGATGCTCTACCCATGGATATGCTTATGGAGGATAAGCCAAAGTAGATTATAATGTCCTCGCTCACCTAAGAAAGTTTCCATCTAAGTTAAGCATATATGATGCCATTATCTTATCCAAAGAGATGGGGGAATCATTAATTAAGGCTCTTCTTAATCCATAGATATACTTAGCATAGCTGATCGCTATTAGAGAGGAGGCACATTATTCTAGAGAAGCCTAGGGAATCACCTTCAAAGATGAAGCCCTTCTTCTGGGGGACATGGAGCACAACCGTCCCCTCTACGTTGGAGTGGACATGGCCTGATTTAGACTTGCCAAGGTTCTTGTTGATCGAGGTGTATCGGTGAACATTATGAGTCTAAAGACCCTTGCCTATTTGAGGATCAACATCTCCACACTCCGGGGAGACCAGATAATGTTGAGAGGATTCAATGAACAAGATGAGAGGGCTTTAAGTTCCATAGTGTTACCTTTAGAGATAGGTGATGGGAATACTGAAGCTAAGTTCTATATAATTGATTCAAATACTTCATTCACCGCTTTGCTCGATAGGCCTTGGATACATCAGAACAAGATGAATCCATCTTCCCTTCATCAGTACATCAAGTTCAGAAGGGATGGGATTGAATATCGTGTCAAAGGAGATGAAAAGCAATTTTCAGTCAGAGAGGTTGAGATATATGAAGATGCGAGCTACTATCTTCCTCTAAACACTTTTTATTGTGAACTTAATCAAAATTCAAATTTAAAAGAAAAAGAAAAGGAAGAAAAAGAAAAAGAAAAAGAAGAAGAAAAGGAAAAGAAAAATGAAAGAATAAGTGAATGAGAAAAAGGACATCAAGGAAGAAGCAGAGATGCATGTCACATTCCACACACAGTTCATTCCATCATATGGACATATGGGTAGGATGACTCACCCCACTGAATAGAAAGAGAGAGGCAGAGAGGTGGAAGACCCCCCCTGGTTCCACGGTTTATGTTCCAGTTCACATGAGTACCCATATTATTCACCTAGACTTGGAATCTAGCTCAGAGGATGAGTCTAATGTGATTAGCATACCAGCCAACCCCTCTCAGTGGGTGTCATTGATGGTGACACTTGAATCGAACAGAGATGAAGATCAGGCCTCCAAGCAAAGCACGAATGTATTTGGATCAAGTTTATGTGAAACTATCAAACAATAGTTAGGAACCTTAGCTCTAACCTCACTTTCCTCTCAAAATGTTACAGGTTTAGTAGATAAGGAAGCCCTTCAATCTTCCAAGGATGTCAAGCCAAAGAGATTCCTATTCGGATCATCATCATCAAGTCCAGAAACTGATGTAGTACTTGAGGATAATTCATATAAAGAATTAATGGTATTACCTTTTGATTGGTACTCGCCTTGTGTTCTTAATCTTGCAAAGAAGGGTTTGATTCCTTATACATGGTCTAAGCACAGGTCAGAGTACCTTGAGAAGTTGTGGAAACACAGAGGCAAGGATGCACAATCAAGATCAGGACTAGGATTTGGTACAGTGGGTCCAGTCGATGATGACGATTACTTCTTAATTGTCACCAATCATCTGGAATCTAATAGGTTCTTCTCAAACCATACCAACTCTTATGAGAAAGTATGTTTAGAAACTTCAAATGATCCAGATGATCTCCAAATCAAAGATGCACCTCCAGAATTTGAAGAAGAGATCCATTCAATAATTGACAAGCTTAAAGAAATCAACCTTGAGATAGAAAAAAATTCACGGTCGACATGCATCAATTCATTGCTGAAAGAAGAAGAAACCAATGACTTAGTTAGGCTATTGATTGCATTTTAGGACTACTTTGCATGGAGTTAGGAAGAGATGCCTAGATTTTCTCCTGACATAGTGGTCCATAAACTAGTAATAGACCCTAATGCTAACCCTATTAAGCAAGCTACTAGACGCATGCGATTAGAAATTGAACAATAGGTCATTTCTGAAGTTATGAAATTGATTGATGCTAGTTTTATTAGGGAGGAAAAATATGCTACCTGGTTAGCCAGTGTCATCCCAGTTAAGAAGAAGAATGGCCAAATTCACATACATGTCGATTTCAGAGACTTAAATAAGGCATGTCCTAAGGATGAGTTTTCTCTTCCTATACCAGAACTATGGTGGATATCGCTTCATCTCATGCAGTATTATTCTTCATGGATGGGTCATCTTGATACAACCAAATCAAGATGGCCCCCTAAAATGAAAGAAACACAGCTTTTTGAACCACGGTCATAATCAATTATTATAAGTTCATGCCGTTCAGCCTTAAAAATACTGATGCTACATACCAATAGGCCATGGCTCAGATCTTCAACGAACTCATCCATCATCAAGTTGAGTGCTATGTTGATGATCTAGTTGTCAAAAGCAAAGAAAAGGAAGACAATCTCTTTGACTTGAGAGTAGTTTTTGAATGGTTAAGATAATATAACCTCAAAATGAATCCCCTAAAGTGTGCATTCAGAGTAACTTCAGGGAAGTTCCTTGGGTTTATTGTCAAACACAGTGGAATAGAAATAGATCCAAAAATGATCAAATCTATCTTAGAAATGCCACCTCCCAAAAGGTTAACTCAACTCAGAACTTTCCAAAGGCAAGTGGCGTATCTAAGACTCTTTATCTCCAACCTATCGGGAAGATGCAAGCCATTTTCAGCACTTATCAAAAAGGATGCCAAGTTCAAGTGGGATGACAAGTTTAGCATGCCTTTGAAGACATCAAGCAGTATTTGGTGAAGCTACCCCCTAGCATCTGGGCTACTCATCCTCTACCATGGATGACTCCCTTGGTGCTTTGTTGGCCTAAGCCAATGATGAAGGGAAGGAGAGTGTTCTCTACTACCTCAGTCATCTTTTGATCCCTATTGAAGCAAACTTCCCACCTATTGAAACATTGCCTAGCTTTAGTCTTTACATCCAAAAGCCACGGCACTATATGCTTTCTCATAAGGTGAACTTGATTTCAAGATCCAATCCACTGCAGTATCTCATGATACGGCCAACTCTATCTGGACATTTGGCACATTGGTCCATGATTCTCAGTTTGATATTACATTTGGACCCCTTCGTGCGGTGAAAGGACAAGCACTAATGGATTTCTTAGCAACACACCCACTGCCTATTGATTCCCCGCATAGTGATGATCTCCCAACTGAACAAAATATAAACTTAGGGGAGATTGATAACCATGGTTGGGAGATGTATTTTGATGGTGCAGCTTCCTTTAAAAAGGGAGAAGAACCATGATCTACTCTTCCATAAAAGGCAGGGGTAGGCATAGTTCTCTTAACTCCAGACCACAATGTGATAAGGTTCTCATACTATCTCTCCAATCCCTGTACCAACAATGAAGCCGAGTATGAGGCTTTGATTGTGTCAAGAGCATCAACATCTATGAGGATTCTCAGTTGTTCATCAACTAGATTGTCGGGTCCAAGAAGGTTTTAAAACCAAAGATTCATCATTACCAAGAGTATACCATGAAGCTATTGGCACAGATTTCTGAGGTCACCATCTACAAGGTCCCTCAAGGAGAGAACATAGTAGTAGATGTTATGACCAAACTTGCCAAAGAGTTGGCATGTCTGAAAGATGAGTCCATTCTAATAAGGGTCCAAAATAGACAAGTTATATCCCTTATTGATGTTGAACTCATCGAAAGACTTTCTCTTGAAGGTGAGGTTGTCTTTGCCAAAATGGACAAGGAGCTGTATTGGAGGCAACCGTTCATAGATTACTGGAACACCGATAAACTACCTCAAGAGAAATCACAAGCCCATCAGATTAAATAGAGAGCTCTCTCCTATTCTCTCGTGGATGGCACCTTGTACCGACAGTCCTTCGATCAAATGTGGTTATGTTGTTTGGACAAACACGAAGCCCATAGGATCATGATGGAGGTACATTCAAGTTTATGTAGAGAGCATCAATCCAATCCAAAGATGAAAGCAAAGATCAAGAGATTAGGATACTATTGGCCTTCGATGATCATAGACTGCATGGATGTGGCTAGAAGATGCAATCAGTGTTAGATACATGGTGTTATCCTACATCAACCAACCAACATTCTACATCTGACATTGGCCCTCATGGTCATTTGAGTGTTGGGGTACCGACATAGTGGGTCTCATCAATCCTCCTTCTTCTAAGGGTCATCGGTTCATTTTAGCTGCCACCGACTACATTTCTAAGTGGGTGGAGGCGATCCCAAACAAAGAGGTCATGACTCAGCATGTGCACCAATTTTTCACAAACCATATCATATATAGTCTTGGGGTGCCTCGATGAGTTATATCTGATAATGGTACTGCATTCAAGAGCACCAAGATCAACAGCTTCGCTAGAAGACACAGTATAGATTGGAGATATTCTACCATCTATTACCCTAGGGCAAATGGCTTAGCAAAAGTATTCAACAAAACTCTCATCCAGATACTAAAAAAGTCCCTTGATGATAACAAATGATAGTGGCATGAGTAGTTATTTGAAGTTTTGTGAGCATACCGCACCACATACAGAACTCCAACTCAATCTACCCCATTCTTCTTAGTGTATGGGTCTGAAGTCATTCTACCATTAGAAGTTCAACTCCCATCACTAAG
The DNA here is from genome assembly GCA_021442155.1 of Cymbidium sinense. NCBI lineage: Eukaryota > Viridiplantae > Streptophyta > Magnoliopsida > Asparagales > Orchidaceae > Cymbidium > Cymbidium sinense. Next base: position 11,803,520 of record CM038223.1, on the reverse strand, counting down.
GAAAAGATCACTATAAAGCAGAATGCAAAGTTTTGGTTAGAAGAGATCAAAGGTTTGGAGGAGAGATGCCTATAGGCATGCTAGAACCTCTAGTTATACAAAGCCAAAATGATTCAAGCTCATAATAAGCTAGTTTGCCCTAGAACTTTCCAAGTAGGAGAGCTCATCCTAGTTCTAAGGAGAGCAATTGTTGCCTGTCGAAAGATGGGAGGCAAGTTTGAACCCACTTGAGAAGGCAGTTTTATCATAGAAAAGGCTTACCAAGGAGGATCCTATCAGCTCATTGATTGTAAAGGGTAACACCTGATGCTTCCAATTAATGGGATCTATTTGAAGAAATATTACCCATAAAAATATGTTTGAAAATAATTATCATCAAAAGAACAAAATTTCATTCCAATTCATCAAAATCTTCTCTTCATTCAAATCATTATTTGCTTTTCTTGCGAATCCATGGCATGTTTAGGATAAGTGTAAGAGAACCCAAGAGGTATTCTATCCCTCTTTCATAACACAAACACAATCAAACACAATTCGATGCTACTAAAATAAGTCTGAGAGAACCTAAGAGGCATCCTATTTCGATTAGCATAACTATGTTAGGTGTAAGACAACCCAAGCGGCATCCTTTTCTTAGTGGGAATCCCAACTGCCATCCGTGGCACCATTTCATCAAATTCCCTAGCGTGTTTAGTGTAGTTGTAAGAGAACCTGAGAGGCATCCTATTCCCTTTAACAAGCACAAAAATAAACACATATCTTTTATCTTGGGCTATTTTGATGTGAGAGCAAGCCCCCCGTGGCACTCACTCATTAGATACTCTAAGTCGGGCTGATATGCTACCTTCCTAGTATGTCACCCTAGTGGTCACTTGTCCGACAGATGTGAGGCCCCATGCTTTCTTCCTTACTTGATCATTATAAACCAATGAGCGCCTTGTTAGTTTGGTAGTATCACTACCTAGCCAGTAAGCTACCTCAAGTTGATTTTGTTAAAGAAGATGTGAGTCCCCATGCTTTCTTCTTAAACTAACCATCATGTACTGACTAGGTCAAGTATATTTGAGGTTTAGGATAAGTCCCCCGGTGGCTCCTTTCCTCTTGTATATTTCTAAGTTGATGTAAGTACCCCAATGACATTCACTCAGTAGTCACCCTAGGTCGGATGGCACCTATCGAGTAGAAGACAGACTATCCCAATAATTAGTTCCACAATAGGAGGATGTGAGTCCCTGAGCTTTCTTCTTAGGCTAGTTATTGCAAATCGGGCACCTTAAGTTGGTTGATATTCACTATACTGATAGTGACTCACCCGATAGATACACTACTCTTGACAGATGTGAGTCCCCACACTTTCTCCTTGAGTTGGCCACCAAATACCTATGCAAATCATCTTCTCTAGGGTTTTGGATAAAGCCCTTAGTGGCCCCTTTCCCTGCGGGCATTCTATTTGGATAACATCATTTGAGACCCCATTTAGACACTACCTGGGTTAATTTTGGATTGGACAGTCCCCCTTTCCTAGTAGACACCCCTTTGGTTGGAAAAATTATTTAGTGGATGTGCATATTTTCACTTGGTTTAGTAAATCTGAGATAGGTCTAGGCTGATATAAGCTCCTTCTTAGTATGATCTATCGCAAACCAACAGGGTCCACAATAAATAAATAAATAAAAAAAATATTTGCTTGTGGATTAGAAATTCAAGCCCCCAGTAGCCCCTTTTCCAAGCAAGCATCCTATCATTAGGGCAGTGTCAGTAGAACTCCCTATAGGAATTGCCAAACTATGCTTGAGTTGAGATAAGTCCCCAGGTCAGCACTCTCTCCTAAGTCACCCTTAGGTTGGGTTCAATCTATTTTTTCACAAGCAGGTTTCCCCGACAATCATTATGCTTTGGAAGAAGCAAGTCAACTATGCATTCTTTCTACCATGACTCTCACAAATCGACGGCCAGCCCTAGGTCGGGTTGACATGTTACCTCGCTAATGTGTTGCCCTAGTCATCTTCTATTCAAGAGAGATGTGAGTCCCAGAGCTTTCTTCCACCCACTACAAACCAAAAGGCACCCTTTGGTCAGATAGTTCTCCCACCGACCAAGAAGCTACTCCCATTAGATTGGTAAATCTGAATTAAGTCAAGACCTGCATGGCCCCTACTTAGTGCAGTCCATCGCAAACTGATGGAATCCATCAAAAGTAACTAAGAAATGAAATTAATCTTGACTATCTTTGAGTTAATTTAAGTTTCCCAATAGCATTCACTCAACAGTCAGCCCTATGTCAGGTTTGATTTGTTGCACAAGAAACTGATCACCCTAATAGTTCCTTATTTTGGAAGATGAGATTCTCTGCGCTTTCTTCTTAACTTGACCATTGCAAACCAAAATGAAATCCCTTTGGTTGGATAGTTCTACTATGTGGTAGACCGACCCTATGTTAGATAAAGGCCTACATGGCCTGTATAAGCACCATCACCATGATCCATCAAAAATAATTAAAAAACTTGAGTTGATTTAAGTCCTCACGCATTCACTCAAGAGGTCAACCCTAGGTCAGGCCAACATGCTACCTTGCTTATGTGTCACCCTAGCGGTCTTCTATTTAGGAAGATGTGAGTCCCCGTGCTTTCTTCCCTGAGTAAACCATTACAAACCAAAAGGCACCCCTTGGTTGGATAATCCTATTATGTAGTTAGTATACTACTCCCTTTGGATTGGTAAATCTGTGTTAGACCAAGTCCTACATGGCCCCTACTCAGTGTAGTCCATCACAAATTGATGGGATCCATAAAAATATAACTAAAAGAAATGAAACTAATTTTGACTATCTTTGAGATAATTTAAGTACCCTAGCGGCATTCACTTAATAGTCAGCCCTAGGTTGGGTTCGATCCGTTGCCTCGCCAATAGATCACCCCAGGAACTGATCCATACTTTGGAGGATATAAGTCTACTATGCATTATTCCTAGTACAGCTACTACATACCAAAAGGCAATCCTTTTGGTTGGTTAGTTCTACTATATGGTTGGTAGACTACCCTTTTGGATTGGTGAAACTAAGTTATGCCAAGGCCAATATGACCCCTACTCAGTGCGATCCATCACAAACCAATAGGGTCCAAATCCAAAAATCCTAAAATTTAAAAATCTGAAATAAACTCAACCCTCCTCCCTCAATATTGTCAAACTAAATAAACAAAACAAACCCAATCAACCTCCCCAAGTGGAGTCAAATCCATAAAATAATCAAATAATCAAATAAATCAAATCAATCTGCCTCTCTTCAGTGAGATGCAAATATTTTCATCCCTAGCAGATCTCAAATTCTAATTCCCTAGGATCTTGAATTCTAGTCCCCTAGCGGATTTCACAACCCCCTTTTTTTTTCCCTCCAGTGGATGACTTGAACTTGCTCCCCTAATGAAAAGTTCACTTTTTCATCCTTGGTGGAACACCAAATACTAAATCAACAAATCAAATCAAATTTCTCCTCAGCGATACTCAAATCAAATCAAACCTCTCATGCTCCAATGGATGACTTGAACCTTTTCCCTATATGAAAGGTTCATATACTCAGCCTCTAGTGGTTTCCTCCATCACTCTCTTATGTTGTTGACATGAGTAGAGTCACATTGCACTACGTTCTTGATTCCTTCTACACCTTGGGTTAGGAGTAGACCACTTTTATTAGTGCTTGTGATCATTCTGTGTTATTGATCATCTCAGTCAACACCAATACGTGCAGTATGCTTGTCAGTCACACCATACCTATTGGGTGCCCTTTGTTGACCTCACTTTTGGAGTGAGCTTTCAACTTCTTCATCTCGGACATAGGACTTCTCTTAGACATTAAGGGCTCCTTAGTCTTAAGACACTTCTAGAGATTAGGTGAACACTTAACCAAACCCTAGAGACTTAGAAGAGTAAGCCAAAGGAATAGGTCATGCCTTAAGGGTGTTAGGAAAACTTGTCTACCCTATAGCTTAAACCAAATCCTTACTTCCTTCTTTTGAATCAACTTCAAATCATAATCAAGTTCAAATCCAAATCAACTTCAAACTCAAATCAAAATAAAACCAAACCTTAAATCAATTCCAACTTAATTGATTTTCTCAAATCTTAAATCAATTCCAATCCAATGGATTTTCTTATATCATGAATTAATTCCAAATGATTGAAATCCATGATCAATTCTAAATCTAAAATCTTTCCTAAGACCCTTTGATTTCATCTTATGGACTTAGCTCAAATCAAATTCAAATCACTTCAAATTCAAAAGATTTTCTCATAACCCATTTATATTCTCATTTATATTCGCAAATATAAATGAAATATAAATTCAAATAATCAAACTAAATTCAAAACTCAAATCGAAAATCAAACCTATGCTTTTTCAAGTCAAATTCTTGAACTTAGCCAAATCAAACTCAAATCAATCCAAACCCTTGGATTTCCTTCATGATTCTAATCCTTCAATCATGAATCCAAATATAAATACAAACTTCAATCATCAAACCAAAACCAAATTCAAAACTCAAACTCAAATCAATCCCATGTTCATCCTTTGAACTTGAAATTATCAAATGAATCGAAACCCATTTGACTCCAAATCACTTGCAAGTGAATTTATATTTCAACCATAAGTCCATATGTGAGTTCAACTAAACATGAATCAAGTCTTGATCAAGTCAATTACCCACTTAGGCTCACTTGACCCAAAGTGACCTAAAGCACCCTTTTGATCCAAATTCTAATCCTACCCAAATTCGATTGAACTAAGCCCATCTAAGCCTCATATTGTGAGCAACAATCATCATAAGATGATCAATCACTCAAATTGATCAAACCAAGTCAAACCCAGCCTTCGACCAAGTCAACACTTAACCCAAATGAAACCTAAACTAGCCAAAATCTGCCATTGGCCAAATTGATTGAAACCATTGATCAAAACCAATTCATGATCAATGATTGGACTTGACCATGTCATCATTTGAGCCAAACCTAGCCCAATTGGCCACTTGACCCAAGTTGACCTAAGTTGACCTAAAAGTCAAAATGTGTCAAATATTGATTTAAGTCAAATTAATTGCAACCAATGGGTCAAATTTATTCTAAATCACTTATTGAACTTGACCAAGGCCTCAATTAGCCAACTAGACCCAACCTAGCCCAATTGACCATGAACCCAACTTGACCTAAAAGGTCAAATCAAGCCAAAATCAAATCAAACCAAAATTGATTGAAACCAAAGCTTGCAAAATATTTCAAATGACCAACCAAACCTAAACCAACCCATGACCTAACCCAATTAGGTCAAATGGGTCAAATTGGTCAACTTGACCCATTTGACTTAAATGAAATCAAATGAACCAAAATTAAATATAAACTAAATTGATCCAAACCAATGATACCTAAACATTTCAAATGATCATATGAACTTGACCCAACCCTTGGTTTGACCCAATTTGACCAATTGGTCAACTTGACCCAAGTTGACCCATTTTGACCTAAATGGGTCAACATGAGCCAAATGATATCAAATCAACACCAAATTCATTGAAAATTGGCACAACCCATTTTTCAGTTATACTAAATTTGTCCAAATTGAAATCAAAGCCAAATGACCATTTTACCCTAGAAATATGATCTAATTCAACTTACCATATATTTTGGACATGGACAAATATACATGACAAAATAAAATGGAAAACACATGGAATTACTCACACTCATTTTATTTTAACAAACTCAACCACATGTGAAGCTCCTAACAACCTAACATACCCAATCAATCAAGTAAATTGATCCAAAATGGCAAAGGAGCTCATGGCCATCCGATTCAAGTAGAGGTAGATATACTCCCCATAATTTCATTCCAATTCACATCACTTGCTATCAATTGAACCCTAAGAACTCAGAAAGCTCCCAAGCTCTCCCAAGAATTCTTAAGCTCGATTGAATTCTCCATTTCTAGGTTTCCTTAAGCCAAAAATAGGGGAGCTGAGTGAGAGTGCCAACTTATTCAATTCTCCATAGAATCTAAATTTCTCTTGCAAGCACCATCAAGGCATTAAGTCGAGCTCATCCAAAGAAAATCTCAAGCTACCAAGCCATGGAAGGAGGAGCTAGACTAAAGCCATAAGCAATTGAAGGGAGCTTTGGCCAATAGCAAGATCCACTTCATCTCAAGCCTTCAAACCTTCAACAGGCTTCTCCACTCAGAAGCTACCTCAATGGGAGCACATGATAGCTTCCAGGTATGCTTCAAAACCGAGCTTAGTATAGAATTCTTTGTCCTTAATGAAGGGAGTGTAATCCCATTGAATTCAACCATTGATGTCTTTTCTTCTTGCTCGATGGTGTTTGATTCTAGCCCAATTGAGCTCAAGTGAGCTCAATCAAGCCATGGAGGATGGACGGCCTCCATCTTAGTGTGAGGTGGATGAATCATGGACCCCATCCCGCTGTTTTGGATGGACTAATTAAATGCTTTTAGATCGATGATTAACCTTTAAAAAATCCGGGTTTAGACCGTAATCTTTGATTGATGATCCAAGGTGAAAATATGTAGCACCACCGACTGACGTGACATTTGATTTGACTACTTAAATAACCAATCTCACTGTACCACATGGAAAGCATGCACCACATCAGCGGTCCACCTGGCACCGATGGGATTAGTTATATAATTAGGGTAATTTAATTACCCCTTAATCTCTGAAACTTCCAAAATATAAAATTAATTATAAAAAAATTAGAAAATTAAAAATGAGAGCTCATTTTAAAGATAATTCAATAAGGAATAATATAAATTTGTTTCTAATTGCTTTTAAATAATGAACTTTCCTTAATTAGGAATTATTTAAAAACATAATAACCTTAATTACTCCCTAATGATTTCATTAATTAATTCCAAACTTCTCACGTATATTTTAGGGGATGACCTCTACCTTCCCTAATTTTTTTAAAATTTATCAATGAGTTAATTAGGAAAATCAATTGATGAATCCCTAATCACTCTCTTAATGTAATTAAGGGTAATTAAGCTTCTAAATTATGATTTAATCATTTAATTAAGATAATTAAACATTGTTTATGTGATTAGGAGGTTTATGGAATAGTTTTTTCTTCCTTAATCCAAAACTTGTTAAGGATTAATCCACTAATGATCTTCTTAATTAGCTTAATCAAATTTTCAAAATCAATCTGAACTTAATCAATCCTTTACTGGGTAGATCCTTAGGTGTTCAAAAGTATAAGGTTAATTTAACGATATCATTTCCAGCTCACTTGTGTTGGAAGGTTATGAAAGTACTTAATTAAACCCCTTAGTTTAATTAATCAATAATTGTGAATCAATTGCATTAGGCCCCTTTCTTTCTTAGGAGGATTACTGATTTAAATTCCATGTGGTTGTATATCATATGTTGGCTAACAATTGTTTGAATAATTATGCTAAGGAGGTGTAGGTAAGGGATAATTAATGGATTTAATTTACACCGTTACCTAAACAAAATATAAAATCAACTTAATAATTCTAAAAATTAAACTAAAATAATACACACATGGGGGAAATGGGTTAGGACCAGCAAAACTTTTCACATTTCCTAATATCAAATCAAACCCAAAATTAAAAACAAAACTCTTTAAACAACTTTGATTCATTTTAAATGATCTTATTCCATATGATTTTTTTTAAGAATTAATTAGGGAGAATAAAGTTACATGCTTACATCACTTTATTTCTTTCTAAGAATATTAAATGTTGTCTGCCATGTGAACTCATGCATTCACACCTTTTGAAAAATCAAATTAAAATGAAATATTTTCTTTATGTCAAATTGCATGTTTAGGCTGAAGTAAGAATATGAATGGCTATTATTACTACTAAATCAAAAATTATTTTCAAAATCTATAAATCAAAGATCATAACTGAAACTATTCTACTTTTGAATATTTATAAGCTTGCATGCAGTTATTATATAGAAATGTGTTTTATGTAGTTTTCTTCTCTTTTCTTAACCTGGTTTGTATAGGATTTGCAAAGTGTATAGTTCATTTGAAAAGAACATACCACTTGCTTAAATTTATTCCTATGCACTCCAATGTCCTGAATTAAGAAGGATCTTCATATTGCACATATAAATTAAACAATCAACAAATCAAATAAATAAACATAGAAGTCTTTTGCATGATTCTTTTTCCATTCATTTCTTTTTGTACATGCACATGTATTTAAGAAAAGTGGAATATTAGTCTGGACATCCTGGGTTGTGAGTTTAAGTATCCCTAAGAAGGTCTTGTACCTTTATACCATTAGTGTAGAAAATAATGGCACCGTACTCACTTATGTCATTCACACATGTAAATGTGCATTTGATTAATGGATAAAAGAATCCATCTTTTCTACTTAACAAAATCATGCATCAAGAAGCATCCAAATTTTCTTAAGCAACATCACTTAGCATTCATCATTAAGGTGTGCTAAATATTTACATTTGCATGTATAGATATGCTTAGGACCATTTAATATGCATGATACACATGTTGGAAAGAAATAAAGTGTTATGTGTTTTGATAGTAATTCACCTTAATTAATCTTAAAATACATTTTTATTTGATAAGTTTGTTTAGAGAAAATCTAAACTTAGGATTAATTAAATACATAATAAAACATTCACTAAAGAAAAATCTATAATGAATCTACTTTAAAAATTACTTAAGGTAAGGAGGAAAGAGGAGTTCTCTTCTCTTTCCCTCTTTTTACAACACTTAGTGATTAAGTGTAGGTTCATTCAACCAAAATCAAATCATCAAATAAAATCAACCAAATCAACTAAACTACTTAAAATGAAACCACCCTTCTTTATTGGATCTCTCACACTTAGAAAACTCTAACCTTAAAGCTTAGCTAAGACATACCACACAAGCTTTAAATGGCACACACATTAGGCTAAGTCACCATTTCTAGTCCTATGTTAGGGCGGTGCATGATTTGATGCCTGATTTTATTTTATGGTGTAATATTTTAGTCTGGATGTTAGGTGTATGGTAGACTAAAATGGTGATCTTATCTAGATAACCATTATCTTGTAGGGATTGTGCTTAAGGGCTAAAAAAAATATAAATGAATTTGTGTGCAGTGTGTTTATACCCAAGTAATCCAAATAATAAGTGGACTTAGTTACCCATGTGTGTGGTGCTAAGTCCAATTTATTCATATATATGCTTGGTATTATTTGATTTGTTTAGCTAATCTTTATTTTGCAGGTTTTAGTTAGATTTACTTTTCCATTTTCATGTAATTTTGTAATTAGGATTTGGAATGAATGTTATGGGAGATTGGGATGAACATTGGTCATAAGACTATGTCTTATGTACCATGTGAAGCCTTTGGAGTAACCACATTCCAACCAAGCCAAAAGGAAGAAAAGAAAGAAGAAAGAAGAAAGAAGAAGAAGAAATGAAGAATGAAGACCCCCCATAACATAAATTCCTTCTTGATTGTATTTAATTCATTTATAATCTGGGTTATATAAAGGTAGAGCTTGACTACTTATTTCTTTTAGAGTTTGTGCGGTGGAGCCTAACCACAAAGGCCTTTTATTCTTTTGCACTAGCTTTATAAATTGTTGATGTTTGTTTAGCTTGTGCATTAAGATGGCATGTTTTTTCTAGTTTCTTCTTTGCTTTAATGAATGGCCTGGATGAGATTAGGATCTTAGGAAAAAATAAAATTTCTATGGAATTAATCAACTCAAAACTAAAAATTAATAACTTATAACCTCACCTAAAGCCCAGGTTATAAATCAAGATAAAAGATTTAGCAACCCCTTAGCTGGATGTTGTATGCTTTCACATCATGCATAAAAAGCATCTTTCTTCACTCTTACTTATGGAGGGCTTCCACCTTTGCCAGGGAATTTGTATTGACCTTTGAGAGCCATGGTGGAAATACACCTCCTTCTTACTAATTTAAGCCCATAATCCATTTTCTCATGCGTTAGACATATGAATCCCATAGCCTATATCAAATCAATTGTCCAAAAATAAAATAAAATATAACAAAAATTTGCATTAGATTTAAATCATTAATCATGCCCCACATGATCTAATCTCTTAGGGAGTGTGTTTAAGGACTTAATCTCTTCCTAAATAAATAACAACTTAGCTAATCTTGCAAAAGCATATATATTGCCTATATGAATTTTAAAATTAAGGTTAGTTAGTGGCCACCCTCAGCTTGTAAGTAACAATGTGATTTGTCCTCTCTTATGGAGGTAAATTTTATACCCATTTTTCATCTCAGATTTAGGTTGTACCTTGGCCCTCTTCAAAGCTCCCTAGATTTAGTTTCAGAGGTTGTTGTTTTCCTTTGTGAGCTACAAGCATAAATCCTCACCTCTTAGGCATTTTAATGACCTTGTATCATGGAATTATAAGTCCTAGATTTCTAACAAAAATTTAACTCAAACAAATAAATCACTTCAATTTCAAAAATATAAAGCCCAACCATAGGATGGTTTGGGATGCTTACTAGGCCTCCTAGTATCATAAGCATCCCCTACTTATCTTCCTTTGATTTCGATAATAACTTTCTCCTCTTGATCAATCCCACTTGATCTCCTGAAAATAAACCAATCGATTGATAATCCTATTATTGAAATCTTTGGAGAAAATAATCTTTTACCTTAATTGAGAGTATTCCTAAGGGATCTCATTCCTTAGGATGTAATTAACTATGGAAGTTTTCCTTCATAAGGAACTTAACGAACCCAGTTTAAAATAAACCCTGCTTTACTTTTCCATGTAAAGTAGGGGAAGAATCTCTAGTACATCTGAAAACCCATAGTCATTAGGAGTCTTATTAAGGTGATTAGGTCCATTGTAGGATGGTGACTTCTGTCTCTCGAGATAGTACATCATTTTTTTAATGGCATGCCTGATCACCCTAATAAGAATATCTGTGGATCTACGTGGTGTCCAACACAAGAAGTGTTATTTTGGTTCTTCATTTATTATTTCCCAAAAAGATAGATGAATGATGAAAATAAAAAAAATTAACCACAGTCGGTTAGGTTGGCTAGGTAGGCTAGGTGGGGTCAACAGAAAGTTCCATGGAGTGCTAAGGGGTTGCATGGGGGTGAGATAGTTGACTTTGGCTTGGATCCAATAATTTTGAAATTTAAGTCCTATGGTTTGATGGATAATCCCCTTAGTGCAGCCCACTTGACTTTTGGGGAGGTCTTAGGCTAACCTAGAGTGAGTTTAAGCTGAGTTAGGTTAGCCCACAAGATTCCCTAAGTTGGATTTGAGTGGTTTGGCTTGGATTGGTCAAATGGGTTTCATTTGGGTTTAGGTTGACCAACAAATTGGGTCAAACAAAGGCTTGGGTTAGGTTCATATGATGATTTGGGATGTTTTGGTTCAATTAATTTGGAATGGTTTGGTCTAGTTTTGGATTTGACTCATTTGGATTCAAAAGGGTCAAATTGGTTAAGTTGACCACTTTAACCAATTTGACCAAATTAGATTGGGTTAGGTGTTGAGTCAAGTTTAATTAGTTGATTAAAAATTATTGTAGGCTTTGGTTTGGTTTAATTTGGAATTAATTTGAATTTTGGTCAATTTGACCTTTTAGGTCAATTTGGGCTAGGTTGGGTCAAGTTGACCAATTGGTCAACTTGGGCTCAATCATGGCTTTGGTGAAGTTCATATGTGATTTGGGATGAACTTGAGCCATTAGTTGCAATCAATTTGGATTAAATTATGATTTGACCCATTTTGATTTTTTAGGCCAATTTGGGTCAACTTAGGTCAAGTAGCCAATTAGGCTTGGTTTGGCTCAATTGATGGTTTGGTCATATTCAATCATTGATTATGAATGAGTTTGAGTTAATAGTTTCAATCAATTTGTCATATGGTAGATTTTGGCTAATTTGGGTTTCATTTGGGCTAAATGTTGACTTGGTCAAAGGCTAGGTTTGACTTGGTTTTACCCAATTCAAGGTGGTTGATCACACCATGATGTTTGTTGATCATGATTAAGGTTTAGATGGGCTTAGTTCAATCCAATTTGGGTTGGATTATAAATTGGCTCAAAAAGGTCCTTAAGGTCACTTTAGGTCAAGTGAGCCTAAATGGGTTGATTGGCATGATCAAGATTTGATTCAAGTTTTGTTGAACTCACATATGAGCCTAGGATTGAAATATAAATTCAATTGAAATTGGTTTGGAGCCAAGTGGGTTTTAGTTCATATGACATTTTCAAGCCAAAGGGGTTAGCTTGGGCTTGATGTGGATTGACTTGGATTTGGTTTGATAATGGTGGTTTATGTTTATATTTGGATCAATGATTGAGGAATGATTGAATCATGAAGGAATCCATGAGTTTTGAGTTTATTTAGATGTAATTTAGCCAAGTATAAATGTTTGGCTAAAAGGGCTAAAATTGGGAATTTGATCTGATTTGTGTTTAGTTTTGGTCATTTCAATTTATATTTGTGAATTTAAATGAAGATATAAATGGGTTATGAGAAAATCACTTGAGTTTGGAGTGATTCAGAAGCAAATTTAATTAATCTTAGGGGAGTAGGTTTAAAGAGGCTAACTTGGATTTTGAATTGGTTTGATTTATTTTTGGTCCTTGGAAGGTGGGTTTCATTTATATTTATGAATATAAATGAAGGAATGATTGATTTATAAAGAAATAAATCATGTTTGGGTTGATTTGGATCAAAATTTGATTAGGTTTATGGAGGAGGGTCCATATGGCTTAAGAAGGGACTTGATTTAGTTTGATTTATTTTGATTTGATTTGAATGGTTTAAATTTGGATTTCATTTATATTTGTGAATATAAATTAAGGAATGATTAATTTATAAAAAAATCAACCAAATTTGAGTTGGTTTGAAGGAGCTTTGGCTAAGCATATGAAGGTGGTTCATATGACTTAGGAAAAGATTTTGGAATTTAGACTTAATCATGGGTTTCAATCATTTGGAGTTTGGAATTGATTTAAGATTTGAGATTGAATTTGATAATTGAGAAAATCAATTGGATTGGGGTTGATTTGAATTTGGTTAAGGCTAAGTCCATAAGATAAAATCAAAGGGCTAAGGAAGGGATTTGGAGTTTGGATTTAATCATGGGTTTCAATCATTTAAAGTTGGAATTGATTTATAATTTGCAATTTGGTTAGAGATTATTTGATAATTGAGAAAATCAATTGGATTGGGGTTGATTTGAATTTGGTTAATGCTAAGTCCATAAGATAAAATCAAAAGGCTTACGAAGTGATTTGGAGTTTGAATTTGGTGATGGATTTCAATCATTAGATAGTTGGATTTGATTTTGGGATTTTGAATTTGAATTTGAGGTTTGGGTTTGAAAGAGGGAAGCAAGGATTGTGGGATATAGTGGCAAGTCTTCCAAAATCCCAAGGCACAACCTATTCTATGGCTAACTCTTCTAAGTCTCTAGGGTTAGATTAAGTGTTCACCTAATTACTAGAAGTCTTTAAGACTAAGGAACTCTTAGTGTCCATGAGAGTCTTAGATCTATGATGAGGAAGTTGAGATCTCACTCCAAAAGTGAGGTCAACAATATGGTACTAGGCCAAAAATTGGGTAAAGAGATTGATTTGGTTATACTTATCTAGAGATAGAGAGTATAATACATTTGCTTCTTGTTGGCACTACAAGTTTCAAATTAATCCACAATATAGTTTATATAATACATCATCTAAAAGATTTCATAAATTCAAAGTACTTACTATAAAATTAAGTAAAACACCTATATTTTCTATAAAATTATAATAAAATATAAAAAATGTGAATTTTTAATATCTTACAAATTAGTATATAGTCATTTAAATTTAGTATTTTACATTTTGTTGGATAAAATTGAAGTTTAAAAAATTAGTACTTAACTTAATATAAATTAATATCTAATTTGATTCTAATTCTCAGGGAACGATACTCATTCTATATAACTTGAATAGGCATGTGCACTTGCATATAAGGGTAAAAGTACCAATCAAAGCTTCTCACATAAATTTTTCAATTTTTTTGGATTAATATCAATTTATTTCATTAAATTAAAGTTTATGGATTCAAAATTCTAATTTAGTGACCAATGATTCCCCAAATTTTTATTAGAGGTGTTTAACCTAATTTTAGATCCCTAAAATTTCAAATTAATTGGATCATTATTTTAAGTTTAATGTAAGTTTGATTATTTTTAATTAAACTCAAATTAATAGAAATTTATCCAAGGAGCTTCAATCATTAGAATTGGCATCTATTTTAATAGCTGATATTTGGCCAATCAACCAATTTTTGAACTTAATTAATGCATGTAATAAAATTCCTTCTAAAATATGACATGATATAACAAATTATATATATAAACTTGGAAACTACAAACTTAGATGACAACTAATCATTCTTTTAATTTGGTAAAGCACAAGAAGAAGAGTTCCTTATAGTTGTTTTTTTTTCATTTTTCAAACTCTCATGTAAATTAATACAATTATTAAAACATAGCTAATCTTAAACCAATTTGATAGAGTCCTCTCACCAGTTATCACTGCAGCTCCGACTTCAACAAACATAAGTCTGAGCCAAGCTTTCCCTTAAGTTAGTCTGCAATTCACACAAAAATGCAATAAAAAATATTCAAAAACATATAATTTATAAAACTATGATAGCTTGATCAACAAGTCGAAGTTACTATTCTTAATTATTTTTACAATGTAATACAAAATAATTACTCCCAAACTAGGAAAAAAATAGCTCTAATACACCCAAAATCTAATATTTTATATATTTTCCATTGAAAGATACATATTGGCTATAATACAATATTTTGTGATTATTTATATGTGTGTCTATCTATCTATCTATCTATCTATATATATATATATATATATATACACAAAGTTAACTGTAAACATAATAATCTTGAATTATGCAATCGACATGCATGAGCTAGAAATAATTTAAATTAAATAAGATATGCAAATTTATAAATAATGTGGAGCTCAGAAGGAAGAATGCAACTTTCGAATGGCCGCAGGGATGACACAAGACCCATTTCATCCGGGAGTGTGCTTATCTTATTTAAATTAAATAATATAAGCATTTGACAACACCTGAGGCTTCACATTGATTTTTTGTATCACATTTCTATACACGCAGTTGCTTTTTGCCTCCTCCTTCATTGTAAATCTCCCTTCATTTAATTAGTGCCAACTCGTGTGTGTGTAGAAATAAAATTTGGAACCTTGTAGCTACAATTTGGTGATTGATTGGTGATTCATTGTAAATCTCCCTTCATTTAATTACCCAATTGGTGATTGATTGGAGGCATTGATTGCAATCAATTGGGTTTAGAATGGGATTTGACTCAATTTGGCCTTTATGTCAAATTAGATCAACTTAGGTAAGTAGTCAAATTGGCTTGGTTTGGCTTAATTGATTGTAATTGGGTGATCAGTGATGAAAAATAATCACTTTGGAATGGACTGAGTGAATTGATTTAGTCTAATTTTAGTTGGATTTAAATTTGACTTAATTTGATCATTTAGGCTAAATTGGGTCATATTAGTGTTGACCTCATTTTTAGAATGAGCCCTCAACCCCTCCATCTTAGACATAGGACTTCTCTTAGAATTTAAGAGTTTCTTAGTCTTAAGACATATCAAGTGATTAGGTGGACACTCAACCTAGCCTTAGAAGTTAGAAGAGTTAGCCATAAGGATAGGTCATGCCTTTGGGGTGTTAGGAAAATTTGCCTACCCTATAGCTTGAATCACATTCCTCACTTCCTTCCTTTAAGTCAAACTCCAAATCAAATCAACATCAAAGCTTAAATCAATTCCAACTTAATTGATTTCCTCCAAACTCAAATCAATTCCAAATGATTGAATCTCATGATTGAAACTTATGATTGAAGCCTATGATTGAAAATCAAAGTCAAAAATATTCCCAAGTCCTTTGATTCCTCCCATGGACTTAGCTCAAATCAAATTTAAATCAATTCAAATTCAAGAAATTTTATGACAACCCATTTATATTCTCATTTATATTCACATATATAAATGAAATATAAATTCAAACCAATCAAACTAAAACCCAAAATTCAAATCCAAATCAAGAAATCTTTCTTAAATCACTTTGATTCCCTCACATGGACTTAGCTCAAATCAAATTTTAATCACTTCAAATTCATAAAATTTTCTCATAACCCATTTCTATTCTCATTTATATTCACAAATATAAATGGAATATAAATTCAAATATCCAAAACCAAATCCAAAAAAATCAAACTCAAACTCAAACTCATCCAAA
This sequence comes from Cymbidium sinense, assembly GCA_021442155.1. Taxonomy (NCBI): domain Eukaryota; kingdom Viridiplantae; phylum Streptophyta; class Magnoliopsida; order Asparagales; family Orchidaceae; genus Cymbidium; species Cymbidium sinense. Next base: position 11,787,168 of record CM038223.1, on the reverse strand, counting down.
ATTTAACTTAAGCCTTTCAAGTCAAATTCTTGAACTTAGCCAAATCAATTTCAAATCAAGCCAAACCCTTGATTTTTATTCATGATTCAATCAATCCTACAATCATGAATCAAATATAAACACAAACTTCAATCACTTAACCAAAAGTTAATTCAAAAATCAAACCCAAGTCAAACTCATGTTCACCCTTTGAACTTCAAATTGTCAAATGAATCAAAACCCATTTGACTTCAAACCACTTGAAAATGGATTTATATTTCAATCCTAAGTCCATATGTGAATTCAATCAAACTCAAATCAAGCTTTGACCAAGCCATTTGACCCACTTAAGCTCACTTGACCCAAAGTGACCTAAAGTACCCCTTTTGAGCCAAATTCTAATCCTACCCAAATTGGGTTAAACTAAGCCCATCTAAGCCTCTCATCATGATCAACAATCATCATAAGATGATCAATCACTCAAATTGGGTCAAACCAAGTCAAACCTAAGGATTGACCAAGTCAATATTTGACCAAAATGAAACCCAACATAGCCAAAACCCACCATAGGCCAAATTGATTGAAACCATTGATCAAATTCATGACCATTGTTTGAAGTTGGCCAAGTCAACATTTGAGCCTAGCCAATTGGCCACTTGACCCAAGTTGACCCAACTTGACCTAAAAAGTCAAAATGTGTCAAAACTTGATCTAAGCCAAATTGATTAAAATTAATGGGTCAAGTTCATTCCAAATCACTTGTTGAACTTGACCAAAGCCTCAATTGGCCAACTAGACCCAACCTAGCCCAATTGAACATGAACCTAACTTGACCTAAAAGGTCATATTGAGCCAAAATCAAATTGGATCAAAATTGATTGGAAACAAAGATACCAATCCTGTTCATGTGACCAATGAAATCTAAGTCAACCCATGACCTAACCCAAATAGGTCAAATTGGACAAATGGGTCAAATTGGTCAACTTGACCCATTTGACCTAAATAAACTCAATTTAACCAAAATCAAATATAAACTAAATTGAATCAAACGAAAGCCACAAAAACATTTCAAATGGTCATATGAACTTAACCCAACCCTTGGTTTGACCCAATTTGACCAATTGGTCAACTTGACCCAAGTTGCCCCATTTTGACCTAAATGGGTCAACATGAGCCAAATCATATCAAATCAACTCCAAATCCATTAAAACTTGGCCTAACCCATTTTTCAATCATACTAAACATATTCAAATTGAAATCCAAGCTAAATGACCATTTTACCCCTAGGACATAGGGTAAATGTTGGCCAAATTCACATTCAACTTGGTCAAATCCTCTTCATGACCACTTGGCACCCTCTTAGTGGACCAAGTGGACACTAGTGAGTGTGGTGCACCTAACCCATTGGGTTTGGTTCAGCCCAACCCAACCCAAGGTCAAAACCAACAACCTCCTTGAAATTAAGCACATGGAAATCCTTCCTCCACTCAATTAAACACATGGCCACTTTTCCACTACCTCTCTCTGGCCAAAATGACCCACGTGCAAGCCCTAAATGGCCTAACAACCCATTGCATGAGGTGTATTGATAAAAAATGGTAAGAGAAGGCTCGACCATCCGATTTCTTTAGGGGGAGATATACTCCCCCTAATTTCACTTGAATTCAAGACACTATTGAAGCTTATGTAAGCTTCCTAGAGTGAAATTAAATGTCCATTTTCTCCCATAATAAAATGGGGAGCTCCACTTGAAATCCAACTTACTCCACACTCAATACCAAGCTAATTCCACCTTTGAGCACCATCAGAGGATCAAATTGAAGTCACTCCAAGCTTCATTGAAGTTCCTAAGGTAAGAGAGGACTACTCTTGATCAAGGCTGAGCTCAAGTGAAGGTGAAGTTGGCCTCCAAGAAAATCCATTCAATTTCAAGGCCTCAAACTTCAACAAAGCTTCATCTCCACTAGACGAAGCTTCTCAAAGGGAATCGCCAGGGATAGCCTCCGTGAGGTAAGCCATGAAATCGAGCTTAGGTTAGATGTAGTGTGGTCCTTTGTGAAAGGAATTTCTACTTCAAATAAATCTAGCCGTTGGATGTGATATCTCTTACATGGTGATGGTGTGGGTTGAATTTTGTTTCAATCTAAGCTCAATCGAGCTCAGTTCTCCCCTTGGAAGATGGACGGTGGCCATCTCTCGCAGGGAAGATCAGAGGAGAATCATGGGCCGTCCATCCATACATTTTGGATGGACGGCCATGATTAAAACACGTAGATCTAAAATTTTAATCCTTTAGAATAGCAAATTTAACCTCATCCATCTGATCCATGATCGGATGGATAGGGAGAAAGTGTGTAGTACCGCCGCTGATGCGACGCTATGATGTGATAACTTAAATAGTGAATCACATCGCACCACATGGAAAAGTGCGCACCGCGTCAGCCTCCATGTGGCACCATCAGGATTAGGTTTATAATTAAGGGATTAATTACTTAATTAATCAAGGAAACTTCAAATATTCATATCAAAGTGTAGAAAAATCAAAAAAATATGAAATAAATTGCATATGAAAGATAATTAAATGTAGAATATTATAAAATTGATTTTGATGGATTTTGAACAATCTTATTTTCAAGATTTGGGTTTTATTGGGGATTTTATTTACTCACTTAATTACCCCACGATTAATCCAAACTTTTGTGTGTATGATTAGTAGGATGACTTCCTCTCCTAATTTTCTTGGGATTTATTGATGGTTTAATTAGAGAATTTAGATTAATTTCTAATTACTCTCTTAATATAATTAAGTTTAATTAAGTGTAATTAGTGATTTAACCCTTGATTGAGTTAATTAAGGGTTGTTTAAGTGAACAGGAGGTTTAGGGAATAATTTTGGGATATTTTCCTTAAGCTATTCTTTAAACCCATATTTCTTCCTTAATCCAAACTTAATTAAGGATTTATTCACTAATTGTCAACCTAATTAATTTGATAAAATTCTAAAACCTTTCGAAACTTAACTAATTAATCTTTGGTAGATTCTTAGGTGTTCAATAACCTAAGTACATTAAGGAAATCAAAATCCAACTCACATGTGTGAGAGGGGTTATGAAAGTACTTAAATTAAACCCTTTAGTTTAATTAATCATTAATCATGAGCTAATTACATTAGGCCCTTTTGTTTCCTAGGTGCATTGCTGATTTAAATTCTTTATGTGAATTTATGTCATCTCATTAGCTCATAATTATTTGATTAAGTTTGCCAAGGTGGTGTAGGAAAGGGGTAATTAACACACTTACTAAATAAAATATAAAAATCACCTAATGATCCTAAGAACAAACTAAATTAACTCACATATGGGGGAAATGGGTTAGGACCAGTAAACATTCTTTCACATTTCCTAAATCAAACATAAAGAAAATTCAAAACAAAAATCACATTAAACAAACTTTGATTCACTTTGAACTTTATTATTTCATAGGATTGTCTTTAGGAATTAATTTGGGTGAATGAATTTACATTGTTTTCATCATTTTATTTCTTTCCTAGCATGCTAAATGTATATGTCATATGAAGTTCATGCATTCATGCCTTTTAAAGTCAAATTGAAAATAAAATATTTTCTTTATGTCAAAATGCATATTTTGGCTAAAGTAAAAAATATGAATGGCCATTATCACTACTAAATCCAAAACTATTTTCAAAATCTATAAATCAAACACCTAAAACTGAAAGTGTGAAACTTATAATTATTTATAAGCTTGCATGTGGATAAAAATATGAAGATGTGCATAGTGTGGCTTTCCTTCCCTTTTCTTTCAACATAGTTTTAAAAAGGATTTGGCAAAGTGTATAGCTCATTTGAAATAAACAAAACACTTGCCTAACCCCATTACTATTCATTCCTATGCTATTACTTAAGAAGGACATCCACACTTGTACATATAAATTGCATAAACAAAACAAACAAACAAATACAAATTTTTGCATCTTTCTTTTTTCCATTCATTTCTTTTGTACATGTGTTTGTACTTAAGGAAAGTGGTATATTAGTCCTGACAACTGAGGTTGGCTTTAAGTAGCCCTAAGTAGGTCTTGTACCTTACACCCCTGGTGCTAATAATGGCTCCATACTCACTTATGCCTTTCATACATACACATGTGCATGTGAATAATGGATAAAAGAAACCCTTCTTTTCTACTTAATGAAAATCATGCATCATAAAGCATTCAAATTTTCTTAAGTAACTTTTCTTAGCATTCATCATAAAGTGTGCTAAACATTTCCATTTGTATGTATAGATATGCTTAGGATTCATTCATATGCATGTTATACATGTTGGGAAAGAAATGAAGTAATGTGTGTTTTGTGATATTAATTCACTTTACTTAATCTTAAAATGCCTTTTCTTTTGAATGAGTTAGTTTAGAGGTTGATCTAAACTTAGGAATAATTAAAACATATAATAAAACATCACCAAACAAAATCAAACATGAATCTACTTTAGAAATTACTTAGGGTAGGGAAGGAAAGAGAAGTTTTCTTCTCTTTTCCCTCTCTTTATAACCTTTAGTAATTAAGTAGGTTCATTTAAACCAAACAAAAATTATCAAATAAAATCAACCTAAATCTACTAAACAACTTAGATAAAACCACCCTTTAAGTTGAACATTTTCATACTTAGGAAATCTAAACTTTAAAGCCTAGTTAAGCATAGCACACACATTAGGCTAAGTCACCACTTCTAGTTTTAAGTTAGGGCGATGCATGGATTGATGTTTACTTTTATTATTTGATATATTATTTCTAATCTAGATGTTAGGGTGTATGTGCATAGAATGAATGGTAGGATGATTTAGAGTAGTCATTATTTTATGCAGGGGATTGTGCATAATGGATGTTGTAATAAAAATATATATATCTACTTCTATTGTGTAGGTGCTTATACCCCTAAGCATAATCCAATAGGCTAGGTGGACTTAGTTATCCATGTGTGGGGTGCATGGTCAAATATACATGCTTGGGATTTGTATGGTTTGTTTAGCTAATCTCTATTTTATAGGTGTTAGTTAGATTTACTTTTTCATTTCATGTAATTTTATAATTAGGATTTGGAAATGATTGTTATAGGGAATTAGGATGAGCATTGGTCATAAGATCTCATCTTATGTACCATGTGAAGCTTTGGAGTATCCACATTCCAACCATCCAAATGAAGAAACCAAAGAAGAAAGAAGAAAAGAAGAAGAAAGATGAAAAGAAGAATGAAGAAATGAAGAATGAAGACCCCCATAACATGAATTTTCTTGCTTAATAGTAATTAATTCATTTATAATCTTGGTTGTATAAGGGTAGAGCTCAGCTACCCAATTTATTTTTGGATTTGTGTGGTGGAGCCCGACCACAAATGGCTTTTTATTCTTTTGTGTTAGCTTTATAAAATGTTTGATATTTTATTAAGCTTGTGATGGCATCCTTTTCCTAGTTCCTTCCTTGCTTGATGTATTGCCTGTGATGATTAGGCTCTTAGGGAAAAATAAATCTCCTACTAAATTAAATAACTCTAAATTAAAAATAAAGAACTTATAACCTCACCTAAAGCTTAGGCTAAAAATGAAGATAAAAGAATTAACAACGCCTTAGCTAGATGAGTATTTCTTTTCTAACATCATGCATAAAAGCATATTGTTTCACTCTTGATTGGAGGGCTTCCACCTTTGCCAGAGAACTTGGCTTGACCTTTGAAAGCCATGGTGGAAATACACCTCCCCCCATCTCATTGATTTTGACCCATAATCTTATTTCTCATGCATCAAGCATATGAATCCTATAAGCCTGAGTCAAATGATTGTCCAAAAATAAAAATAAAATGTAATATAATTTGCATTAGATCAAGGTCATTTTTCATGACCCTACATGATCTAATCTCTTTAGGGAGTGTGTTTAAGGACTTATTCTCTTTCTAAATAAATAATAACCTTACTATCTTGCATAAACATAAGACTTGACTACATGAATTTAAACCGTAGGAGGAGTTAGTTGGCAGCCACCCCCAGGTAGTTCTAAGTCCAACTGTTATGTGGTTTATTCTCTCTTGTGGAGGTAAACCAAATACCCATTTTTTTCCTTAGATTTAGGTCATGCTTTCGGTCATCGCCGTACCTCTCTAGATTTAGGTCTGATATTGTTTCTACCCTTTGCAGGCCATAAGTATAAATCCTCACCTCTTAGGCATTTCCATAACCTTGTATTGTGGAATTATAAGCACTAAATTTCTAAATAAAATTTCAATTTAGATGAATAATTCAATTTCAAAAACATAAAGCCCAACCATAGGATAGTTTGAGATGCTCGCTAGGTTTCCTAGCATCGTGAGAATCTCTTACTTATCTTCCTTTGGCTTTGATAATAACTCTCTCCCTTTGATCAATCCCACTTTATTTGATAAAAATAAACTAATCGATTGATAGTCCTACATATTGAAATCTTTGGAGATAACGATCATTTACCTTAATTGAGAGTATTCCTAAGGAATCTCATTCCATAGGATGTAATTAACTATGCCTCCATAGGAACTTAAAAACCCCATTTAAAATAAACCTCGCTTTACTTTTTCATGTAAAGTAGGGAAGAATCTCTGGTATATGACCCATTATTGTCCTTAGAGTCCTTATTCAGGTGATTAGGTCCATTGTAGGATGGTGACTTCTATCTTTTAAGATAGTACACCTCTCCTCAATGTCATACCCAATCACCCTAATAAGAACATCTGTGGATCCACGTGGTGTCCAAATGCAAAGAGTATATTTCTATCTTCATTTTTATCTGTGTAGATTGAAGATGGAAGTATTACTCTTAGAAAATGTCTAATAAATTTTTCACCATAGATTTTTCGGGTGACTCCACCGGGGAGGGTTCCTCTCTCCATCTTTGGTAAATGATCGTTGTCTCTAAGTATCGATAGTGGGTTTGTACTTTTGTATGAATCAAAGACTATCTTTATTTCTGTTGGCACTTAGCTTATTTCATCCTAAGTTAAGCTATTAACGCCTTTAGGTTTTAGGACCTCACCTTATGTTGGTCTTATGAACCCCCGTTGGGTTCTCCAATGGATGAAAATAAAAATTTAATAAAATGAAAATATTTAAAGACTTCCTCCTTATCATTTTTATGATAAGGAAAGGTTCATTCTAAATAATAAAGAAAAATAAATTCTTCATAAAAGTCTCAATTTCCAAAAGCACTTTTTCAAAATACACTTAATAAAATATTTGCACTGCATGTAACAATTTTTATAATTGTCATATTTAGGAACATTTCAAAAGTAAAAATTCCAACAATCATAAACTTTCAAAAAGCACAACATTTGAAGATGGATTTTTCCATTCAATACATTCAAATGTGTTGAATGGATGTTGCATCTTCAAAAAAAAATTACAACTTTGAAATTCCATTCAACACATTCCACCTATGTTAAGTTATAATTTTCACCATTTCAAACAAAATCAAAAATAAAATTTTCAAAAGCACATGTGAAACCTCTCCATTCAATATTCCCACATTTATTGAATGGATGTTTCATTTTCAAACAAAATCAAAAATAAATTTTCCAAAAGCACATATAAAACCTCTCCATTCAATATACTCACATTTACTGAATGGATGTTTCATTTTCAAACAAAATAAAAAATAAATATTCCAAAAGCACATATTAACATCTCCATTCAATTTACCCAAATTTATTGAATGAAGATTTAATTTCCAAATAAAATGAAATTATTTTGACTTCCCTCTTAACATATTCCATATATGATTAGGTTGAGATTTCCTCTTTTCAAAAATTGATTTCCATCTCACATACCCAAATTTGTTAAATGGAAATCTCTCTTTTCAAAATCAACAAAAATAAATATTTTTCAAAACACATTTGGAACTTCATTCTAACATATCATATTTCCTAAAGTGAAGTATCCAAAATTGAGAAAAAAAATTTGAAACACATTTTTGGAATTTCATTTAGCATACTAAAATTTGCTAAGTGAAATCCCCATTTCACAAAAAAATTTTCAAAACACATTTGAAACTTCATTTTGGCATACCATGTTTGCTAAAATGAAGTCTCCCTTTTTCAAAACAAAATTTTTAAAAGAAGCACATTGGAACTTCATTTTTTTAACATATCACATTTGCTAAAATGAAGTGTCTATTTATCAAAAATGAAATCCAAAACAAAAGAAACACATTAGGATTTTCTTAGCATACGTAAATTTGTTAAGAATCATATTTTTAAAATAAAATCCAAAACAAAAGAAACACATTAGGATTTTTTTAGCACATCCAAATTTTCTAATGATCCTACTTTTCAAAATCAAATAAAAAAAATCAAAAGAAGCACATTAGGGTTTCCTTAGAATACCCAAATTTGCTAATGATCCTATTTTTCAAAATCAAAATCTTCAAAAAGAAACACATCAGGATTTTCTTAGCATGCCTAAATTTGCTAAGAATCCTACTTTCATAATCAAATCAAAAGTCAAAAGAAACACATTAGGATTTTCTTAGCATTCTCAAATTTGCTAAGGATCCTATTTTCAAAAAGTTTCAAAACAAAACACATTTGAATTCTTCATTTTAGCATACCCAAATTTGCTAAATGAGGACTCCATTTTTCAAAATCATAAATGATTAACAAAACAAAGCAAATGAAGAAAAAGAAGAAATTGTATTCAAACACTTTACTTAGCATACCCAAATTTGCTAAGTGAGTGAATTCCAAAAACCACAAAAAAATCAAAATTCAAACATGAGCCTATGGAAGCATCTCTTCAAAAATATATTTGAACTCATTTTCCACATATCCAAATTTGTTGAAAGTGGATTCTATATTCAAAAAAATTCTCTTTCCAATCAAAACCAAATCTATTCTAAATCCATTCCTATTGACCTAATTTTTAGGATGAGCTCTCTTAGACATAGGATTCCTCTTAGACTTTAAGAGTTCCTTAGTCTTAAGACACATCTAGTGATTAGGTGGACACTTAACCTAGCCCTAGAGACTTAGAAGGGTTAGCCATAGGAATAGGTCATGCCTCATGGTGTTGGGGAAAATTTGCCTACCCTTAGCTTGAACCATTCCTCACCTTCCTTCCTTCAAGTCAAACTCCAAATCAATCTTATCTTATTTTCTCCAAACTCAAAATCAACTCCATATGATTGAAATCCATGATTGAAATTCCAATTTAAAATTCTAGTCCATTCTTCATGGACTTAGCCTAAATCATGATCAAAAACCAAATCAAATCTTTGAGATTTTCTCATAATCCATTTATATTCTCATTTATATTCACATATATAAATGAAATGTAAATTCAAAATAAAAAATCCCAAAATTTTCCTAAATCCTTAATCCTCTCTTAAAGACTTAATATAAATCATCTTCAAATCAAATCAAATCCTTGAGATTTTGTCACAACTCATTTATATTCTCATTTATATTCACATATATAAATGAAATATAAATATAAATAAATCAAACAAAATTCTAAAATTCTAGCTCCAAATGCCAAATATTTCCTAAGTCCTTTTAAATGACTTAGCCTAAATCATGATCAAATCACTTCAAATCCTTCAAATTTTCTCATGATCCATTTATATTCTCTTTTTATTCACATGTATAAATGAAATATAAATAAATTCAAACAACCAAAACCATCTCGAAAAATCAAACTCAAATCCACTCAAAATCCAACCTAAGCCTTCCAAGTCAAAATCTTGAACTTAGCTAAATCAACTTCAAATCAAGCCAAGCTATTAATTTTTCTTCATGATTCAATCAACCTTACAATCATGAATCCAAATATAAATACAAACTTTAATCACCAAATCATAAATTAATCCAAAAATCAAACCCCAAATCCTTTCATATTCTTCCTTTGAATATGAAATTATCAAATGAATCAAAACCAATTTGACTCCAAACCACTTGCAAATGGATTTATATTTCAATCATAAGTCCATATACAAGTTCAATCAAATCAAATCAAACTTTGATCAAGCCATTTGACCCACTTAGGCTCGCTTGACCCAAAGTGACCTAAAGTATCCTTATGAGCCAAATTCTAATCCTAACCAATTGGATTGAACTAAGCCCATATTTTTCTCTCATCATGATCAACAATCATTATGGGATGATCAATCAACCAAATTGGGTCAAACCAAGTCAATCCTAAGGGTTGACCAAGTCAACACTTAGCCCAAAAATGAAACATAACATATTTCACCATAGGCCAAATTGATTGAAACCATTGATCTAAGTTTCATGACCTATATTTGAACTTGATCAAGTCAACATTTGAGCCTAACCCAGCCCACTAATACTTGACCCAAGTTGACCCAACTTGACCTAAAGTCAAAATGTTAAAACTTGATCTAAGACAAATTGACTCAAACCAATGGGTCAAGTTCATTCCAAATCACTTGTTGAACTTGACCAAAGCCTCAATTGGCCAACTAGACCTAACCTAGCCTAATTGACCTTGAACCCAACATGACCTAAAGGGGTCATGTTGAGCCAAATTCAAACTTAACCAAAATTGATTGAAAACAAAGATACCAATCCACTCAATATGACTAACCAAACCTAAACCTACCCTTGACCTAGCTCAAATAGGTCAAATGGGTCAAATTGGTCAACTTGACCCATTTATCCTAAATGAAGTCATATGAGCCAAATTCAAAGCTAAACAAAATTGAAACAAACCAAAGCCACCAAAACATTTCATATGAACTTGACCCAACCCTTGGTTTGACCCAATTTGACCAATTGGTCAATTTGACCCAAGTTGACCCATTTTGACCTAAATGGGTCAACATGAGCCAAACCATATCAAATGAACTCCAAATCTCATGAAACTTGGCCAAACCTATTTTCTCCACATACCCAACATATCCAAATTGAAATATCAGCAAAATGACCATTTTACCCCTAGGCCATAGAACAAATTTTGGTCTAATCCATGGGTAATTTGGTCAAGCCCTCTTCATATCAACTTGATACCTTCCTAATAGCTCAAGTGAACCTAATGGAGAGTGGTGCACCTGACCCAATGGGTTTGGTCAGCCCAAATGGGCCCAAGGAAAAACCCAACCCCTAGCTCAAATTGGCTAATTAAAAATCCTCTTACCACTCAATTTGAAGAACATGGGAGGTTACCAATCCACTCAAGAAATCAAACCGACCATGTGCAAAGATCTAATAGCCTAAACTACCCTTTCAATATGGACAATTAGATCAAAATAGCAACCCAAGTGTCGGACGTCTGATTGCCATAGGGGGAGATATACTCCCCCTAATTCAATTTGAATTGATGATCCTCACATTCAATTGAGCACTAGAGAGAGTTAGAAACATAGAGCATTCTAGCTTCCTAAGAGGATTTAGATCTAGCTTTCTCATTTCCTTAGAAAGTAAGGGAGCTCATCTAAATTCCTAACTTCCACCTCACTCAAAACTACTCCAATTCCACTTGCACACTCCCTCAGGGGATCAAGTTGAGTGTTCAAGCTCTCATTCAAGTTCACAAAGCAAGGAGGAGGTGAATTGGATCAAAGCGGCAAAGGAGAGCAAGTGGTGTTGGTCCATAGGGAGGTCTACTCAACCTAAGGCTTGAAACTTTGTGGCTTCATCTCCACCAGAAGCTACCTCAAGTCGAGCACTGTGACCACCTCCGGTGAGGTATGGAATTTTTGACCACTGAGCTTAGGAGGTGTTGGTCCTTTGTGAAAGAAATTTTTATGGCATGTGAAATCCACCGTTAGATAGGTTTGTAATTGTTCTTAGATGGTGTGGGTACAATCTCATTCCTATCTTAGCTGAATCGATCTCAGATCTTCTCTAAGATCATGGATGGTCTATATTGAGCCTCAAGGAAGAACTAGGGCAATCCTTGCCGTCCATCCACACATTTTGGATGGACGGCCAAGATTAATCGCAGGTTTTAGAAATCCTTTATCCCTTTAAAAACCGTGGGGTGATCCCTTGACGTTCGATCCTTGATCGAAAGACAGGGATCAAACTACGTCTCGTCGCCGCTACGCCACCCTGACGTGACATTTAAGTGATCCCCTCACCACGCGACATGTGTAAAGCAAATCACTCACCATCGCTGTCACATGAGTAAGGGATTAGTTAGGGATTTAATTAATTTTAATTAATCTCATAACCATCAAAAATTTATACCTTCCTCAATAAAATTCAAAAAAATTTGAGGTAAATTTCATTGGAAAGATAATTCAACCTAGAATATTTTAAAATGATTTCAATGGATTTTAAATTATAATTTTCTCTAATTTTGGGTTTTAAAGAAAATATTATTTTGCTAATTACTTCTTAATTAATCCTCTGATTTATCCCAAACTTCTTGGGTAAGTTTTAGGGGATGACCTCTGCCTTCTCTAATTTTCTTGGGATTTATTTAAGGCTTAATTATGGGAATTGCAAATGTGTTTTCTAATTACCCTCTTTATGTAATTAATGATAATTAAGAGTGGGATTAGCATTTTAATCCATCATTAGAGTTGATTAAGGTTAGATCCAGTGAATAGGTGGCTTAGAAAATAATTTTGGGTCATTTCCCCTAAGCTATTCCTTAAACCCCCTTTTCTTTCCTTAATCCTTTCTTAATTAAAGGTTAATTCATTAATTATCTTTCTAATTAATTTCTTAAAATTTTAAAAACTTCCAGAACTTAATTAACCTACTTTGGGTAGATGCTTAGGTGTTCAAGAGCCTAAGTTCAATAAATCAAAACCCAACTCATATGTGTGAGGGGTGTTTTGAAATTACTAAGTTAAACCCCTTAGCTTAATTAACCATTAATCATGAGACAAATTGCATTATTTTCTTCCTAGGTGCATTACAAATTTAAATTCCTTGTGAGTTTTATGTCATCTCATTGGCTCATAATTACTTGGTTACTATGCTAAAGTGGTGTGTAAGGGTTAATTAACTTATTTAATTCATACCCTAACCAATCAAAATTTAAAATGAATCTAATCATCTAAAAATTAAAAAAAAAGTCAAACACATGTGGAATGGGTTAGAATAGCAAACTCAACTCACATTTTCAAAATTAAATCAAAACTCAAACTCAAATAAAAATCACTTTAAACAAGCTTTGATTTCCTTTAAACTTTCTTATTTCTTAAGATTGTCTTTAGATTTAATTAAAGTGAATGTTTACATGCTTTCATTGCTTTTAGTTCTTTCCCAACATGTAAATATGTGTCATGGTTTCATGCATTCATACTTTTCAAAATACAAATGTAAAATAAAATGTTAACTTTATGTCAAATTTGTATGTGTTGGCTAAAGTAAAAATATGAGTGGCTATTATGACTATTAAACTCAAATTATTTTCAAAAATATATGAATAAATTATTAAAACTAAAAGTGTGCTACTTATATTTTAATTATAAGCTCACATGTCAATAAAATATAAAGATGTGCTTAGTGTAGAATCTCTTTCTCTTCTCTTTTAGTATAATTTTGAATAGGATTTGGTAAGATGCATGGTTCATTTGAAAAGAACCTAACACTTGCCTAATCCCATATCCTATTCATCCCTATGCTATTACTTAAGAAGGGTACCTATGCTTGCACATAAATACATTCCACGTTAAAATAAATCAACTAAAACAAACTTTTGCATTCTTCATTTCCAATCATTTCTTTTGTACACATGTTTGTATTTAAGGAAAGTGGTATATTAGTCTGGACAACTCCAAGGTTACGATTTTAAGTAGCCTAAGTAGGTCTTATACACACTCCTGGTTGATAATGGTGCATCACTTATGCCTTTCTTACTTTCATGTGTATGTGAAAATTGGATAAGAAAGCCCCTTTTCTACTTAATGAAAATCATGCATCATAAGCATTCAAATTTTTTTAAGTAACTTGCTTACCATGCATCATGAAGTGTGCTAAATATTCCCATTTGGTGTGTATAGATATGCTTAGGAGATATTCATATGCATGTTATACATGTTGGGAAAGAAATGAAGTGATGTGTGTTTTGTGAATTTAGTTCATTTTACTTAATAATAAAATGCCTTTCTTTTGGATAGGTTTGGTTAGAATTTATCTAAACTTAGGATTAATCAAAATACATAATAAAACATTCACTAAACCAAACTAAAAATATGATTCCACTTAAGAAATTACCTAGGTTAGGGAAGGAAAGAGAAGTCCTCTTCTCTTTCCCTCTCTTCATAACTTAGTAATTAATTGTAGGATTCACTTGAATCTAATCAAAACATAAAATAAAAATCAACCCAAAATAAGTAAATAACTTAAATGAAACCCTCCACTAAGTTGAACATGCTTCACACATAGAAATCCTAATTTAAATCCATAGCTAAGCATACCACACAAACCTCGAAAGAAAACATGTTAGGCTAAGTCACCACTTCTAGCTTTAGGTTAGGGCGGTGTATGGTTTGATGCTTGCTTTTGTTTTGTGATATATGATATATACTGGATGTCAGGGTGCATTCTCGTAGAATGAATGGTAGGGTGATCTTAGTCTAACCATTATTTTCTGGAGGGGATTGTGCTTATGGGGCGCTATAATAAATAAAAATATAAATTCTTTTGCTTGCAGGTGCTTATACCCCTAAGCATAATACAATAAGCCAGGTGGACTTATTCACCCATGTGTAAGGTGATAAGTTAAATATACATGCTTGGGATTTGGTGGTTTTTTTAGCTAACCTTTGTTTTAAAGGTGTTAGATAGATTTACTTTTCCTTTTTATATAAATTTTACAATTAGGATTTTGGAATGATTGTTATGGAAATTAGGATGAGCATTGGTCATAAGATCTCATCTTATGCAACATGTGAAACCTTGGAGCATCCACCTTCCAACCATCCAAAAGAAAGAACCAAAAAAGAAAGAAGAAAAAAAGAAGAAAGAAGAAATGAAGAAATGAAGAAATGAAGCTTGAAGACCCCCATAATAATGAATTCCTTGCTTAATTGTATTTAATTCATTTCTAATATGGGTTGTATAAGGGTAGAGTTTGGCTACCCAATTTTTTTTGGGTTTGTGTGGTGGTGCCCGACCACATTTGGCCTCTTATTCTTTTGCGCATAGCTTTATATATTATTTGATGATTTGTTTAGCTTGTGTATTAAGGGGCATCCTTTTTCTAATTTCTTCCTTGATTTAGGTATGGCCTGGATGAAGATTAGGCTCTTAGGGAAAAACAAATCTTTTACCCAATGTAATAACTCAAAACTAAAAATAAATAACTCATAACCTCACCTAAAGCTTAGGTTAAAATCAAGATAAAATAATTAGCAACTCTAGCTAGATGAGTATTTCTTCTATAACATGCACAAATGCATCTTATTTCACTCTTGATTGAGGCTTCCACCTTGCCAGAGAAACTTGGCTTGACTTGTGAGAGCCATGCTGGGAACACACCTCCTTCCTTCTCGTTGATTTTGGCCAATAACTTTATTTCTCATGCATTAGGCATATGAATCCTATTAGCCTAAGTCAAAATGATTGTCTAAAATTGAAAAAAAAAATGAAATATGAATTGCATTAGATTTTGGTCATTTGAAGCATGCCTTCTTCATGATCTAATCTCTTTAGAGAGTGAGTTTAAGGACTTAGTCTCTTTCTAAAATAAATTACAACCTAGTTATCTTGCATAAAGCATGACTTGCCTACATGAGTTTAAAATTGTAGGAGGAGTTAGTTGCCACCCCTGTGGTTAAGTCCAAGCAAGTGGTTTGTCCTCTCTGGAGGCAAACCAAATACCCATTTTCCTTAGATTTAGGTTTGCTTTTGCCTCCCAAAGCCCTAGATTTAGGTTCTGGTTGCTTTTCCCCCATATATAAGCATAAATTCTCACCTCTTAGGCATTTCCATAACCTTATATTATGGAATTATAAGGCCTAGCATTCGAATGAAAAATTCAACTCCAATAAATTAAATCAATTTGAAAAATGCAAAGCCCAATCATAGGATAGTTTGAGGTGCTTGCTAGGTTTCCTAGCATTATGAGCAGCTCCTACTTATCCCTATTTGGCTTCGATAATAAATCTCTCTTTCATCAATCCCATTTGATCTTCAAAAATGAACCAATCGATTGATAGTCCTTTTGCTATTGAAATCTTTAGAGATAACGATCATTTACTTTAATCGAGAGTTTTCCTAAGGAATCCTCATTCCTTAGGATGTAATTAACTATGGTGGCTTGCCCTTGTAGGGAACTTAATGAACCCAAAATAAACCATGCTTTACTTTTCATGTAAAGTAGGGAAGAATCTACACCTCAAGACCCAATGTCCTGGAGTCCTTATTTTGGTGATTAAGTCCATTGTAGTGAGACTTCTATCTTCGAGATAGTACACCTTTCTGCATACAATCCCTTAAATAAGTACACGGATCTATGTGGCATCTTAAAGATGAATTTTTATATTCTTGCTTTCCACCAATGGATTGAAAATATAGAAATTTTTCACCAATAGATTTTTTTTTCGCTAGGGATGGTTCCTCTCTCCATCTTTGGTAAATGATCGTTGTCTCTAAGTATCGATAATGGGTTTGTACTTTGTATGAACACTAGACTATCTTCGCACTTAGCTTATTTATCCTTAAGTAAGTTAGCTAACATTTTTAGGTTTTAGGATCTCACCCCGTGTTGGTCTTAAAACCCCCATTGGGTTCTCCAATGGATAAAAATAAAAATAAAAATCTAAACAAAGAAAATAGTTGAAGACTTCCTCTTTATCATCCTTTTGATAAAGAAAGGTTCATTCTAAAATAATAAAGTCAAAATAAATTTTCTCATAAATGCACTCTTTTAAAAATGCACATAATAAAATCTTTCACAAAATTTTCTTAAATCACCCTCATCTAACAATTATTATAATTGTTACATTTAGGAATCTTCAAAAATAGAATAAACAATATTTTCCAAATGCACAAATGAATATCTTCCTTCAATTCATTTTGATGAAGATTTCATTTTCAAAATAAAGTGAACAATCATCTTTCCAAAAATTAAAATCAAAATTTTCAAAGAAGCACATATGAACCTCTCCATCAAATTGAATGGAAGTTTCATTTTCAAACAAAATTAAATTTTCCAAAAGCACAAATGAACATCTTCCATCAACTCATTTTGATGAAGCTTCATTTACAAAAATAAAA